>JAQJVL010001166.1:0-241496 GCA_035578905.1 Stictocephala bisonia
TAGGAAAAGTGAGGTTAGGAAATTTGGCGGGAATTTGAGGTTAGGAAAAGTGAGGTTAGGAAATTTGGCGGGAAATGGGCGCCGCCATCTTGGATCCGGTTCCGGCCGCCATCTTGGATCCGGTCACGTGACCGCTCTCGACCAATCAGAGGCCAGAAAAGTGAGCCTTGCTCCCGTACTTATTCACTACTGTCTTTGATTTGCCACTTAAAATGTTGGAGTAGATTTATGAACTGAAATGTAAATGATATAATTAAAACTGCTGTTATCATGAAATGGGTATTATTTTGTATTTTCAAGAAATACAGTAATAGGTTTGTATTAAATTGTATGTATTACATTAAATACAATACAGTATTGCTGTTTACAATACTGTATAATGCTTTTAAGGTATGTAGATTAGTAGAAGGCAATTTTCAACTAAAATAGAGAATCCCAGCATAATTTATAATAAGCAAGGTACTCTTTTTATGTCCTTTTGGTGTTGTGTTACTTTTCCATTACCAAAGTTATTATTAAATATTAAATAACTAGTGATCCTATCTTAAATATAAAAAACAATCGTTTAACAGAATAATAATTATAACAGTGTTTAAAGCCAAAGAAATTGAACATTTATGAGGTTATTTTTTATTTTGTTACTTTCATAACTAAACGATATAAAACTGGTGAACAAGATATATAAACAGTAAAGCCGGGTTGACACGATACGAGTGTAATCGATCAAATCGAACTCAGATGTTGCGCGCGCATAACTCGGATGCCACTCGTAACGTGTAAACACATGTTCCGAGTAACTTGGTCCGAATACACTCGGTAGAAGTGAAGTCGGACAGCACTCTACTTATTCGTATAAGAGTGTACTCGGTCCAATCGAACTCGAATGTTGCGCGCGGATCACTCGGATGCCACTCGTAACGTGTAAACACATGTTCCGAGTAACGGTCTGAATACACTCGGTAGAAGTGAAGTCGGACAGCACTCTCCTTATTCGTATACTCGGTCCAATCGAACTCGGATATTGCGCGCGCATCACTCGGATGCCACTCGTAACGTGTAAACACATGTTCCGAGTAACTTGGTTTAAATACACTCGGTAGGAGTGAAGTCTGACAGCACTGTACTTATTCGTATACGAGTGATCCGAATTATTTTTTTTTTTTATTTACGGTTCCGTTATTTCATTAATTTTGTTTAGGTTATGTTTATATTTTTCGAAAACTATAGTCTAATGGTTGTAGTCTAATTAGTATTAGTCAACAGCAGCCATTAGTATCAGTATCATGTAGTCTTAATGGCCATCGTTTTAAGAACACTAGATTTTATTTTATACAAACAGTTTGGCATCAAACCCTCCGATCGCATGTCCGAATGCGCTTGGACCGAGTACCAAAATTATATTCAGTCCGGGTCCACTCGTATCGTGTCAACCTAGCTTTCAGAATAATATGTTCATAGTTCCATATTACTGTAGTGTAATTTAAGTCTTCTCATAACGAAATTATAACAATCTTCGTAATGCTACTTGGAAAATGTAAGAACAATTACTTTTTACTAAATATTTCCAATGCTTTTATAAAACTAAGGAATTAGAAATATACATTCACGAACCTTCAATAACTCACACTTTATAAGCCGTTGATACAATGTTATTGATTGAGGCTACTTATTATTAAAAAAAAATACTTTATTAAGCCAATAAATTTAAAGGACATCAAAACATTAGCTTCGATATCATTTACAGCTAGTTAAATTAGTAACTTAGTTATTTGAAGACTAAAAATCTGAATTTTCGTTTTTATTCGTAAACATTCATATTCAATATATAACAAGATTGGCTATTGATAAGTTATGTATACTAGTAAAGTATTAAAAATGCAATAAAAACTGTACATTAAATGACTTAAGAGGCCATTTATTTTGTACATGAATTTTAGTTACAAGATTCTCTAACTAGAATAATGTTCATAAAAAAACATGATACCATATAACGATAACGATCCAAACAATACAAAAAAAAAAAAAAAAAAGAATGATCCTTCTCTAATTAACAATACAAGATTGAACTCATGTTGTTGTTGTTGTTGTAACTGGGACAATTACTTGAGGAGTGTAACAATGTTTCACTGGTTTCTCAATAGAACAAAGCTTGTTTACACAATTAACAACATTACTACTGTCTTTATAGTGTAGGCCAATAGAGTTCTTGACTAATGGTTAAATTTCAAAGTTTTTAAATAATCAATACCAATTTTAATATTTAAGACATTTATACTATATGTAGTCTAAGTGCTGTTAATGTCAGTATATTTTTTCGAAAATAACTGTTTCCCTATTAACTAGTATTTTATAGTTATTTTAGGACAAGATAGTGCTATAAAATCCTGAAATTAATTTATATTTCTTAATTTATAAGAGTCAATAGCAAAACAACAAATCTTAAATTGGTGCTTTTTTTATTTTCCAAATAAAGGCGCTACATTTATGGATTAACTCTACACTGATGGTATTCTCAGTAGGGTTATTTGTTTAAGAACTTAAATGTGAAGTAAACACAACCAAGTTTTGTGTCAAACACTATCGGAAAATATAAAAATATTTATGGATTCAACTATTAAAGGAACTGGACTATAGTGCCGGGTACAGACAATTTTTTTCCGGGTACAGACAATTAAAGGAACTGGACTACAGTGCCGGGTACAGACAATTAAAGGAACTGGACTAGAGTGCCGGGTACAGACAATTAAAGGAACTGGACTACAGTGCCGGGTACAGACAATTAAAGGAACTGGACTACAGTGCCGGGTACAGACAATTTAAGGAACTGGACTACAGTGCCGGGTACAGACAATTAAAGGAACTGGACTACAGTGCCGGGTAAAGACAATTAAAGGAACTTGACTACAGTGCCGGGTACAGACAATTAAAGGCACTGGACTACAGTGCCTTAAAGGAACTGGACTACAGTGCCGAGTACAGACAATTAAAGGAACTGGACTACAGTGCCGGGTACAGACAATTAAAGGAACTGGACTACAGTGCCGAGTACAGACAATTAAAGGAACTTGACTACAGTGCCGGATACAGACAATTAAAGGAACTGGACTACAGTGCCGGGTACAGACAATTACTTTTAGCTATGTTTAATAGATATGAAAGAAACAAAATAAAACCCTTTTGAAGCAGTCTCAGAAAAAAATCCAGTCAACTTTGCAGTTTTAAAACTCACATTAGGAACATAATAAACCAGCGAGTTTAGTATTAGATTGCCCATTCCATCTTTCATGAATAAACAAAAATGTACTCAGCTAACATGATAAATGAAGTTTTAAAATAAGGAAACAATATTGCAGATTGTAAAACGTACTGTCTGGAATGAAAAAGGCGTTTTGTATTCATCAGATATCTGGTACTGAAGTCTCATCAAGTGATGTGCAAAGTTAATAAATGTTATCTGACAACAAAACATACGATATATATGGTATTAAAATTTTCAAAACGTAAGTTCTAATCGCTACTGTGAGATATTTCGTGTTTCAACATTTTTGACTATATTCATGTAATTAAACTATACCATAAATTTACTTCAATATTCATTAATCCGCAACAAAAAATAACATTTAAGAAGCCTCAGATGTATGTGGTGTTCTGTTAATTATTAAGTTCATTGTTGCCCACTTAACTACTTGTTAACCTTATTAAATAAAGTATTTGCCAGAATTGGGAAAATTGTAATCAAAGAAGAGCTAATAATAAAAGGTACATAAACAAAAATATTGAAACATTGTTATATTTTATTACATAAGATTTATTACATATATTAAGTGTTATTCTACTACACGGAAAGGATACTTCAAGGTGACACCGTCCATGTGTTACAATAGATCTGGTTCTGTTAAGTTGGCAATATGTGATATAATAATATAATAATTATAGTTATCAAAGAGTTATTGTTTGAAATGAAAAATATCGTTTATTATAATCGTTCATCTAGTGACAGCTTAACACTAATGTAAAGTTGATAAATGGTTGAGTGTTACAGATTAAAAAATATTATGTTCACTATAGCAAGAAAGTAACATTACATGTAAAATTATGTTTTGAAAGGGTCTATTTTGTTCAAATTTAAGTTTTATGTTCTTTTTGTTACATTTTGGAAAAAAAGTGTTGAAAAAGTGTTAAATAGAATTGAAACACTGGTTAGTTAAGCAATGGTGCTAGATTGTTGGGCTGGCCATTAAAACAAAACATGCACTGTTTAATTATTGTTACAGTGATCCAAAATGGACCTCATTGCATTTTATATAAACGATTAATTGTTAAATATGAAATAAACGCGTTTTAATGTAATAATGTTATTAACAGTATAGTGTTACAAAATAGATATCAGCTAACTGTAATAGTTCTTTGTAACTGCATATTTACGGGTGGAACAAAATTTGGAGACTCTTTCACAACAACGTTATTTTTCCGTAGGTAATTTAATTTTTTTTTATAATTGTGTTCCATAAAGTATATTTTTTATCAGAATAGTATACTTAAAACCATTCAATAGTGGAGAAATTATTTTTTTCAAATTAGTTGTTTTGAAATTCAAATGACCACTACTCCAGAAAGGATCGACCTTTCGAAGTCCGGTTTGCGACAACTATTTTTTCTTGAAGATACCTTTAATTTGATACCAAACTCAACCTATGCTTACGTTAAAGATTTTTTTTCAACTCCTCATGGGCCGTTGCTCTCAAAAAGATGAAATGTCACTAATGGCGTCAAAAAGTATTCTTAAAATCGTTAAATAGTGGATAAATTATATTGTTCAAATTAGTTCCTGCTCAAACTTTCTAGCAAATCCTCTAGTAAACATTATCAACAGCTCATTTGAAACTGGAATATTTCCCGACTTTCTGAAGCTTTCAGTTGTGAGTCCAGTTTTTAAGAAAGGAAAAAAGGAAATGCTTGACAACTATAGACCCATTGCAATAACATCTTCATTCTCTAAGATTTTTGAGAAAGCAGTTTTAAATAGATTGATTTCTTTCATGGATAGATATAGTATTTTATTTTCTGGTCAATTCGGCTTTTTAAAGGGCAAGTCTACTGTAGATGCCATGTTTTCTCTTATTAACATAGTTGTAAAAGAGCTGGATCAAAGAAAATCTGTTGTGGGTGTCTTTTTCGATCTCAGAAAAGCCTTCGACATGGTAAATCATGGTCTGCTGCTTGAAAAACTTGAAAGCATTGGGATTCGGGGCACTGCTCTAAAGTGGTTCTCCTCCTTCCTTATCGGTCGCAGGCAAATAGTAAAGATACCCTCAATAGATCAAGACTGTATGACATTTTCATACTCAGATGAGAAGCTTGTCATCTCTGGAGTCCCTCAGGGTTCCATCCTGGGCCCGTTGCTGTTTATTTTATATATAAATGACTTAAAATCAAGCGTCCTTGAGGGGAACCTGTGTCTCTTTGCCGATGACACATCACTGGCCATATCTCGTCAGACACGACAAGACTTGGAAATCGCCTCCTATACTGAATCAAACAACATTGTACAATGGTTCCAAGAAAATTTCTTGTGTGTCAATTCAAATAAGACTAAACTACTTGATTTTTCCATTGGCCATAAAGAGACATTTCCCCTAAACTTTTCCATAGGAGAAAGTATCGTTACTGCGGAAGATGGTGTAAAATTCCTGGGGCTCCACCTTGACGCCAATTTGAAATTTCACTCTCACATCGAACATGTCGCGAGCCGTTTGTCGTCAGGAGTTTTTATATTAAGACGTCTCTCCACCTATTCCAGCATTGAAATTCTTCTTTCAGCATATTATGCCCTTATATATCCTTTTCTCTCATATGCAGTTGCCATTTGGGGATCTGAGAGCTCTTATACAAAGACTCTTTTCATTCTTCAAAAAAGAGCTGTGAGGATAATTGCAGGAATTGGCCAAACAGAATCATGTGCCCCCTACTTCAAAGATTTCAATTTGCTCACTTTTCCATCGATTTATATTTTGGAGTCACTTATTTTTATGAAAAGGAACCAGCACATTTTCTCTGAATTTCTACCATCTTTATATAGTAAAACCAGGAACAAGTACAACTATAACATACCACCACACAGATCACACTTTTTCAAAAACCACACATTTTATAACTGTATAAAAATTTTCAATAACCTTCCAATCAATCTAAAACAAGAATGTAATTTTGTTACCTTTAAAAGAAATGTGAAAAGTTTCCTCCTTAAAAATAGCTTTTATAGTGTTAAGGATTATTTTGATAAGAAATGTGTTTATAGCTTTTAAATAGATTCTTGTAAAGACGATTGCTAATGCAAGTTACTTTGTTTGATGGCAATAAAGATATTTGTATTTGTATTTGTATTTGTATTAGTTTCTTTAAAATTAAACTGACCACTACTCCAGAAAGGATTGAACTTTCAAAGTCCGGTGTGTGACAACTATTTTCTCTTGAATAGACCTTTCATTTGATACCAAAATCGACCTAGGCAAGCTTGTGCAAGACAAGATTCGGTGCAAGCTTGTGGCAATCTATAAAACATTCGGGGCAAGCTTGTGTCAATCTATTGAACATTCGATGCAAGCTTGTGTTAATCTATTGAACATTCGGTGCAAGCTTGCGTCAATCTATTGAACATTCGAGGCAAGCTTGTAGTAATCTATTGAACATTCTATGCAAGCTTGTGTCAATCTATTGAACATTCGGTACAAGCTTGTGTCAATCTATTGAACATTTGGGGCAAGCTTGTGTCAATCGATTGAACATTCGGGGCAAGTTTGTGTCAATCTATTGAACATTCGTTGCAAGCTTGTGGCAATCGATTGAACATTCGGGGCAAGCTTGTGTCAATCTATTGAACATTCGGGGCAAGCTTGTGTCAATCTATTAAACATTCAGTGCAAGCTTGTGGCAATCTATTGAACATTCGGTGCAAGCTTGTGTCAATCTATTGAACATTCAGTGCAGGCTTGTGTCAATATATTGAACATTCGGGGCAAGTTTGTGTCAATATATTGAACATTCGGGGCAAGCTTGTGTCAATCTATTGAACATTCAGTGCAAGCTTGTGTCAATCTATTGAACATTCGTTGCAAGCTTGTGTAAATCTATTGAACATTCGTTGCAAGCTTGTGTCAATCTATTGAACATTCGTTGCAAGCTTGTGGCAATCTATTGAACATTCGGTGCAAGCTTGTGGCAATCTATTGAACATTCGTTGCAAGCTTGTGTCAATCTATTGAACATTCGTTGCAAGCTTGTGTCAATCTATTGAACATTCGTTGCAAGCTTGTGGCAATCTATTGAACATTCGTTGCAAGCTTGTGTCAATCTATTGAACATTCGTTGCAAGCTTGTGTCAATCTATTGAACATTCGTTGCAAGCTTGTGGCAATCTATTGAACATTCGGTGCAAGCTTGTGGCAATCTATTGAACATTCGGGGCAAACTTGTGTCAATCTATTGAACATTCGGCGCAAGCTTGTGTCAATCTATTGAACATTCGATGCAAGCTTGTGGCCAATCTATTGAACATTCGGTGCAAGCTTGTGGCAATCTATTGAACATTCGGGGCAAGCTTGTGTCAATCTATTGAACATTCGGGGCAAGCTTGTGTCAATCTATTGAACATTCGGGGCAAGCTTGTGTTAATCTATTGAACATTCGGGGCAAGCTTGTGTCAATCTATTGAACATTCGTTGCAAGCTTGTGTCAATCTATTGAACATTCGTTGCAAGCTTGTGGCAATCTATTGAACATTCGTTGCAAGCTTGTGTCAATCTATTGAACATTCGTTGCAAGCTTGTGGCAATCTATTGAACATTCGGTGCAAGCTTGTGGCAATCTATTGAACATTCGTTGCAAGCTTGTGTCAATCTATTGAACATTCGTTGCAAGCTTGTGTCAATCTATTGAACATTCGTTGCAAGCTTGTGGCAATATATTGAACATTCGGTGCAAGCTTGTGGCAATCTATTGAACATTCGTTGCAAGCTTGTGTCAATCTATTGAACATTCGTTGCAAGCTTGTGTCAATCTATTGAACATTCGTTGCAAGCTTGTGGCAATCTATTGAACATTCGGTGCAAGCTTGTGGTATTACTATTGAACATTACATAAATTGACAATTTGTAGGTTTAAATTATTAAAGCGCTATTCTAAAAGAATATGGTAACAGTACGAGCTGTGTACAACAGTTATAACTAAAAATGTAAAAGTCCAGGTGAACGTATAAACGTTTCGAATCTTAGTCTTTCCCGTTTACAGGGAACTATGTAAGTTTAAATGTGTAGTGAAAGTAACTTTACCAATTTCATTGGGTGAATATAAACAGAATTTTGATGTGAAAGGTAACTAAATAGCTATGCACCAGTAAGTATAGTTTTATTTTATAAATTGTCAGTTGTCGATGTAAAGTTAGTACAGGTTAACTTAAGAAACGCCAGGTAATGTGTCTTTTTCCCTCAATAGCATTTTTTTATCACCAACAGATATTTCATTAACTTTCCTTTTAATTGAAATACTCCATGTTTATAATTTTAAGGAGCTAATTAATTGTAACGTTTCATACAATGGTTATAAGAGACCACTAAAAGTAAACTGACATTTAAGAAGTTCTAATTGATAAGAAATTAAGTAATGCCACATAATTCAATGAACAATTTGTTGACAAACAATTACATCTGTAGCCATATTTACACAAGTAGAAAAGTAATTCTTGCTTTACTTTTATGATTTGATCAAGACCTCAATGTACCAAACCTTCTTTTCTAGTTAATAATATTAAAATTTAGCCAATAATCAATTTGTAACAGTTTTTTATTTTGAGGATTACATTTTTTATATATTATTAAAAACCATTCTATTATTACATTTAACGAATGGTAATATGTAAAATATAAAATTTACTAGTTGGTAAAATATAAAAATTACTCTTGGCCCTAATGTTCTTTTTTTATTACATTAGACTATACTTAAATTTAATATCTTTCGTTACATTGAACTTTTTATTTTACTTTTCCTTTTTAAATACTTTGAGTGTTTATTTAACATTTACATCATCTAATTTCTAAGAAACTAATAAAACTATTATTGTTTAGTGTTAAGTTAATTAAAAATTTTATTTATTTTGAAAATCGTTACTTAATAATTAGTATTTTTTTATTTGAAATGACAAATTCCTTGGACTAAGGCTAATTTTTTCTTGTGTATTTAACTATGCATATTCATATAAATTAGCATAGTAGATTTTAAATCAGCCTAATTGAAATCCGACATACAGGTGACAACTAACAGTCCCAAGTGATCAGAGGAAGGCTAGGCTAATCCCGTTCCTTACCTTGAAACACCACCTGAACATTCTTCTGTAAAAAGTTGTAAAAAGATTAATGATTTTGTGAGTAACTTGGTAAGGGCTGTCAAGTGGTTATTTATCTTTGTTGTTCAGAAACAGCTGTTACAGATACGTACAAGTCAACCGCACACTTATAAGGGTCATTAAATCGGCTGACAGTAACAAAACAATACTTTGAGAAACATCGTATTTATTCTGTCCGAATAAAAAAATAATCACTACATAATTACTGGCACCGCTCTTATGACAGAATATTGAAAATTTGGTGCAAGCTTGTGTCAATCTATTGAACGTTACATAAATATTAATGTTGTAGGTTTAAATTCTTAAAGTGCTATTATAAAGGAAAATGCTAACAGTAACAGTACAGTAACAGTAACAGTAACAGTAACAGTAACAGTAACAGTAACAGTAACAGTAACAGTAACAGTAACAGTAACAGTAACAGTAACAGTACAGTAACAGTACAGTAACAGTACGAGTAACAGTAACAGTACAGTAACAGTAACAGTACAGTAACAGTAACAGTACGAGTAACAGTACGAGTAACAGTAACAGTACAGTAACAGTACGTGCAATTGTTAAGTCAGAAGCTTAATGCAAAATCATCCTTAATTACTGACAAATTATATCGTTTTTGGCGTGAAAAGATTTGTCTGTGTTTGTAGTTGTGCATAAATGTATTCATTTTTAAATATGGTTACCTTGGAGAGGGCGGAAAGTGGTAAAAGTATGTATAACAATATAATGGAGGGAGAAATAAATTTGTCAACAAGTACCACCTGATCTAATAAAAATAATGATGAATATAAAATGTTAACAATAGTTGTTATATAATTTAAAGTGTTTACAATAATCCGGAAGTTAAATTTTTTCTTCGTGTGAGAACGTTCAATTTATATATACCGTACATAAACTAAACAAGCGTATGTATATCTGTTTCTGTTTGTCCTTTATACATTGCTACACCATTCATCCTATCATCATGAAAATTGTGTATTTTTTTTGCTAGGGAAAGTTTTTAAGCATGGTTTTATGCGCAGTACGCTGTAAGCCTCCACCCCACAAATCTTTAAAGTTACAGTTGTTACCTAATGGAGTTATATTATTATTTATTTAATTATCAGCTGTTAAGTAAGCAAAAATAAAAGAAAAAGTTTGAAAATAATTGAAGTAATAACATTATGTGTTAATAATATTAATAAAAATATAGGTAGCAGCGCAAGTGCACTGAAAGAGCTAACTTACTGTACGGATTAACACTTTATGATTTTACTTGACTCATTTAACCTAATAACATACGCAGTTAAAAGCCACAGAATGAGGCAGACAGGGATAGCACACGAAGCCTACAGGAGTGTAGGCCCTACACTACTTATTTTTTTTACAAATATTCACATTTATAAATTTAAATTGAGTAAAAAGCTTGTAAAAATTTTCTGATCTAGTACAATTTAAAGGCTAATATAAATAAAGTAATACTATTGTAAATTAATATTTGTACTATAAGTTTTTTAATAACTAATGTTTTTAATTAAAAATATTAAATGTTTAGTGAAATACACCCTCTGTTCACCTTCAGTGAGTGAATACGGTTTTATCCGCATATCCACTTCAATTTACCTTATTAAATTTTATTATAAGAAACTTGGAGCTTTAAGAGTTAAATATGTGCTTTCCTCGTATATTCTTCATTTTCAATTTAGACTTCTCTGAATCAAATATAATTGTTATGATGGTTAAAGATTTCATTTATATATTCTATATAAAAAGCAAAATATGGTTTTCCTTTTTATGACTGCACCAAAGAGAACATATTGTTGCCAAATGAAATAACTCAAAATAGTATTACTAAAGAGATCACAGAGCTTACGTTATAGGTAAACAAAACAAGAATTTTTATGAAATGAAAAACCAGAGCCATTATGTACACCGTTGAGTTCCAACAGCGATGCGAATTGGCATAAATTTACAATTTAGTTACCATACCGAAGAATTTGTAAAACAAGTAGGTTTATCTTAGAAATGAATATTAAAAATTAGAACTCAAGAGGCAATGAAAACGAGTGTCTAAATTAGCTCACTTAAAGTAAACAATATGATCAAAGCTAGAGTAAAAAGTGTCTCTATAAGACAATGAAACAAAGAAAGTTTTTGTTTTGTTGTCTTGCGAACAATGGGTACACCAACCTAAAGTTTGTTCACATTATTTTTTTTCTCCATTTGGTTTTCTTTATAAAATAACTTATTATTATTTATAAGACAGTAAATTGTTCTTTGAATATTTCAAATTATAATGCCATAAATGTGACTGATAAAATAAATTTTAAAACAAACAAAGAGAAAAATTACACATATCACCTTATATATATTAATGTAATTGAGAGTAAATAAAATTCACCAATAGATTAAGTGCGAAACAGCATGAAGTTATTAATGAAACATTAATTTAGGAAATAGATTACTATTTCATTAGTTTAGTTTCTGTTTAACAATATAATTAAACCTTCCAGCGTCACATAAATAACATTACAATAATATATATAATTCTAACTTTTAACAGGTATTTAGTAAAATTGATAAGAAATGTTTCTTGTAAATTATCTGTAAAGTATTTTTAAGTAATATTTCCTCCGCTTGTACTTGGATAGGTTAACCCATATTAGTCTGGTAGTATCATACGGCACCGTAATGTTAAATGAACCAATCAGTGTTGAAAGGAAGAGCGGTCTATGTCACTGTCCTAGGTACAATGCTGATGGTCTTCAGTTCGAATTCAGCTTGTGCTAGTACTAAACTGGAACAGGCATTGGCATGGGGATGGAGGTTGAGAAGATCACACGCATAATATATAATATAAACGTTGCTCGGAGTAACACATGATCTGCTACGATTTACTTACGATAAAGAAGATCAGGACACGTTTTTTGCTTATGCTTTATTTTAATAATAAGTTAACCACTTGATAAAAAATATCAAGTGATTAACTTATAAACATAAGTGTACATACAAATATGGCATATGATTGATAAAATAAATTTTTTATTTTATCAAAAATAAAATAAAAAAACGTATATATACCCAGTCTCTACTTTGCCTCAAACGCGGTAAACTAACATATTCGAAATGAAATATTTCTGTCGATAGTGTGAATGATAATTCCTAAAACTTCCGCTAGAGTGCTGCATCAACTTACACAGGTCTTTAGCCAACTCCCTCAGCCTATCAAAAACATCAATCGTCATTGAATGAAAAGGGGCGGAGCAGCCAATTAGAGCGCGCATGGGTGCGGCTCCGTCTCTTGCCTTTGCACACGCGTAAAACGAAAATATCCTCCGTCTGTCGTTGCTCCACCTAAGCACATTGATTTCAACTCTTATAGTTCTTTTTCTCTGTTTCTAGTTTTCAATTTTGTTGTTGTAGTTATTATTGTATCATAAATGAAAGATAGTGTTAAAAGTTTCAACTAAAATGTTGAACATTTTTAATATACGTACTTTTTATTATAATTGTACATCTATAATAAAATAGCGTTAAAAGTTATAATTTTAACTTTAATTATAAATTTATATATTTTTTATGTCCCTTTGGTAAAACTGGAGATGTTATGACACAAGCGATTTCGGCAAAAAAAATTTTTTTTTACTAATTTCGACCTGCTGAACACGAATCCGCAAACCGTTTTCCGCGGAAACCACCCCTTCCCCCAGAAAAATAGGAAAAACGCGAAAACCTTTTTCGGTCGAATACAACATGTGGTATATCTAAATTGACTGTTTTTTTACGCTGAACACGAATATGCAATCGGATTTTCTCTACGCTCAATATCACGCGAGAAAATAACGATGTTATGAAGAACTACTTTGTGCGCGGAGGATGGCGGCTGGAGGCGCATGAATAAACCGCGTCGCGTTCACCACTCGCGGACGGCCGTTTGCCAGTGACTGTGTTGCTAACCTAACCTAACACGAAAATGCAATCGGATTTTCTCTGCGATCAATGTTAAGCGGGTTAATGTTCAAGGTTTTGGCCGAAATCCTTGGGGGATCTTTTCCGTATGTGTCAGCAATCCCAATACATCGAGGCCGCCCATATACATCGCGCCGCGGCAGTTATGGTTAGGTTAGGTTATTATATTGTAGAATGAACCTGTAATTTGTAAAAACATTCTACAATAGGCTATGCTAACCTAACCTAACCATAACTGCCGCGGCGCGATGTATGTGGAAATATTTTGGGATTGCTGACACATAACGGAAAAGATCCTCCTTGGGTTAGGTTAGGTTAGCAACACAGTCACTGGCAAACGGCCGTCCGCGAGTGGTGAACGCGACGCGGTGTATTCATGCGCCTCGAGCCGCCATCCTCCGCGCACAAAGTAGTTCTTCATAACATCGTTATTTTCTCGCGTGATATTAATCGTAGAGAAAATCCGATTGCATATTCGTGTTCAGCGTAAAAAAAAAGTCAATTTAGATATGCCACATGACATTTTCTGCCAAAAAAATATTTCAACATTTTCCGAGTTTTCCGATTTTTCCGGCGGTTTCCGCGGAAAACGGTTTGCGGATTCGTGTTCAGCAGGTCGAAATTAGTAAAAAAAAATTTTTTTTGCCGAAATCGCTTGTGTCATAACATCTCCAGTTTTACCGTTCCTTTATGTCTCTAAAACTTCAAACAAAAATTAACTTCACATTTTATTAAAATTATTTTTTCTACATAATTTCGTGTCCCTTTAAAAGAGGGTATAGTAATTTACGCGTGCGAGGTGTTAATAATGTATATTGAAAAATAAAAAAGGGAATATGAAATAAGGATTAAAATTATGAAAACTAAAATTATTCAAAAGTAATTGACGATAATTAAGGTTTAAGTACTGGGAAAGAACGCATGGAGCTCCTACTTGCTTATATAATACAGGTAACATGCTTACAATCGTAGTTTGAGAAACTACCACTATTTATAATCTTTAGTAACAAAATGTATAAAACTACTCAAATGGTAATAAAATTGTTTCTGTTGTTACCCACTGATATCAAATAACCTATTAATAGAAAATAGTGAAATTTACTAGAACAGTTTCGTATGGCTATAAATAATAAAATATTTATAATGAAAAATAAAACAGTCATTTTTGGAGTTGCTAAGTATTGGCAATGTTGATTTAGGCTGAAACCACTAATTAAGTTTATTGCTTCTCTGGAAGTGATTTGAGAAAATAAGGTTTTATAGTAATTATTTAGAAACATTCACTGTGTATAAGTGAATAAATTGTTACTACAGAAAAAAATATAGGCCTACGATTGTCACTTTCTTATGGTCGTAGCGAACGCTGCATCGGTGGCAGTTATAGGCCTAAGTAGGTTACAACAAATTGACATCTGTAAACATCTGTACTAATAATTAAAACATTAATCCTTGAGGATTCGAGATAATAAAGGAGGGACTGACTAGCGGATAGCACTGTAATCGCATGACTAAGTGGAGGATTAAAATACTCGACACACAATTAGCGTACTGTCAGATGCGACCTCTGTTTAATTATTCTCTGTGAAGTTACATAACTTCATGAAATAAATAATCAAATAATGTATTCCATTTTTTTTATAGGCCAAAATATTTTTTACCGAAACAAGATATGAAGAATGTGCAGAATTGTAAATAACTGTGGTAAAATGTACATAAATTCAAAATTGAAATACTAAAATGCTGTGTCGTTGAAGATTAATTACTAAAAAAAAATAATAATAATAATAAATGTCCACTCTCTAAAAGATACCCTAATCTCCTAAAACTACACGAGTGTTTTATTTTTTAAAATGATTTTTAATAAACAATAAAAAAACATACAAGCATGAACAATTAAATATCAGATGAATCCAGAAATTCTTTGCTTTTTGATTAGTGAGGTTGCTTTTTGGTTTGTAGAATTACCTGTGTACTCCTAAGAATACATTTTAGAATAATCTAATAAATTAGAGAAAGTAATCTTATCCAGAATATTAGAAATAATATATGCTGTAGCCAAGTAATTATAAATTATAAATTCATTTATAATAGAGCTCAAAATAATTTTTTTTATTATGTCTAAACACCTTTGAAAGTAAAATATATAGTTGTATCACAGGTAATAATTATAATCATTATTGTTTTTACTTAAAATAACTATTTGACATAGGATACAATATACAAAATAGGAAATTAATAAGCTATAAAACAAAAGTAAAAAACAAAAACTAAATATAAGAAAAATAGTTATTTAAATTTGTTACAATTTCTGAAATTTTACACCATCAATTTCAAGATTTCATTAACTAAGCCAAAAGAATGATAATAAATCTATTTTAGTATAACTTCATTTATCCACTGATACATGTTTTAATCTATTGTTAAATTATTAAATATAATACTTAAAGAAATAAATTTTTTCTTTAATACTTATTATTGTAATTGAGACATTGACATATGGTAGCTAAATAAAACGTAACATAGGCCCCTACAAATAAACTTAGTGCTGTAAATACAGCCTTTAAGATAACTGTTAATTTTTTATGTTTACAATGATATGCTATATTATGAATGTAAGTATTATTGATATAAGTTGTAGGTAAAGAATTTCTATTATAAATTAACTCTACAATGTAACAAAATTAACGTCACAACTGTCAGACAGCAGAAAAGGATAACTGCAATATTGCATCTATTGACAACTATAGAGATAATCCTTTTAAGTTTTGACATAAATTGGCTTATAGACCTTGAATAAAGTAGCTTATCTTTATTGAAAACTGCTAATAACTGATTTGCTCCATTATTCACAAACGTCAAACTGTTGACAGTATACAATAACATGATGTTTACGACTGTTTGAGATTCCCGATAAAAGCAACTCTTAAGAAATACACAATATATCAACGAAAAAGGTGATTTATAGTATCACCCTCTCGTATACGTGTTAAGAGGTGGCACGAAATTGTCAGTGTAAATGTCATGAGAGTTACGGGTGACGAAGTAACTGTAAATAAAATGACAGGAAATGGAGGGTGAGGGAGCGCACTTGCAAACCTCGCTGCTTGCAACGAGCTAGGAGTTAGATGAACTTCCTGTCATACTTAACTTAGTTGATCACGTCCATTCGCTGACCTATATTCAAACCCTTTTTGCATACCAATGCAGTGGTATTAACTGTGTTTTTATAGATTAATTACTAACCAAGTCTTAGTATTATTCCGTTCTTATTCCCTATGATTATTATTTCAAGATGCACCAATATTTTTGAACTGCAGAATTTGACATGTACTTATTAAGAAAGTCATCTCATAAAGATCGTTAATGTAAAATTTAAGTAGTATTTAGTTTCGTAAAATGTAAGTACAAACGTAAGATTTACGTCTAAAATATTGCTACGCTCACGTTTGATTTGTATATAAAAAGTTTAATTATCAAAGTAAATTATAATTAGGCCTATAATATTTTAATTTTAAACTTTTGTTGCATGAGATTGTATCCTTTTTTAGTAAAGATACAGATGCATTATGGAATATATTATATTAATTTTAACACATACATGCCTGGATGAATATTATAAAACTAATAAATTGATATGTATTTAAATGTCATGTGCTAAAAAAATAATAATTACACAGTTCATTAGCACTTCTGGAGCTAACACTGTTGCAAAAATGTCTCACCAGTGCATAATCATTTTTGTTGATAAGACCATTCCAAAAAACTATCTCAACATATATTTCATAATTAACAATAGCCTACTATGTCATTTTCCATTTTTAAAATATTAAATATGGCACATTTAAATTTACAATCTTTAAATTAACTCGATAATGATACCAGGGATATGAGAAGTGAGATATAGCAATTTGAATATTCATGGGGTTTAGGAATATTCATTATCTCAGTGACATTTAATTTATCATGGATGGCTTTTCTCTAATTATTATTTTTCTGGATTTCCATTTTTGTTAGTTAGGCGTCATTCTGCTTTGTAACTCTACGTACTGAAAAGATCAAGTAGATATCCTTTCAGGTGTCAATCGATAAACTGACTAATCTAATTATTCATTTTTATTTAACTACTTAATTTTATTTTGTGTAAAGGTTTTATAATCTGATAATACTTTACAAAATGATATAGTTATTATTAAAGTAGTAACCTTATGACTATTATCAATGGAGCCGAATGTTGATCATATTTCATCACCTTCTGAAAAATCTCTAGACTATTTTCTGCCTTCTTATATAGAGTTCTCATTTTATAGTATCAGCCATGATTTGAAAAGAGGCTGGTCACTCTCAAGCTAGTAAAAGTAATTTTAATATTATAATAATGATATTAATAATAAACCAACCCTTTTCCCAATACACAAAGTGGTAATTCTTGTTTAAAATGTTCACTAAGTGAAATTTACTAATTATTACGTTTTTACTTTAAATATCTTAAGATTAATAATTTTTAATAATTTGTATATTTCTTTTTTCTATGCTGTAAACATTTCATACAACCGATAAATCAAATTCTTTATTTTTAAATTACTACTTGATTTTAATGTTGTCAAGTAGTCTGAAAATGTATTTAATTAAATAATTTCAGTAAATTTATAATCAAATCTTCCTTTTAATCTTAACAAACAAAATAAGTATAACACAAGTAGACAGCGAAACTACAATAAACACACAGCAAGTAATATCAAATGGCAATTGATTGATTGCAAATTAAATACATATTTAAGTTTTGAATGAATCAAATGCTAATTTTTGTTGTCATACACTCTCTAGAAGTAAAATAAGAGGTAGACTAGAAACGATGGACTCTTGGACGTATATTTTTGTAGTGAAGCAGTTCTCAAGATCTGAGTGACAGCCCAGTGTTGCAAATATGAATACAGCCTATAGCAATCGAAATAACTAGGAATATGTGCAGATCGAATATTTGGAAAAAATTTAATGACTGTATTATGGAATAGTTTAAAGTTGAATAGTGAAATAACATACAATTGAAATTAAGAAAAATATACCTGAAAACAAGTTTTAAAATAAGGCTTATAAATGTTTCACATATATTCACCCTTGATATTTTTATTGAAATAGTGAAATTGCAAAGTATAGTGATGGCTCAAATAAATTTAGCGTGCATTGTTAACTGTAATACTTTTTAACTTTTTAAATTTGATTCCGAAATATTTTTTAATAATGTATTTTCAGCGGCTAAAAGAACATAAGTAACGGCCAATAGGAATTAACCAATAGTATTGCAGCAGCCGCCTTTTTCACGATTCCAACCAATGCAGTCACGTGATCATAGGCCTATAAACTGAGTTGTTGAACATCATTTTCCATTCTTTTGTGAATCCCTCTGGTCTGAGGAAGGTGAGCGTGGTTCACCGAAATCGATCACCATAATATTTGTGCATTTCGTACTTGTATTGTAATATATTTGTGCATTTTGAGCTTTTAATGTAATAAATTTGTGTTGTGTGACGTTTGCGTGTACTGTAATACTTTTCTGTAACTGTTTTTTATGCAATGAGCTTTTCAATGACATCACACGAAACTAGAACATCTACAGTGGGAAACATCGAAGTGAACATCGGTTCTCAGAGACATTACACACATTGTTCTTCAAAGGAAGAAAAGCTCTCCAGTTTAATGGTTCAATGCTTTTCAAAGAATACAACAATGTGAACATTTTCAGTCCTTAAATTTTGAAAGTTTTCTTCAATCACTATTAAAATAAAAGTCAGTTTGCAACAATTAGTTTAATGAGTATATAGAAAATATATTTCATTTTAATGTTCATTTAATTAATGTTAATATAAAATGTATATATATATATATATATATATATATATATATATATATATTATGTGTCTTTTGTAAAGATATCGATTAAGAATATTACTTTTTTCATAAAAAAATTGTCATACAATCATTTGTATTATTTTTAAAATGTTTGAAAAATGGAACATAAGTTTAAAGCATAGTACTTTTAATCAATATTTTCTTCCGTGTTAAATTAAACTAGAGATGGAAATAAGTTTACGATTCTAAAATTCGTTCTTTTCAATTGTGTGAATATATATATACTTAAAGAGTGTCTCTAAATTCATATATTGTTATATGCAACACACAATTAAAAGTGATATCTTGTTGAAATGGCATTTATTATTGCAAAAACAGCTAATTTATAGCACACTTGTAACCTTTGCCTTATTTTTTTTTGTTAGACGATAAACCCATATCATAATTTCATACAAGTCTTTGTATTCTGAAAATGGCCTATAATTACAAAAAATACTTGTTAGTTTTAATGTGAAACTAAAAATGCCTTTTAAATTATTTTTTATACTAAAGAAAGATGGAGAGTTAATCTTTCGTACTCCATCTAGATATAGCCGTAAGTTCCAATGTTTTTTAGCTGAAATATTATGAAAAGAGGAAAAAGAATAATGCAAGGGTAAACGAAAAATGTTACAGTTCAGTTATTTGTGTTTATTTTTTAAACAATAAAGACTATTTTTTTATTTACATTTGCTGACTTAATTTGTACATTTTTAGAAATATTTTTGGTTATTTAATGTTGCGAATGTTTAATGACCACTATTTTGAAAAATACGTAGGTCAAGGGTTCAAAGTGCTTACAAAGGAAGACCTACCAGGAATAAAATTTAGCAATGGTTAGGGTGGATTTGTTCAATTTGTTTTAGAGATACGCTTTTTTGTAAAAATCTGGAGCGACAGACACTGAACTAAACGAGACGGAATCATAGTCATTTCATGTTTTCTTTTGACCCAAGGAACGATATCCTAAAGTTTTTAGTATGAATTTGGAAATACGTTGTATATAATATAAACAGTATTTTATGAAAAATATTTTAAAATTAATTACTATTAACTTATATGATTGTGTTTTTAAGTTTTCAAATGACGATAAGAAATTTGTAATTATTGTATGATATGAAACATTTGTTAACGTTTGTAAACACGGAATTAGTGTTAGACAATAAGGTCAGACCTTAACCTGAAACTTAGAAAATAAGCGTAAACTATAATGTACATGTTAAAGGAAAGGGTTTAAAAATTGACCTAAACGTTATCATAGAAATTAACACAGTTAAAAACTACTAAACAATAGCAGTAAGAATAGCTCTATAATAGAGAGAAATAATATGACAACTATAGCAAAAACACCTGACATCGGTTGGTCTGTCATAATAAACGATAAATCTTTACACTAACGATTCCAGATTCAGCTCAACTACTGACAAGTTCAGTACTAAAAAGTAAAATCCTTTGTGGAAATTTCCTTCCTAAAGTACATTCCTCAATACAAGGGCTGCGAGTAACGTCTCAACTTAAGTATTTGCAAGACAATTAGTTTCTTCCTGTATTAACATCCAGTATCAAGTAACTTAGTATCGGAGTTTTAGCCATTAATTGAACAGTACATCTCTGACACAAAGTCCAGAGTAAATAGTGATTGTAACAAATCTAAAACATGAATTTTCACAACAAAACCCGTTGTTGTACAAATTTATAATTAAAATTTAACCAAAATTTATGACCAAATTACTTTATAAATAAGGAATAAGACGTGTTTTATTGTACAAAAAAATAAAGAATAATATTAAGGAATGATAAAAACGTGGTTCCATTTGATCGCTGACAAAGCTACGGATCAGCTGAGCAGTTGAAGGATTAGGCGTAAAGGTTTCCTCTCGAGATGGTCCTTTAAAGACAGGATATTTCAAATGGGTTTCTCATTCAGTTCACACTTTGAAGGGAGTTAGAACAAGTGCTGTTCCCCAAATTGTTTCCTTTCTTTTGTGAAAATATATAAAATATTATCAGAAATTCTTGTATAGATTTTAGAAAATTATATATGACTAACAATGTAGTAGAGTTAATGATGCTGTCAGGCCCTTAAGCCTTTGACATGAGTTAATTTTTAACTTTAAGGATTAGGAAAATCAGGCTGATTATGTTACAATTATAACTATGACTAATAAAAAATCTGTACACGTAAAAATCATGTTTATTTAGCTTGGTTAAAGAGACGATATCAAATAAACAGTAAAGTAAAGAGACTTTTTCATTTTATTTAATATAATCAAATAAACAAATATATATTTATAGTTTTCATTCTTAGACGTTAATTAAACCTTAAAAGTAAAATATCCTGTAAAAATATCTAGTTCAAGTCAACTATAAGATACAACATCTCTATTTTAGTTTTAATATTTTAAAACAATTTTAACGTGCCACTTATAAAAATATAAATTGTTAAGATTTAATAATAGATATAAACTATAAATCACATACTTTCTTGTCTACTATTACATTAGTAAATTGAAATTTAATTTATCTTAATTCAGTTAAATAGTTTAAACTTGTATTTTGATTACCAGTTGCTATTGAAATGTTCGACCATCAGTAGAGTGGCTTTCAATGTCAAGTATAGTAGATATTAATTGGTATATATCCCCCATCAATAGACTATATTACCAGTTGTTATTGAAATGTTCGACCATCAGTAGAGTGGCTTTCAATGTCAAGTATAGTACATATTAATTGGTATATATCCCCCATCAATAGACTATATTACCAGTTGTTATTGAAATGTTCGACCATCAGTAGAGTGGCTTTCAATGTCAAGTATAGTACATATTAATTGGTATATATCCCCCATCAATAGACTATATTACCAGTTGCTATTGAAATGTTCGACCATCAGTAGAGTGTCTTTCAATGACAAGTATAGTAGATATTAATTGGTATATATCCCCCATCAATAGACTATATTACCAGTTGCTATTGAAATGTTCGACCATCAGTAGAGTGGCTTTCAATGTCAAGTATAGTAGATATTAATTGGTATATATCCCCCATCAATAGACTATATTACCAGTTGCTATTGAAATGTTCGACCATCAGTAGAGTGTCTTTCAATGACAAGTATAGTAGATATTAATTGGTATACAACCCCCATCAATAGACTATATTACCAGTTGTTATTGAAATGTTCGACCATCAGTAGAGTGGCTTTCAATGTCAAGCACAGTACATATTAATTGGTATACATCCCCCATCAATAGACTATATTACCAGTTGTTATTGAAATGTTTGACCATCAGTAGAGTGGCTTTCAATGTCAAGTACAGTACATATTAATTGGTATATATCCCCCATCAATAGACTATATTACCATCATCTATGTGACTACGCTGTTAACTGTCAGATTATCATTTAATCGGGTTTTCTGTTGTTGTAGATATGTTCAACCATCAGTAAAGTCACTAGGGGATGTATGATCCAGAATAATTGGTTTAGAACTTCCTATTCATAACACTTACTACTTTAAACTCTGTACATGTACTGTTAGTCTTAGTATTTCCTATTCACTAAATAATAAATACTAATCTATTTTACAAAAGTTTAAGGCGAGCACATGTCGTTCGTTTCTCAAGAGGTTGGCATAACATTTTAACTGATAGTAGACAAAATAACAAGAAAGGATTTCACTTGTATGACAATTGATCTCACATCTTTGATCTAGAATACATATCATACTAAAAATAAAATGAACAAATATTTATTGGTGTTTTTCAATCTCTCTTGTTATAATACGCTATTTACTTTGAAGGCTTAAAATTTCTTAAGAATAGTGGTTATGGTATATTACAAAGGATAATATTGATTCAATAAAGGAACAAAATTATACTTTGACAATGAATCCTGTGTTGAAGATTGAACTTAATTATGGATTTTCATTGCGAATGCATTCAGATACTGGTCAGACCATAAAGGCTGCAAAAATATTTATCAAATACTTAACTTAGAATTTAGAATTTTACATTTAAAAATATTATTCAAAACGTTTCTTCCACAAATAAAATAAGTTAATCGTATAAATACTAGTTGCCAAAATGCAAACATTAGTAATATAAAGGTAAATAACGAATTATATAAAGGTAAATATAAAGGTCTTTACATCTCTATTGGTCTCTCCAACCACTTATACACGTTCAGAGGGTAAGACCCTCCACCTTCCCAGAAATGTATATTAGTTAAAGTCCACCCTCACACATACACGTCCAATAGCAAAGGCCTTCCACCCTCCCAAAAATGTAGAGTGGTAAAAGCTCACCCCCTCACATACACACGTCCAGAAGAAAAGGTCTCCACCCTTCTAAAAATGTACAATAATAAACGCTTACCTCGCTCACACATACATGTCCAATGGCAAAGGCCCTCCACCCTCCCAAAAATGTAGAGTGGTAAAAGCTCACCCCCTCACATACACACGTCCAGAGGAAAAGGTCCTCTTCTTCCTAAAAATGTACAATAGTAAACACTCACCTCCTTCACACATACATGTCCAGAAGAAAAGGTCCTTCACCCTCCCGAAAATGCATAGTGGTAAAAGCTCACCCCTCACACATACACGTCCAGTGATAAAAGTCTCTCCAGCCTCCATTGTACATGTATGAGAGAGGGGGGGGGGCATTTTTAATGTGACGTGTATGGGAAGGAGAGGGCCTTTCCTACTGTACATAATAAATAGGTGGGTGGGAATGAATTTACCACTGGACGGGTATGGGAAGATGGAGAACCTTTACCATTGAACGTGTTCGGATGGTTGAAGGACCTTTACCACTAAACGTGTTTGACGAAGTGGATTTTACACAATGGACTTGTATGAGTGGTTGGAGGGCTTTTACTACTGAACGTATATGGTAGGGGGACCTTATAGGGGGTAAAATGATAAACTGCAATATAATAATTTAGGTTAGTAATGTACATAATATTGTAGTTTCAGAATATCTTTTACATTAAGTAATCAGTTGATACACGCTTATTGAATGTGTATTGATTAGAGGGAACTGAGCATAATATTAATACATGGAACTGATCGTGACATCTGTAAACACAAACAACCACCCTCCTATCACTGATTGAAGTCTAGAGCCTAGTTTGGTGTGAATGCAGCTTCCTCCTAGAATATATATTCTAATGGTATGAAGTTATTTAGAAAATAAACTTGCTCTAAAGTCACATTGGGTTGATTGTACAAAACGCCACTGCTTTCATAAAATTGTTTCATGTACTGTACTTATATACATAACTCATACCATGTAAAATTTATTATTTTGACTTATTATTTGTAAATGTATTTGGACACTTTATTTTAATTTCAGTTACTAATTTATTTGTTCATATTTGACGATATTTATCTATATATTTTTAATGCTCTACTTTATTTATGTAAGTTTTTAGTTTACGATACATTTGGATGGTTTGACTTTAAAGTAAATGTTATTGTGCCAAAATTTTAATATTTATAAATAATCTAAATGGTTTTACTATGTTAATAACATAATTTGAGTGTCACTGATGATGCATTTTAACTATCAAACTTTACAGTATAGTGTATTTTAAATTATTTCACTTGATTTTGTTTGTTTAACAGAGATTTAACACAAATTAAGTAAATTTAACGCACGATGTAAATGTCATATATGTGCAGTCGTGGTTTGTAGAAAAGGCAGGAAACAAAAGACATGTAAAAATAACAGACGTAAAGATGAACAATGGAAATCATAAAGTATCTTGATTAGGTGCATTTAAAACGTTAAACCACGATGGTTATTTCAGTTATAAGTTTAATTTGGAAAATATTCCTTTCCTCATTAAATCATCCACTTGAAATCGAGAAAAAAAATTTAAAGGAAGTATTAAATATCAATAATTGTAATATGTATAGCAAAAATTTGTATTATCGAATAGTAATAAATATTATAACATATTAAAATATATAACATATTAAAATACTATAACATATTTTAATTTAAGTAATAACTTTTTATGCAAATAGTGTGGTTACGACAAACATACGAATAAAACAAATAAACTAATAAATATAGGCTAATTACGTGTTTACCAATTTTAAGGTAAACTACGTAACCTAAAGTATTCAGTTTAATTAATATCAATTAATTATTTGATTGCTTTAAATACTTAGTCCAAATCAATTAAAACAATAAATGTAGTTTTTGTTCATGAGCTAAATAATATTTTTATTTATATTTTCTGAAAACGAATATGGATTCTATATCATGTTTAACTAAAGATATAAATCATGATTAGAATTTGAAAAATTGCATCATTACTTTTGTTACAAATATTTGAAATGGTGGAGACCTATTGCAAACAATATTTAATTTTACATAGCCTTTTAGATGTTAACAATTATGTAACATTTAATACTTATTATGTGTGACAGTAGACAAAAAATGATCATGTAATTAATACACAACATCGATTAATTTTTAAAACATAATTATATATTTAGAAACAAATTGAATTAATATTTTCAGTAATGCAACTTAATCCCCACAACTTAGAGTCATAAATTACAAAAACAATTGTAGCAGCAAATAGGGAAAATAAGGAAACTACATAAAGAAGGTAAAATAAAAAATATCATAAATAACAAATGTAATATATTTTGATGCTGTCTGATATATTTAGAAATATACTCGGTATCCTGTAGTATTTAAAATACGATAGACGGCTCTGATCATTGTTGAAACTAGATTAAAACTATCCAAAAATAAACTAAAACAAAAAAAATTACTTTAATTTAAACAACAGTTTGCCTCAAGTAATTCTCGTATTGCTTCATAATCCAGCTCTATTTACTTCAATGATAAACAGGGCCGCATTTAGCTCATGACACCCTTAGGCCGGCCGAGTTCCACCCTCCCTATCCCCCAACAACTCATTACGTCTGTCTCCTACGTACAATTTTGGTAATGTGATCCACGTAGATTAGGAACCGTATTTGAGTCTATTATCAAATAAAAATATAAGTTTATTTAAAAAATGAATCATTAGAACTACTATTTTTGAATTATTTTATTTACACTTGTATCACAATTTTTATTGTAGAACTATTAGCGGTAAAGTTTATGTTTTTCCTTTTATTGAACTTCCATAGGAACAATTTACTTATTTTATTATTACAACATTTGAATTATTTGAAATAGGTACATACTATGATTTATTGCCTATATTATCCTAAAATACTCAACTTCTAATAAAAAGGATTAATTAAAAATGGATAACATACGATAAAAATTGTTGTGTAATTGTATTTTTTACGATTATTTTTTTACATGACATTTAGTATCTAATATATAGTTCTTTATTTCCTGAATTTCTATCTAAAATACTTTCCTCTGAGATTTCTTTTGAGCAAAGTCTTCTATCACTGTGCTGTAGTCTATCTTTGCAGCAATTTCAGATTCTATACACAAAATAGACAAAGCGTTCAATTTATCTTCATTAATGGTTGATCTCAAATAGTTTTTCACTCTCTTTAAGCAATAAAAACTTATTTCACTAGAGCAGTTTGTAGCCGGAATCGAAAGACAAATTCGAGATACTATGTTGATATTTGGGTAGACATCTTGAAGAGAATGGTAGCTGAGGTAAGTTGAAATGGCTATCAACGAGTTATCTTTAAACTTCTCACCAGATACTGCACAGTATGCTTGAAAATGGCAGCACTCATCAATGAAGTCATCTCTAAGATCATTTCGGTAAGATTTTGAGCTTTTGATCTCAAAATACTTTCTTCTACTTTTCCTGGAGATTTTACAATTTGTGTCAAGAAATTAAATTTATCTTGGTACTCATTGAATGACTTATACCTTCTTTTAAATTCAACTATACACTGATCAATTATAACTAAAAAGGTATTGATTTTTAATATTCTCTGCCATCAAGTTCTTTTGAGAATCCTTTTACAGTATTTTTCGTAACTTTTGTTTTCAAAAATTTTAAGAGCAAGTGATTCATAATAATCAAAATCATTTCTTTGAGAAGAGAAATATTCTGCTAGAGACGCATACATCTCTGTAACAATTAGAACATCTATAGTCTGAGACTATTTTTTTGGATACTTTATTAAGGTGGTATAAAATTGTGCTCCAAAAGCAAATGGGGATTTCTCAAAAAGAAATCCATAAAGGCTGTCTCAAATCTGTTCAATTTTTTAAGAATTCCTACAGCTTCACATCGTGTGGTGGCTTTTTGTGTGGAGTCATTTTCTATTGAAGTTAAAACGGATAAAATTTCATTCTATGACTCTTTAAGGCCTTGGCAAGCATCGTCCCTGGCCGACCACCGAGTAGTTGATAGCTTTTTTTAGTGTTTTTCCTTTATCGACTACCAAACGTTCCCATCTTTTTGTCGAGTTTGTTAAAAAACATATACGAGTGTAGCTCTTTAAGGACCATAAAAAATTACAAGTTTCACTACAAGACTCTGCCGCTGATGTCCGAACTATATTTAATAAATGAGCTGCACATGGTATAAACATTGCCAAATGGGCAAGCTCCTTTATCTTAGCTTGCAAGCCATTATAGAGTCCAGCCATATTCGAGACATTGTCGCAAGACTGCCCTCGACAATCACTAATATTGATATTAAAACTATTCAATTCTGTTGGTATAGCATTGAACATTTGTTCTGATTTGTGTCCAACGGAGGGGTTAAATGTGAAAAATCGTTCACATGGAGAACCATCAGGTAGAACATGTCTGAAAATATGGAGGAACTGCTTCAGTCTTGTAAAAAGAACTCCAAAGACCTAGTAGTACCCCTTACACCTACATACGACCTTCACCCCAGGAGTCCAATCCATGGCACTGTAGGATTGGTGAACGGATTCATTCGCAAGCTGTGTTGTCGCAACAAGGGTATCGGGATGGTTGATATACACAAGATTTCAAGATCATGTTTCACCCAACATGGGCTGCACCTCAAACACAGCGGGAAGCGTCTATTGGCCGGTCTTATAGTGGACAAAATGAGGACTATGATGGATCCAGCGGATCGACATCGTAGCCAAGGACCATCAGTGGCCGCCCCACCATCGTCGTCTGGCGTTCAACAACACGTGACCTACGCAGAGGCTGTTACCAACCACAATACATCTGACATCCACCAGAAATATTCTGTAAATAAACATTCTTTCGTGCCTGAAGTGCAGACAAACAATGTTTTTTTAGGCTAGCTTACTCCAGCAACCAGGCAAAATTAGCACAGACAGACAAAGAAAAAACCCAATCAATAACACATCCTAAATTCAAAAAAATTAGAGTTCTACATCAAAATGCCCAGTGGGCTTCTAACAAACTTGACGAACTATCGCTCGTGTGCGAAGAACTAGTGCCCGATGTACTGGTTTTAACAGAAAATGGTTTTAAGAACTCCAACATCTCCTACTGTAAGGTAAATGGCTATGTACTGGCTAATTATTTCTGTCGACCTTCTTTAGAGGGAGGGGGTGTGGCCATTTTCCTTCACAAAAGTCTTTCTAACAAGTGTTTTGAAGTAAAAGACACGATGGAGAAAGATTTTGAAGCCACGGGCGTAAAATTACACACTGATAGAGGAAACATTGTTATAATTGGCATATACAGGTCTCCCAGCGGTAACATTAACGAATTTTTCCCACGGTTTGAGGAGCTTTTGAAGCACTTGATGCAAAATACATTGTTTATTGTTTTGGGTGACTTCAATATTAACGTTCTTGACGTTAAAGCTCCCTTAGCCAAGCGGTTTTCAGATTGTTTAAAGTCTTTTAATTTAGAGTGGTTGATCAACTCTCCTACTAGAGCTACGACCACCTCGCGAACTGCTATCGACAATATTGTGAGTACCATACCGGAGGTAGTAGAGGTATGTGTTGTAAATACAGCGATAGGAGACCATTGCGCCCAGCTGGCATCAATACTCACGCAAGTAATACAAAATTTATCGCCCAAAAAGTCCAATGATGTACACTACATGTCTACATGGCTTTTAAAACAGTGCTTCAGGCACTTTTTATATCCATTGTCACATTTAATAAATATTTCCTTTTAATCTGGACAGTTTCCATCTTCACTGAAAACAGCCAAAGTAACACCAATTTTCAAAAAGGGAGATCCAAACTCAATCAGTAACTACAGACCTATATCCATATTGCCAGTAATAAGTAAAGTTTTCGAGAAAGCGTTTTTATTGTGACTGGTTTCTTTTTTGAATAAACATTCTCTTCTCTCGAATGACCAGTTTGGTTTTAGAGAGGGGAAGTCGACAATAGACGCAGTAGTGAGTCTAGTCGACATGGTAGTTAACAATTTGGAGAGTCGTTGACATACTCTTGGTGTGTTTCTCGATCTCTCCAAAGCTTTTGACTGTGTTAACCATAAAATCCTTTTAAAGAAGCTAGAGTCATATGGTGTTCGAGGAGTGCCGTTATCGTGGCTCAAATCTTATCTGAACAATAGGTTTAAAGCAGTCCATACCGGTAATAAAACATCTAAACCAAGCGAATTAAGGATCGGGGTCCCACAGGGATCGATTCTCAGCCCCTTGCTCTTTCTGGTGTATGTTAATGATACACCTGCATCACTGCGTCATGGGCGGCTTATTCAGTATGCAGATGATACAACCCTCTGTAAAAGTGAGGAGTTGAATTCGGATTTGGAAAGAGTAACCTTTATAGATTTAAATAGTTGTGCCCAACATTTTTATAGTATCAATCTTAAAATAAACCCTTCTAAAACTAATTTTATTAGATTCTCCTTACGCCCATCACAAATTGATCAATCGCCGAGGGTTGTCTTAGATGAAGTAGAGGTGGATGAGGTTCATGCGACAAAATTTCTCGGAGTTATCATCGACCGGGGATATCTTGGACCAATCATATTGATATGGCTTGCTCCAGGCTGTCATCCGGAATATACGTTCTAAGAACCCTGTCCGAGATATGTCCCAATCAAGTCATGCTTGCGGCGTATTATGGTCTCATTTATCCTCACTTGTCGTATGGAGTTATTCTTTTGGGTGGCTGTTCCTCAGCAGACTTAATGAGACTCTTTAGACTGCAAAAAAAGCAGTAAGGATAATGTCCAAACTGAAGTCTAGAGAGTCATGCAAACCCGTATTTAAGTCGTTAAAGCTATTGACATTGCCTTGCATTTACATTTTAGAGGCTGCATCTTATTGTATGTTCAAATGTGTGCTCACCAAAAGCAGTGAAATACATAATTATCCAACCAGACAAAGAGAAAATTACAGAATCGCACAACATAGGACTGTGACCTACGAGCACCTTCCCTCACAAGCAGGTGCTCGCATGGTCAATAGTCTTCCGATAGAATACAAAGGCAATATTGAGCCAAAGGCTTTCAAGGCACGGTTAAAGAGGTTTCTCATTTCCGAAGCCGTTTACTCCGTGAGAGATTTCTTATCCCACAACTGGGAGACCAATAATTCGGCGGTTTGACACTGGAAGCTGGAGTATCTAACTTGGACTAATTGTGTGAATGTGAAGAATATATGACCCAAAAATGTATGTTGAATGTGGAACTCTGTAGGAATGGCTGCTTTAATTTTAATCAATACATAATTTAATTCAAGTCTGACGATTGCGATACATTTAATATAAATGTCCATGCAATAAAAAATTATTCTATTCTATTCTAAGTGTTAGCTGGTCAATGTGAGATACATCAGGCGTAGAGTCAATCAACTACAATGCTAAAATACTTGGGTTGTTTTATTTCCTCACATATTTTATTCTTCACTCTTTCAGCCATTATTTTTATTATTTCATCACATATAATAGATGATAAGTAATTTGTGTGACCAGAGCCAGGATTTCCATGCCTTGAAATATGTTTTGCAAAGAAAGGGTCAAATTCTGCGATTAATTCCAAAACCATCAAATAGTTTCCATTCCTTTGAGAACCTATTGTACTATTGTCCCGCCTGAAAGGCATACCTCTTGAAGTAAGAGCCCAAATGGCAGCAATGTCGTCAAGTTGTGACAAAAGTCTTGAATATATCCTATTGAAAGCAATGCTTCTTGCTTTTAAATAAATTATTGACCATATACACGCCCAGCCGCCAACCAACTAGTGATCTCAGATTGAGGACCCGCTGGTATACAAGTATTATCAAACTGGGAGTGCGGCTGGACTCCAGGTAGCTAAATGGCGTTTAGCCGCACTCCCAGTTTGATAATACAAATACTATAGTATGGTTGATATACCACACGCCGACACTGCATTAGGTTTAATAAATGAAATAATATTTATGATAACTCCTGTAGCGAGTGATTGCTATGGTGTTTTGCAGCTTATCATAGTATTGATGTTTACATTTTCGGGGTTTTCTACTGACATTTTACATTTATAAATATATTTTTATAAGAATGTTACATGGAAATTTGCCGCCCCTGGATATTTGCCACCCTAGGCCACAGCCTACTCGGCCTTATGGGAAATACGACCCTTATGATAAATCATTTTATATAGTGATTCAATATTAAGCACTGTTTGTCTATGTGAACAGTCTGTCTGTCACAGTAGTCTAAATCTTAGGCAATACTAATATAAATGGAGTCCTCACATTTATTACTTCAAATCATAAGTTACCCGTAACTAATAATAAAACACAAACCAAATATTGCTATCGACTGGCTTCAAAAATATATTTGAATCATATATCGGCATTTAAGAGTGAATTCCCAAATTAGATAGCATACAACAATAACAAACGTTTGGGTAACATGTAATAGTTTCAGGGTAACGCTATAATATTCGTAGTAAGTGAATTTACGTTCATATGGGTAAAACTACTCAGCATTTAAAATGTAGTGAATCCAAACTAATTACAACAACTTCTAGGGTTGTCAGCTGAATTTTACAGCCTATTTAAAAAAACTTTGAATAAGCATAATTTTTAACTAATTATTATCCTTAAGTGCAGTTTGCATCATTAATTTTGCGTGATCAGTCCTTAAAAATATTGTGCATATCAACCTCTGCTTACAATTAAAATTTACTTTCTCCTCGTGAGTAGTTCCAACGAATGTACATAGTCAATAACAGCGTAAAAAAATAAGGTTTTTGCTCCCAATTGAAGGTCAGATCCTGCATTGATAATAAAAATACTAAGCTATCTACAGATTTTCAAGCATCCCTATACAAAATATTTTACAGTTTATAACGTAAAAAATTCTTAAGTATCCATTTAAATCCTTCTTTGAAGGCATATCTGCTACGATATAGTATAAGATCTATGTAAACTTTGCAAAATGAGATGCACATTTGAAACAAAGTTGTATCTTAGCAATGTTTATAACAATAACTTCATTATTGAATTATGATTTGTATGATCACGAGTAATATCAAAGACAGTAAAGACAATTTGATGAAAAGGCCATTTCAATTTAAAGTGGTACATTAGTTGTTTAACACGTTAATACTCTTTTCCCTTTATTTCCAATGAATAAAACGTTATTATTATTATTAATTACTGATATATAGTTATAGCCTAGTTAGTTAAGCCTTAGATATTAATTAATTGTATGTTGAGTTATACATGTAGGCTATGCTGTTACTGGAGTTTCATAAATAAAGCTTTGTAAAATGGACTAAATTTACCCAAGGTAAACGCCAGAGTTGACCTTCTGTTACCCATCGATCGGCTTTCGCTACGAAATTCATTAACTGAAATATCTCTTTTGAAAAAAAAAAAAAAAAAAAAAAAAAAAAACAGCCCTGTTATCTTTCGATAAAGGCAACTTAATTGCTACATCGATTTTCCAACCTAAATTCAAACCTATTCACAATGCGTATAAAATATACACTATACTGAATAGAGAAAAGAACTACTGATGTTATTTTGGGTAATTTTATACAATGCTAGCTCTCATATGGATATAGATATTCTCATTGTAGACAGAGTTTTAAAATTAACAGTGAGTCTTCTCTTTTACAACAAATAATCCTTTTGTAATATCAAATGGTGGCACTAGTGGCCCAGTGCTGTAACACAGCAACTTAAGGACCAAAGTGATGAGAACATTTTAGGTGATATGTTCTATGCTTGGTCCTCTTATCGAAACGGCGCCCGATCAACGGTTGCTATTGACGTGGACACTATTAGAGAAAACTGGGGTGTCTTTCTATTTTGGATGGTAGTCAAAATTCAGACTAGTAGGGAAGATAACTGAGTGTTAGGCTTGTCAATTAGTTATAACATCAGACCCCATAAAGCTGTGGGGTCCCATAGTTGCCCTGACTATTTGGCTAGTAATAACCTCTTTATGAGGACAATAGCTAGTAACTATGACTACACTCGTTCATCTACAATCATCACACTCTTTCACCCCTCTATTCACCCATATCTTAACGATCGGAGTCTTACTAGTGAATAATGAATGAATAACAATGAATAATAATGAATCAAAATTTTAAAAAAATTGCTGCAGTTACTAAAATTGAGTTATTATTTAAATGTATAAAATTAATTTCGGTTTACCTTCCATGTGTATAACAGAAAATATCCTATATATTAACTATAATTATATAACCGTTAACTGAGCTCTGATGAAATCAAACAGAAGTTTTGTGTTGTCAAATTATAAGTGTTTTGGAAAAATCACATTTATTAACAATGGCAGTAATCAGTGTTTATAGATGACAAATAGATGACCAATAAACAGTTTTCTAAAACTTTTATGTCCTTGTATAGATAATTTTATTAGTTCTATGAGAGGGTTAGGATATAGAATAATGAACTAGCAGTATTACTGTCAGTACAGTGTTTATTTTATTCAAATTAACATGTAATAAAACAGGAAATCACATGAAATTACATTGGTACAATATATTTATAAAATACATCTTGACAACAAAGGATCTTGTGACTTAATCGTTGCGAGTGTGACACTAAATAGCATTAATTTCATCAAGCATAACTTATAAAATTTGTTGAAGCCCTAATGGATATTACAGACAAAGTGGTGTGCTATAAAACATGAGAGAAATAATTAATGTGATAAAAGAAGAAAACACAAAATTACAATACTCCAAGAAACAATAATAATATAAATTTGAACATAAATGGAAAACGATAACAACCATTAAACACTATCAAGCCAAAATACAAATAAAACAAATATTTCATGTACACGTAAAGGTTGTTGGATACTGTTATTAAATTAAATGTAAAAAAAAAAATATTTTAAGGCTTGTCATAAATCAGCATTACTCATAATGTAATATTATGTAAGCTTATAACTAGTTGAAATATATTGTAGCATAATTAATTATTATTAGAGCAAATTACTGTTTTACTTTGAAAAAATTAAACTAGGTACTTTCAATAGTAAACCAAATAAGGTGAATATATACGACGGTTAGTAAACAGTAATGAAGAAAAAAGTATTAAAGAAGTAAGAGAAAAGTATTAAAGAAATCCCATCACACAGAAGCAAACACATACACAGTAAAGAAGAAAACATATAGTTTTTATTAACATAACTCCATCGCTGATAAATAATATTGCTAAAAACGAAAAATATTTCATAGTCAAATTTGTGTGTAAAAGACTATTACTAATTTTACTTTAGTTAAATAAAGAAAACGGGCTATAGCGCAAAGAATGTAATGTGTCATTGTGTAGTTTACACCAAACAATTAAAACATTTTATAGCAGGCAACTGTCTCCTTAATAATCAAAATGGAGAAGAAAATAATATTTTTTTAGTCCACTATCTGTCAATTTAAACAAATATTTTGTAAATGAAACTATTTTGCAGGCAAATAAAACTTTGATATTTTCTGGCCAGAAAAAATAAAATGAGAAAACCAAAGAATTATTATAAACGCATTTTTAAAACTGATATAAATAGATTTATAAATGAATACTACTACCACTGACTAACTCATCACTGTATGCCAGTAATTACTAAACATACTAAGAGGGACATTTGTTATGATGATTGGTCTTGACACTTATCCGTTAATTCACTACCATTACTTTTTTTATCGCAATTACGGTTAGGTTAGGTTAACTTAGACTAGGTTAGGTGGCTACTTAAGTTTATCACAAACTGGTAAATTAAAGAATGACTTACCGCCGAATGCTCTCACCATGTGTAAATTCACGGAAAGCGATAAGATAAGGTCAGCGATATCGGATTCCTAGCGGATAAGGAATACCACAGTAGACGTGAAATGAATGGGGGACAGTTTTTAGAAAAACAGAATATTTTTCAAGCGGTATTAAATTAACGGAAACAAAAAATTTAGTGGTGAATTTACGGAAAAGATCCTGGTATTGTGTTGAACGTGCAAAATTAGAAGGACTTTTAGAAAGCTCCTATTAGTTCCAAATCGGCAGCCGTTTTAGTACAGCAATTTTTGTAATGTCTAGGATGAAAGTGGCTAAACCAACGATCCTATGGACAAAATACTTACATTTCCAGGAACAGATTTGATACGGTCTATGATTTTGTTCTTATGAAGTTTGCTTCATCTCATCTTATTCGCCCTTGGGTAGAGGTAAATCTAAAATGTAGTGTGTGAGACCACTTCCCGCACGCTCAACTTATGATTATGTGGTTTTATTAACAAAAAAGATTTTACATCTAATGAAACAAACATACTTTTTCTGGACACATGAAAAATTTTTATAATTACAGCACTCTTTAAAGAACGCGTTAATATGGCGAGAAACCAATGAGTGAGCAAACGTGTGCTACATTGTGCCCTCTAAAGGTGCACTTACAGATTTTTATAGAATAACAAACTTTGTTATCAAGGAGAATAAACTGATGTCAATCAGAACATATTAAGACGCATTTGTATACAGCCATAGGCTGATGATAAAATATGGAAAAATCCGTGTAAAACCTGCTTTTATGACCTACTTCTTTACAGTTTGATAGCTTTATTTAGACATTCAGAGTCTTCTAAGTTGTACAGTCAAGCTCCTGTGCACTACACACGAGGAGTCCCAATGACTTGAGGTCCTCATACATGTCCAGCGGTACACCTTCCTGCCACTCATACACGTACAGACCCACTCCACCCATACACGTACAGTGGTATTGCCCCATCCACCCAAATATACACGAACAGTGTTACTGACTCTTCCACCCACCTCCTATGTACAGTGGTGTTGACCCATCCGTCCACCCATACACGTACAGATTCACCAACCCATCCACCCGTACTCATACACGTACCCATCCAACAAGACTGATACTCAGTTCTCTTAACTACACAACATATGGACTCTAATCCTGACCCTACACGGACACCCTAGGCTTTCCTAGTAGTGTCCACGTCGATGGAAACCATTGTGTCGAAGCTGTGTTTATATTACAAAGTCCGAATATAGAACGTATTGCCTTCAATTTCCACAACACTTGTGCCAAAGTATTTGGGTAGCAGAACTGCACCACTGGTGCCGACATGATGGTACTGACCCTCCTTCCCAGTTCCCACCCATACATGTACAGTGTTATTGACCAGCCCCTTATCCATACACGCCTATTGGTATTAATTGTAGCCAACTTTAATGTGGAATTATATACGAAATTTGTATTTGCATATCAAACACCCAAGATGGATAATTTAAAATTAATGGTAAAAATAAAAAAATTTCATTCTCCGTTCTGTGATCAGTAAATGCTTGATAGAGTGAATTGTTACGTACTGTAAACTTAGGTTGTTTAGGTTGAAAATAATTAAAAAAACACCTAAATATACATGGTACATTTATATAGATATTGTAAAAAAATATTTATAATTTTATCAGCTTGACGGGGTTGGGTAGGTTAATGATTTGTACGTAATTGTAAAGATTACATCAGGTAGTAAATTAAAGAATTAGGATAAAAAAATTGTATAAATTATTTATACAGTATATGAATAATGTACTAGATATTAGTTTAAACGTAACTATACCCTTAAAAATAAATTTGTATCTCGTATATTAAGAGCTATTTTTTATCTTTCTAAATATATGAAACAAAACGTTTATTTTATAGACAGCTCTCTCTCTCTCTCTCTCTCTCTCTCTCTCTCTCTCTCTCTCTCTCTCTCTCTCTCTCTCTCTCTCTCTCTCTCTCTCTCTCTCTCTCTCTCTCTCTCTCTCTTTCTCTCTCTCTCTCTCTCTCTCTCTCTCTCTCTCTCTCTCTCTCTCTCTCTCTCTCTCTCTCTCTCTCTCTCTCTCTCTCTCTCTCTCTCTATATATATATATATATATATATATATATATATATATATATATATATATATATACTGACAGGGGTAACTCGTACAAATAAAAAACCCCTTCACTACGACTTTATTTTGAAATAATGATTTCAAATTAAGGACCATAACAAAACAGTGCACTGTTAAAGTCCAGTACACTGCCGATATTCAGAAACGGGTACATATTTAATAATTAAATGGTTCAACATGTTATCTTAAAGATACTATTGTTTAAAGTTTTATTGTTAAATAACTTTAAATATATTTGTAAATTAGAACCTTTCATAGAATGTTAATGAATTTTAGTTAATAGTTTCAATTATAATTACAAGAATCTTGTGTATTTTTAAAATGCTACATTCTAGCAACTATTATAAAAACGATCAATTGAAAATGTAAATTAGAGGTACAAAGGAAAGGAGAGAAAGATTTTCCTTTGCAATTTCCGAGCGGAAGTTTATGATAAAGAAACAAACGCCCTACCTATAGAAAACATTATAGTTGTTTTTATTGCCAACATTAGTATATTTTATATAATTGTTTCATCTTTTGCTGTTATATTTGATAAAACTTTTTACTTTATTATTATAATATAATTATTAAAAATAATATAATCTTATCAAACTGATTGCCACCAAATAAATATCAGTGTAAAATCAAGCAATAACAATATTAATAATAATAACAATACCATTTAAAAATCGTGTATTACGATTAAAAAAAATTTCATTCTTATTTTGCTGACTGCTATCCAATACACCTACTGTGGTACTGATCCACCCGCTATCCAATACACGTACGGTGGTACTAACCCACCCGCTATCCAATACACGTACGGTGGTACTGACCCACCCGCTATCCAATACACGTACGGTAGTACTGACCCACCCGCTATCCAATACACGTACGGTGGTACTGACCCACCCGCTATCCAATACACGCACGGTGGTACTGACCCACCCACTAACCAATACATGTACGGTAGTACTTACCCAACTTACCACCCACACAAACATGTAAGATGGTATTGACCCACCAGCCTACTCATAAACATTTTATATTCTGCTATCAGGGCTTAATCTACCCCCTCTTTAATCTCTGTAAGATAAACAGAACCTTACAGTATCATGTGAGAGTCCATTACACGGAAATTCATCCACCCTCTCGGATGGTGAGGGGAGGGGTCATAAATTTTAAGGAATAGTGGTTGTTTGTACAGGAATTACATTTAACGAAGGACTTTGGATTTGGCTTTATAAGTAACAAAAATGTACCTAAAACTGAGTTTGTTTTAAATTATATTTTACCTTTATAATAATCTAAAGGAAAATTTTGATCTTTACTTCCATTCTTTATCTCTTAAGGCGAAGGTTGTCTAAAATATATTTAGTGTGGATTTTTATATAATATTAGAAGTTTGATATAATATATAATATTATAACAATTGATTGATCATTCATTTAAAAACTTAAAACGATTAATTATTGCGTGTTTTAAATAAATCCCTTTCAAATTTTAAACAATTTCATAAACTTATCAATTAGGTTAAAAATAAACATAAACTGTTAACTAAATTCGATGTTAACATTGGAATCCTATTCATGTCAATGAGCAAATCACTCAGTTCATATTGAATACCATTCATGGCACGGAGAATGTTTGTGGGGTCCATTGCTAAAAGCATGGAGATTCCTACATAATAGATTACATTAAATACAATCTCTATTTGCATTCCAAGCAAAAGCTACATAGTTTATTACATTTATTATTATCTAAACTTTCTAAAATAATTACTTAGCAAACTAGGATATCCATTTATCTTTGCCGCTGTCACTAATTATATGAAAAATATATTTATTTAATTTTTTAATACGAAGTACTATGCAGTTTAATACATCTGTTTTATGAAATATATACATTTAATACTCTTAAACTGATTAGTTAACTAACATTTAATTTAAATTTAAAATTCTTTTTCTATTTAAGTCCATGCACTTTTATACAGTTTAAAAACAAATGTCAGTTTATCTTTGAAGTTTTCACTAAATCATATTGTTTCTTCAGAAGAAAATAAATTATGTTAACACCTACTATTTTCCAAGTGTACAATTTAGATCAATACTTTTGTTTAGTGACAACGTATATGCAGAGCATGTAACTTCCTTTCTGTAACCTTTATGAAGCTGCGAATTTCTAGGGATATGTGTAATTACAAACGTTTACACAAAGTTTGGAATACAAATACATCTTGTAGGATTAGGAAAACGTACAATATATGAAACAAAGCAGTAATTTAGTTGCAGAAACAGTTTGATTATCCTCAGAGATAAGTGTAACCATAAAGATTAAAAAAAGGTATTTTGAACAAAGTACCAAGATTAATTTTTTTTATTTAATGTTAGTCTGAAGCCAAATAACTTCCAGAAAACAGGTTGGAATTGTTAATTCAACGAATGCAGGAAGGAGATATCTAAAACATTCAAAATACTCCTTTCTCCTCCATCACTGGCAGTTCCCATGGAGTCAATTCCAGTTTCTTACATGTTTAACAAGTACTGCATGTAGGTCTCGCGCGAGGTAATGAAAGGTAGATAGATGACCCTTAACCTCATCTCATTGCATTGTAAACGTAAACAATTGTTTAAGATAACGCAGTTCAATGTTATACGTACATGTAATTTGTTCATATTTTTACGTTTTTGTTTTTAAAAATATTATCACACCATTAAAGATGGAAATATTGAAAAGTTTGTACGAAGTAAAAGCACAACAGATTTCTTATAACTTCTTGTACAATAAATTACTAAATTTAATAATCATTTTTATAATTAAACTAGTTATTATGTACTTAGAATGGTTGATTAGGCCTGTATTATTATTGTAAAATATTTAGATTAAAAGTTATTTATAATTATAGTTTTTACTAAAATGGTTAAAAACAATATTACTCAAATTACTCAAAAAACAATAAAACTCGAAGTTAGTATAGTTGTAAACCTGGAGCAATGTACTATAAAATGTCTTATATGGCATATTGAATAAGTTTCCTTACAAAAATAACATTCGGAAACTAGTCCAAATGTATTCCTTATCGAGATTCCAAAACACAGACACCTTGCTTTGGACAAACACATAGTGATTCATGTTGAATGAAATAACAAAGAAGGGCTAGCACAAATATGTCACAAATGAAAAGCAAATACGTCCCACGTTTTTGAATTATTTTTATAGAATTATATGATTAAATAATGCACTCCATGGCAACAGTACACGTTTTCATTTATCATACGCAGGGGAATAAACATTGAAATACATCAAATAAGTAAAAATTTATGTAGTCCAACAATGTGATACTAAGAGAAATGTAACACCAACACTTAATTAGATAAATTTAAAACTCAAAATCTTTAACTAAAAAAAAACATTAATATTTATCTCCCATTTTTATGAATATTTGGTTCATGAGTCACATATGTTATGTGAATTAAGTAAATTAATTCTGATGAAACTAAAATATACGAGTATTTGATGAAAAATGCAACTATAAGAATATCGTGAGAATGAAAAGTATTGCAAGAATGTAATATCAGTGTTACCTTGAAGTCATTTATTGACAAAGTCAAGTTATTGTAACTAAAATTAGTTGCAGCCTATCTATCTAAACTACCAAATACATAATCAGGTTACCATCTAAATAATTGTGGTAACAATATTCACAAAACCTACTATAATTCTTTGGAAACAATTTCAAGTTATTTCATAATTTATATTTTTGAATACAATGAGTAACGCAGCAATATTATTAAGAAAAATAAGTAATATTTATTTAAAATTACATTTGTTAGTTAAAATGAAGTAAAATATAAAACAGACTATGCGTATGAACACTGTGATACTTTTTTTCATATCCACAGAGTAGCTAATACTTTTCTATTAGTGATCTCTTGAAATGTTAGGGGAACAGTTTTTTTTAAAATTATTTTTTGATAATTTATAGCTCCCTTTGTAATTTTTAGACTTTTCAAGATGTAAGTAAAAAAGAAGTACCACAGGCTAATAATATCTGACAGTAAGAAATTCTTTAAAAATAAGTTGACTAATGTTACTTAATCACTCACTAATGCATACCTGTTGATTTACCATTAACAATTTTGTAGTTGATTAAAACAAAACTTCCATATTATTTTGAACTACAGTAAAAATATTTACTTTATTTAACATTATGCAATACAATTATAAGCCATCTGACTATGAAGCCTAGTCTTATACATGTTTACCTAGGTCGTGGATACAAATGACACCTAAATAACTATTGATTAAGTGACTAATAAAACTGGTGTCAAACATCAAACCATATTTGATGCACTAATAAAGCCATATCTCAGACAATAATCTATTGTAAAATGTTCCTTAACAAATTAAAAATTATTATTTTTAATATTTATTAATCATACAACACTTAATGTTAGTAACTAATAATTTATTACTGTAATAATAAACTAAACACTTCTGTTAGATCTCCAACTCACCAGGTTATTACTAACTTACTATAGAGAAACAGCTTCTGTTACATACAAACTAATTGCTATGTTGACGTCACAGGCAGCATACAGAATTCCATTACTAAGGGATTACGTGTGTGTAGATTATTTGAACAAGTTCTTCACATAATAATAGGCGTATAACATGAGTTAATCATAATAGATTTAGTGATGAATTCTTAATAGTGCTTTAACAGTCTTCCTGCAATACAAATCTGAGCTGGTTGAAATTAATGAGGCAACGGGCATTTGTAAGGTAAGTTGATTTTAAATTTTCTGCGAACATTTGTGCATTAAAAATAACAAAATGTGTGCCACTTTTACTCTCAAAGGCAAGTAGTGCTCAAATAATTGTGCTGTTTATTTGCAGGCTTTTTTGGCACTTTCCCATTAAAATTACGAATTTTTGTTATCGGTATATAATAATGACATGACAATACTATGAGACAGTATAAAAGACTAGGTTTTCAAGTTGGACGGGCACCAACAAAGCCAAAGCATCATTATGGGCATGGATTTCTGTAATGCTCGTGGAATCATCTGCATCGATTATTTAGCGTGAGCAATATTTGAGTTAAAAATGACTCTCGTGGATATTCAGAGTTTGCAGAGGCTCAACATCAAAATCTTTATTCCACGAAATTAACAATAATAATTTGCATTAGCCGAGTCATACTAATATTAACTAAAACTAAACAGCATAGCTCGTAACATTTAATATGTGACATCACTTAACCTATATGATATGAAAAACCTATGTCACCTTCCTGACAAAAACTCACGAACGCTGTAACAGGCAAGATTTACCAAATGGCCTTTTAGACGTTTTCTAAATTTTGATGTGTCTGACTCCAGCCTAAGAGAGAGTGGAAGTCTATTGAAAAAAAAATCCCATTATATACTGTATGGTTTTTGAAAAAAGATGTTTTGTGATTGGGGATTGGTAGTGTATTTTGATTACGTAGGTAATAAGAAGTTTTATGCGAAAAGTTAAATTTGAAAAGTTTTGACTGACAAATGTTAACGTTTCTAGGATGTAAATGGATGGTAAAGTCAATATTTCTGTACTTCGGAAGATTTCTTTGCATGATTGGTGTCTGTTCATATTATAAATAGTCCTCACAGCCCGCTTTTGGAGTTTAAAGAGGAATAGAGTTTGTTTACTCTCGTGACCAAATAGGGACAGCATATGCTAAGTGGGGATATATCAGCCCATAATATGTTGACAATTGGACTTCACTGTTTACATAATTTTTAAGGCTACGCAACACAAATATTCCAGAACTAACCTTCTTGGATACATATTCAATATGGTTGTGTAAATTAAGTCTCTCGTCTAATACCAATCCCAAAAACTTGACACTACTGCTTGGGTAAACTATGGTTTCGTCTATAAGAAGGTTGAAATCACGCCTCTCTGTTAGGCAAAAGTTCAGCAGTTGTGTCTTTTCGGAATGGACACAAAACAAGTTTTCGTAAAACCACTGCAGCAATTGATTGGCTTCAAAAAAACTATTTTTGTACCAGATCACCAAAATTAGAGCTGGATATTGAGAGAGAGGTATCATCTGCGAAGAGTGACAGTTTAGTGGCTGAAGAGGATACAGGAAGATTATTTATAAATAAAAGAAATATTACTGGACCCAGGACGGAGCCTTATGGCACACCCCTCACGATGGAGGTCTCAGTAGAGGAGTAATGACGCAGCTGTCGGCCATGCTGATTTTAATACCTTAAGAACAATGTTATCTTTGAACTGGACACATGGTCAGGCGTATATAAACTAGACAGTTATTTTTAAACGAATTTTTTTCAAAACAAATTGAATTTGATCGAGCGTGAAATTACGCGTTGGAATTGCTTAAAAAAATCCTAATTAGTTTAATAGAAAAAAATATAAAAATGTTTAGTTAGAAGTTTTTATTTTCACATATTTTTTTATAAACTAGGCATATGTATGCAAACAATAAAAAACAAACCCAATGCGCAGTATGATAAAGTTTAAAATGACAACTCATACACAACCTTTGGTCAATAAATAATGAAAAAATATGGATTCACAAATAATATAATTCTTATGGGATTAAACCCAACATGGCCAACAGACTCTGCAGACTCTTAAGGAATAGAACCTTCCAGCTTGGCGTACCGTCAAGTACCTAAGGCACTTGGCGGTTCCAATAGTTAGACCTTTAAAATTAATGCTTTATTTACTATCAAATCTTACGTACTCAAAGTTTTGGGCTGCCACTAATTATTTTACTTCAGTGACATATTGATGAATTTATTAATGAATTTATGTAATTTTTTAAGTAAATATTTTTAAGGAATATTTTTTACTATAAATATAGGTATACTAAATTAAATTAGTGTATTATTAAAATGTGTATTACAATCGTTTCATAAAAAAAATATACCTTACTTTGATTGTTACGTATATGAGATATTTTATATTCAATACCAATAAACTAATTATTCGTAGGAAGTTCAGCCATATTTTAAAATAAGATATACTATATTATTAAATTGATTTATTAATGAAACAAGGATCAGATCGTGTGTCAGACAGAACTAAATTCTAAAACCATTTGGCAAGTTTTCGGGATGACTAGTAAGCTAAGGTACTGTAGCGTTATTAATTTTTCATAAAATACATTTTAATATCATTGTATTGCAAGACCTATAAAGTTATTACCACATTCCAAAAGTCACCTTAGAAACTAAACATAAAGAATAACTGTGGTTATCACAGTTTGTTTCCTATCCCTATTAAACAATTATTATTTATTAGTCAAAAATATATTAAGCAAAGCCAAATTTAGTTTTGTTGTTTGAAACCAAAATAATTCGCTGATATAAAATCACAGTACCACATTTTAATCAGTAAGGCTTATCTGTTGACCCATGACAAAATGTCATCACATTTAAGTAAACTACACACAGCAGTAATTTTAAAAGACTAATTAAAATATGTTAGCTATTAATCCTAAACATTGTACTTTATTATTATATCTAAGAGTATGCAGACGAATATTTGTTCTGTTTTCAACAGAAAGTATTGTACAAGCTCATGCTCGTTATTGTAGTGTAAACAGAGAGAGGTGAAAATACATACGGCCAAAACAGAACAAGGACTGTATTCGTCATCCCGCAACAAGCCAAGGAAGAGTTTAAAGATAGGGTAAGACGTTGATGTTCTAAAATTGAATCTGTGTGGATCGTAAGAAAGGCATAAGTGATAAATTCCAGAGCTATTATGGTGGACGCTGAGGACTCAGGTACCTGCTTTGGTCAAGTGCGCAATAGCGGCGAGTAGGTTGGGGAACCCTTTTGGGGATTAAGGTTTGGTGCGCAATATCGGTGCACCGCTGGTGGTGGTTCAGATGTCACATCTAAGCCGTTGGTCTCTGGTAAGAAAGAGGTCTTCTAAGACATTACTTCACGCAGCCCACCTGCCCTGGTCACTCACTAGTGGTGGTTTGAAAGTAAATCTTAAGCCGTTGGTCTCCAGGTTAAGTGTTAGAAAGGACTTCTCAGCCCTAAATTCACCAGATAAAAAAGAACACCCTTTAACGTTATGTTAAGCTTTAATTAAGCTTTCGTAATGGTTCACAAGCCTTAAGATGACCTCTAAAGTCAGGCTGTTAAGGCAATGGAGATAGATCTTTTTGGCTATCAGCACTCCCCCTCCCTCGAGTAATATGGCTCTAACCTTCATATCTACACTCTATTATTTATCTTCTTGAAACAAGGCTACAACGATGTTGTCAGGTCGGAGCTCACAAGCATCGTTTCTATTTACAAATAATAAATATTTGTTATCATATTCACTATTTAACGCTAAAAAATTATATAATAATACATATTTAACAATAATCTTAACTTTCCAAACAATTTACAATTGAAAACCAGTGTTTCAATACGACTGAGTGTAATTTTAATTTAATATACAGGGTGTCCCGTAAGTAACCAGCCAAACTTCTGGAGGTCGTTCCTTGGGTTAAAACAAACAAAAAATTTCATGTGTACAAATCGTCTATCTCGCTCCATTATCCGGCTATCTGTCTGTATGTGTTTATTACTAAAAACTTAATATCTCAAAAGTTATTTAAGATAAAACCATGAAAATTGGTATGAATGTTTATCTTTACAGTATCCATGTACTATTTAAATTTCATTTTTTACAACGATCTCTTTAAAAATAGCGGCCATTTTAAATGTTTAAAGCCAAATATCTTCATAACCTTAAATTTTACTAAAAACTTGTAAGTTACAAAAAAGTTTAGGAATTTATTTTTATAAATAATGATATAAAAAGTTTTAAGATTGAACCACTATTAACTGAGAAATTAAAATTTTTATCAAATTTGAAAACTAAAGTTTTCAATTTTATTAATATCAAGCATATTTTTATTTGATAAAAATTGTAATTTCTCAGTTAATAGTTGTTCAATCTTAAAACTTTTTATATAATTATTTATAGAAATAAATTTTTAAACCTTTTTGTAACTTACAAGTTTTTAGTAAAATTTAAGGTTATTAAGATATTTGGCCTTAAAAATGTAAAGTGGCCGCCATTTTGAAAAGGATTGTTGTAAAAAAATTAAATTTAAATGTTACATGGATACTGTACAGATCAACATTCAGACCAATTTTCATGGTTTTATGTTAAATAACTTTTGAGATATTAAGTTTTTAGTAAAAAACTCATACAGACAGATAGCCGGATAATGGAGCGAGATAGACGATTTGTACACATGAAATTTTTTGTTTGTTTTAACCCAAGGAACGACCTCCAGAAGTTTGGCTGGTTACTTACGGGACACCCTGTATATAGTAACATATTCAACGCAAAAATCGTTGAAAATTAAGATGGTTCGTCACTAAAGTTGTTGAGATACTTTATATACTAAACGGAAGGGAGAGAAATGTTTAAGACTTACCTAGCCACGAGAGAGGTTCAAGTTGAAATTCAATAGGTAACCTCCGACAATAGTTCCCAATACGTACATCGAATGCACCCACACAAACACTTCAAACCACATTAATATAATTTTACCTTCTTGATTAGTGAAATTCCGATCTAGTTCAAATTTACAAACAAAGGAGAGCGTCCCAAGTTTTTAGGTTGGGTTGGATTGGATTAGGTTAGGTAGGATTGGGTTGGGTCAGGTTGGGTTAGGTTAGGTAGGGTTGGTTTGGGTTAGGTTGGGTTGTGTTGGTTTAATTTGGGTTGGGTTGGGTTGGATTGGGTTAGGTTAGGTAGGGTTGGGTTGGGTAAGGTTGGATATATAGCTTATCATGGATTCTGAACCTCGCAGTATTGATCTGATTTTCGGCTAACTGACAAGTCTAAGCTCACTTTTCTGGTTATGTTACTACCCTTTCCTGAATAATTGGTAACTATAATAATCGGTCTCACGAGTGATAGCAACCAACTTTTGACTGAAGGGCGTACTTCCCTGTTAGACCACCCTTTTACACAACACAGTCAACGGGGTGGCGCCCTAACACTCAAATCAACTTGTGGGCCGTTTATAGTAGTACAACAGTGAAATCTGGCATTCAAGATCATCCTACCCCACCCTTCTCCACTGAGTGTGAGCCAGCATAGTAACGAATTGTAATAAAAATAAATTGGTAACTGTACACTTCTTTCATATTAATTTACTTTTTTGTAATATTTATATTTAATAAATAACACTAAATTACTAAGACATCCACTAACATTATTGTTCCTAAGTTGAGAGCTGACAATATTAAATAGTATCCATGTAATGTGTAGGTGACACTTTCATTTTCAGATACGAGGAATGCATCTCCCGAAATGCATTGTATTGGTTGAGTGTTTCAATTACCCTTTGTTACATATTAATGATATTGGGTAAATTTGTCCTATTTATATAATAGAGGTTTTGAATTAAAACTATAAATTTATCTTTGAGGTGATTCAATTGAGGTTTTATTGTTATGTATAAATAAAGTTGGCATCCGTGTTTCCTGGTGTTAAAGTTCACCACATTAAAATAGGTTCATGGTGTTCAGTCAACCTTATATCACTCTAACCGACTTCCGTTCTACAAACTGCTCTGTCTCACGACTCAGTTCTCCCTCCGGTTATTGTATAAATAACCAGCACTACATTAGTCCCTTCAGTTGGTCTATTCTAATGACTAATCTAGCTGTTGAATACATTTGCTTAACTTTAATAATGATTAACTTTATTTGAATTTATAAGTAATAAGTTAATTGGAATTTAATTATATTAAGTTGCATAATGTTTTGTATGTACTTTAATATGTTTTATATGTCGATTGTTTTCGCAGTAAAATAAATGAATAATGTTTTATTCTATTAATTCCTTACTGTAAAACACTTAATTTTCCCATTGTTTTAATTATAAACAAAGTCGTATTGACTTGTCAAAAAGTACTAAGTATGGCTTAATTCAGTGCACTAGTAACTAAATCTCATTAGGATTGAATTTTAAATAATCCTTAAGGGAAAATTAAATATTGATATTTCTACAGCTTTACAGGAAAATCCAATCTCACACCCTATCGAAACCACATGTGTGCAGCAATACTGCAGTGAGCACAGATGGCTTTCAAGGCTGTATTTTGCATTTATTGCGGTGATGAACATTGGTTGGTTTTAATATTTATTTTAAATAACCCTGCTATCACTTCGGAGTTATTTTTAGAATATTAAGCAACCGTATATTATTTATAATGAAATAATAAGACAACAATTTGGAGGTGTAGGTCCGTACCATATGTTTATGATAAATACAAGTCCTAGTGTGATTATTAGTAAAGTATTTTTAAACAACATTCAATTAAGGGGGTTGTGTACCTCAAAAGTAAAAAAAAAAATAATCAATTTTTGTTTTATGTTATTTTATTATTCTCTGAGTGATTACTGTTAAAATGATATGTTATATGTTTTCTTCCAATAAGTGTAACATATTTTTAAATTATTTTGTAAAATCAAGTGCATTCTGACACATTTTGCCAATTTCTAAACCTTAACTGGTTTTTAGACAGTAAATAGTTTTGAAATCAAATAGTATTGTTTTATATTTATGTTTTGTAGTTGGCAGCATTTCCCGATACATCTACTGTTGCATATAAACTAGCTGTCAATGTGTTTGTTGAGTCAGCAGTTAGGTTATGTTTGTTATGTTCAGCAGGGCTCTACTGAAAAAAGCATTCTCTTACAGAATCGTCAATATCCGAAACTTAACTTTCTTGACACGTTATGTATTTTCTAGGTAATTTTCCAAACTAGACCTTTCAAACTTTTAGCAGTTGTTTAGAAAGGCATTATTGGCATACTAACGCCTTTTTTATAATAATTGGTCCAAGGATTGAATATGTAAAATATATAAATATATATTTTTAAATTAAACTTTATCAGGTTTTTGTACAACAATTTTTTTATATTTCGGTGAGCTGAAAATACTCAGTGGGATAATAAGGCTTCCAGCGAAAATAAAATTATAAAAACACCCGTCTATGTATACAAGCACTCGTCTATGTATACAAGCACCCGTCTATGTATACAAGCATCCGTCTATGAATACCAGCATCCGTCTATGTATATAAGCACTCTTAAATGTATACAAGCACCCGTCTATGTATACAAGCATCTGTCTATGTATACAAGCACCCGTCTATGTTTACAAGTACCCGCCTATGTATACAAGCACCCGTATATATATACAAGCACCCTTATATGTATACAAGCACTCGTCTATGTATACAAGCACTCGTCTATGTATACAAGCACCCGTCTATGTATTCAAGCACACGTATATGTATACAAGCATCCGTCTATGCATAATAGGTCCTGAGTAAAGGTACATCAAAGAAGCCTAATTTAACATGGGTGAGATAGGAGGTACGCAATATCCTTAAACAAAAAATATAAACTCCATCCATAGTAGTATGGCCAATATAATGGAAAAAATTTGATGAAAAAGTAAATAAATTGTAGTTATATTAATGGACTTGCTGTGCTAGTTAGACAGCTTTAATTATACACAGAAAAACTTGTAAGATCTCATTACATCAAATTGTAATATAAACTGTTTTTTCGATGCTGAGTAAATGATTTCTACAAAATAAAATAATATTATATCTCTTATACTCTATTACTTTTTAAAAATGGTTTCGCAGATAGAGGTACCAAAACATTAAGTTATTTTCTATAACAATACTTTGAAATCTTAAAGTTTTAATAAAATGTGTGCAAGAGTATCAATTACAGGCTTAAAATATGATATCATTCAAAATGATTCAGTACAAAGATAAATTATAATGCTGTTTACGTTTCTTCTTATCGATACCAGCTAAAGATCGCTTGAATATTATTAAATTAAAATAAAAAATAGTTGACTCTTTATCGTTTGTGAAACTCTTAACAAAAAACTACTAAGTAAGACTTTTACTTCCGCCTAAACTCAAAGTTTTTAATGAAATGTTAGTTCACAAATGATTATTCTACAAGTAATGAAAAAATAGTTTAACCTTAATAACTCACTTAGTATAGGAAACCAGGACATGGAATAACTATTGACACTGGTGAAAGTACAACACAAATTTATTTTTACAGCATATCATCTTGACAGTCGCTTAAAAAAAATATTACAATTATTATGTTATCCTATTTTACAACTATACACCTCCTTTAATGTACCTTTCTCATCCAATAATAGACAATACAAATTATTCGTTTTAGAAATCTTCAATCAAATTAGTATTAAAATTAGTTTCAATTTTCAGTCTAGTAAACCAATAATTTCAATACATATTATTTTACAACAAACCCCTAAACTATTAAATTCACAATCCTCTAAATTATTAAATAAACGTTACATTCATAAACCAACTTAAACAAGTATTATAAATGTAAGATTTCCATTATAAGACATGAAAATTATATATTCAATAACCAGACATATTCAAGAAATAACCAATCAATTAATTAATGAAAATTAACAATCAATCAATAATATGACCAACTATGAAGTCCTAATAAATTTACTTTACAATTAAAGTTATATTATTTTACAAATACCTTCAAGTGACAAGTTAAATATATTCCAATGGTCCTAGCTACTATTACTTTATTCTTCCGAAGAATTATTCAACATTAACGGTTAATATATCCAACGAAATAATTATTTATTTACTATATAATTATATCAACTCAAAACATACAAACACTCATACGGACTATGGTCAAATACATGGATATACGTATTTATATATTTACAAATTATATTAACATTCTCAACACAATAAATTACACCAGATTTAATTCCCTCAATTAGTGAATTATATTTTTATTGTTTAAATTACGATTATTATTAGCTCCCTATATGAGTAATGCACAGTCCGTCAGCTTACGTTTTGGTGTAGGCAAACGTATATTGAATGCCCTTACTAAATTTCTTTTCGTCTACCAATTAAATTTGTATATTCATTCCCCTTAAATCCTGGAGGTGTTAAACAAATTTTGACATACCTCTGGAACTCCTTCATGTATGGGATGTCAACGGGCCTTAGTGGATTCGGCGTCCACTCGTTCCTCAGTGTCAGGTTGGCTGTACGAGCCTGGAGTCGCTCGCAGTCCCTTGAGATGACTTACACGTTATTTGACATTTTAGTATTTTTGGTGACAAAACACGGTTGTTAAAATTAACATTATTAGAAAATGTTCAACTGGACAGTTTTGCTATTTGGTAAATAGTGTCGTGCATCATAATTTAACTAGCAGGAATATACAACAAAATTAAATGATATTGAAAGAGTGAGTTATAGCCCAAAATATAATTACCTTATTTTAAATGCGATTACAAGTAAGAGATTGAGAATTAAAGAACCGAAATTATATATTAAGGGGATATTTTTAAAGTTAGTTTTTAACAGGTTAGATATAGAACGATAGTGGATCGTATTATAGTTTATGAAAATAACTTGACATGATACAAAAAAAAAAAATAAAATAAAAAAAAATGGTACATAAATTAATAATTGAACCTTGAAGGCCATCATGGAGGTTGACAGTTTAATAACGAGGCGGAGTAAACAGCCTAATTTATTTTTTTTGTGGAACCTTTAAAAATAAATGTCTTTATTAAAACTACAAAATTGGTTAGTGTTACTTAAATGGTTAAGTTTTTTTAAAGACATTTTGTAGTTTTAATAAAGTCATCTATTTTTTAAAGGCATCGAAGAGAAATCACTCAGTACACCACAGAACGCAAGTAAAGCATACAAAATATAACACATATTTAAAATTACTTACAAAGAACTATAGTATAGTTAACTGCATATTTACAACTATTACAAATTATTGTCTTTATATTTTACAAAATAAGGTATTTCTATTAATGAACAAGTGATCGTAGACAGCCCATTTACAGAGTAGAGTGTTTTAGTTGGATGATCTATGCCAATTATTCTGGACTGTACTTGACATTGCCTAGCTACTGTACTATTAGTTGAACGTTCCAATAATAGCACACAGTTGAGAGTAATACAGCTGTTGGTGGGAAGATCCATATCAATTATTATGGATTACACTTGACATTGCCTAGTGTTAATTGCATCAAAATAGTCCAATGACATCTTATGTGTAGTTGCCATATTGTTGCTGAGGACTATCCAATTACATGTTTGATCTATGACTAGTATTAATATGTTAAATACGGTCAGTTTAGTTGGCATTTTGTTTACAAAACAACTGTTTGATGCTACTTAAAGGCCTCTAAAAGGTAGTGGTAAAATTAACTATGTAATGTGGTAATCCTGTAATTTTTTACAGTATTATATTAATTTAAATATTTTCTGTTTCGTAGAAAGTACTATTAAATAATGTTTTTCAAGTGAAACAGCTGTTTATTATCCTATATTTTAAAACAATTGGGTAGTTTAGTTCACTTACTATCTGACCTTATTACTTGACATATTTTGATGACATTTCTTTTATTCAAAAGATAATTTGGATTTCAAAATCGTAACGGAATTAAATGTTTAAAATTCCAATATGTTTTAGTCCTACACGACGTCAAAGTTGCAATATTATTCTTATGGAGATCCCCTCTCTACGTACTGCTTTCCAGTTGAGCAGATCAAATTTCTCGCCCAATACTAGCTGGGCCATAGCGTGGAACAGTTTTGATGGACGAAATAAGTTCTTTTTTCCATCAATATCTGTAGGTGGGATGAACCTCCCCCGTAGGGAGTGAACATTTTTGAATAGGTTCTGAAATGTAGTGTTCAGATGTAACTATTGGAAATACAAATGGGGATTGACAGTCGATCAGTTATGTGATTAAGGGGAGTCTTTCCAAACAATGGATCATATAGTTACTGAGTGCCCATTGTGCTGTTTTATGGAGGGATTAACAAGCATAAATATAATCAGTGAGGCAGGTCTTAAATGGCTTTAGCTTTAGTGATGGATTTAGCTTTGTAACAGGAGATCATTTGTATTTATTTTAAATTTGTATTATAGTGTAATAACTTTTGAACTTTTTGTCCTACTATAAAACTCAGCTTTTAAATAATTTGAAATTAAAAAAAGTAATAATAATTATCGTAGCTGACAACAAACCATACGATATATATATATATACACACACACATATCATTACATATGGTGGTGATGACCCATTTTTTATGGTGTTACCCTTCCGCCCACCTTTACACGTACGGTTTTGTTACACCTATCCAAGCATACGATTGGTGTACTTTATATCATAATGTTGTGTGACACTTTTCCATTTCCCACTCCCCTACACGAAATTTCCCATTTCTCCCTTCCATACACGAAATTTCCCATTTAAAAAAATGGCTATAAAAGTAATATAAAACTACATTTATACAATCGTTATTATTTTGTAAATATTAATATTTTATTTAGGTTTACCACATATTATACGATTAGGAAAGTAAAAAGTAACTCTTTAAAACTTTATTTTTTCCATCTATGACATTTTTAAGGACACCGCTTGAATGCTTTACTAAATTAGCATTTAGGAACTATTCAATAAATTAATTGTGTTCTGAATAGTTAAATAAATGTAAGATTCGAATGGTTAAGTCATAAAAGATATTTATATAGTACAGAATACATTTAAGAGATGTCACATTTATTTAATTAACGTACATAATTAAGAATGCATTTATATAACTGTATATTATAAACATACACAAAACATGTTTTCTTGGCGTTCCTTATACTTGGAATTAATAATTTCCTTGAATAAGGAGACTTCGAAAGTTTGAAAGGCTAAAGACATTTACATTATTGAATTATTTTAGGCGCGTTGAACCATCAAACTGAAGAGCTTTTCTTCATTTCAGTAACATTGATTGAAATATCTTTATAAATCGAGGTTTTGTTACTTCAATTAAAGTTCAATACTTTAGTTTTTAGACTCAAAAGTCATGCATTTTAAAATATAAACTTTTATGTCTTTATTGATAAGAAATTTATACAAAAACTAAAACAATAAAGTTCATGGTTGTTGTTATGCATACCAATACATTTCATAATACATACCAAAACTTATTGAAGCTGAGTATTACTGAGGTCCAAGTCACCCTATGAATGAAAATTCCTGTATAAAAAAACTATGAAGGTTGAGTATACAAAGAACGATCAGAACTCTTCTTAAAACGTGACATTTATTTTCAGATTTCGAGTTTATTATTCCCACGATCTAAATCTTTCAAATTACTACAGATGAACAGCTGTAACCTGGCACTTGGGGTCGAGGTAGAAATCGTTTATTCTCATGGCTGAAAACATCGGTCGGGGAAGACTGACTCTTATTAGCACCATTAGTGGATGTTGCCCGGCCGTTATAAACAAGGTAGCAGCTTGGGTCAATGTTGTAAGATTCAGAATAGTAAGGGATTTCTGCCCTCTTCCCTTTCGAACTTGACAGTTCCCAGTGCTAGGTTACAGCTGTTCATCTCTACCCGTACCTTTCTCTATTGACTATTATTTGGAATACCAGGGTCCAAATAGTTTTTTTCATTTGCTTTATTGTAGTCATATTTACATGATGAACACTAAATCAATAAACATTTATCAATCCTCTTCCTATTATACTCGTGTTTACAATGTAAGCTATTATTATGTAATTTATTCATTTATCCATTGAATAAAACAAAAAATTATAGTATATGTATATAGTATAATAGTGTTGTAATCGTCTTTTATGCTGTTTTTCAATTTTATCGAATAATATAATTTCTAATTATATGGTTGATCAATAGATTTTAGTTTGGATAAACGGAAGTGGAATATGTAATTAAACAGTAAATATAGATTTTTATATTTATATTTGTCAATAAAAAACTAATTTTAAACAGTCTACATTTTACTATTTATCATGTTCTTCATTTTTATATTGTATTGTATAGTATTAATTGTATAGTAAAAACTCGAAGTAACTTTAAATTAATTTATCGTTCTACAACCAAAGTTTGTTATAACTTTTGTTCAACAATAAAAATTAATGATAAAACCAAATCTAATCAATGACTTATAAAAGATAAACTAATAATTAATTCATGTGAATTGAATAATCATTTTAAAATGCAGAATAATTAGAGAGAAATACTACATATTAATTCAAAATTTAAGGTTAAACATACAACAATTAATATATTAACCTAACTGAACAAGTGAATCAAAAACATTTACTTACGTTAAACTACAAGGTGTGTATCTCGAACCATGTATATTTAGACAAGTTTAAAGACATGTTATTATTTTCTCGTTTTGGTAGTGTAATTTTTTCTACATGGTAAGTTCTATTTAAAATAGGCCTACTGTACGTGAATATATATGCATAGTCTATATGTTTATACACCGAAATAAATGGCAACGGATCAAATTCATACTAACATTTTGAATCTATTGAAATAAATCTATTGAATTATGTTTGTCAACGTTTAGTTTTACCCACTTAAGTTTAATTAATAAACTATTAGAAAAATTTTTTTAGTGGCTTTTATATAAATATTTTAATAAAATAACCCATCACTAAAAAACTTGGAAATCAAGAAAAATAACCAAAAGAGGAACTCGTATATAATAAATTAGAGTCACTTGAATCTTTGATCTATTTTTATTACTATAAAAGTATTATCTACCCTCATAATCAATAATCCAAAACCATATGAATTTTCAAATAAATATCTTACATTTCATAAAAAACTGGAGTCATTGCAGAATTAATTAATTTTGGAATTCCATTTTATAATAAACCAAACGTAAAATAGGAAATATACAATAGTGTTACTAATCAACACTGAGTTGAGATTTTAATGTAACAACATGATAACAATACAAGTAAATACAACGTGAGTTTACATATATTTTATATTTTTGTTAATAATACTAAAAGTAATAACCATAATTTTAATATATTCAACAATAGAACCTTATTGATTTATTATTGAATATAATGAGTTAATGTAATAATTATATTGTTTGACATTTTTAGCTATTTGATTGCTTAATATTTATATATATATATATATAAAAAGAACTACACTTAGCAATCTTTTCTTGATTTTTTAATGTTTAAAATCGATTTCGGTCTCGAAAGACCATCATCAGTTTAACATTCTATGTTCTATTCTTTCGAGACCGAAATCGATTTTAAACATTAAAAAATCAAGAAAAGATTGCTAAGTGTAGTTCTTTTTATATATATATAATAATTATAATACATTGCTTAACATTTTACTCCAACACATTTTAAAAAAAAAATATACTCGTCATATGCAGGTAAAAAAACAATATTTACTTAACACCTTGTAGTTTAACATAAGTAAATATGTGACGACATGGTAATTAACTTGATATATTTCCATATGTTAAGAAGGTTTGTTCGTGAAGTCCTTCAACATGACACATCCTGCTAGTGCAAATGATTGAAAACTGCTAGATACAGCTAGCAAACGGTTTTAGAACTATTCTTGGGTGAAACGTGAGGTTTGAAATAAAACCATACTGAACTTTTGAAAAAGTAAGCTAAGTGGCAATCAAGTTAAAAGATGTTTTGTGTTCATTACCCATCTAACAAAGTTATTGCATAGCAGAAGTAAAAAACCGAATATTCAAGTCACACTATTCTTACATTCAAACCTCAATCAGTCTGCAACTACTAAAAATACAGTTATAAAACCAGTTTTCCAGTAGCTTTTTCAGGTGAAAATACATAGCTTACAACCAAATTTATCTTTTCAAAAGTTTAGAATGGTTTTATTTCACTCTTCTTCCATTTATAATTCCGAAATGTGTTGCTAACTCATTAACGAACCTATTTTGACTTATGATTTTGTATTATTTGTTGTTGTTGTTATTTTTTACTAGTATTATTTTCTGTAGAATTAGGAAGAGAAATTCAAGAATCGTATGATTATGTTTTAACTGTAAAACGGTTTTGTACTTACATTTTATAAAACTAAATGTTTTTCGAATTATTCTATAATATACTCTATTAGATATTTTTCTAAATACGTAGAATCAAGTTCTCCAGGTGAACATTGATGGGACATATTGTACAAATAGATTTGAAGGAACAGGTCAGATAAATAAAAAGACTTGGTGAACGTTTAGTCTGTAACAAAATAGTTAACCACTGCATTGGAGTGAAAAAGGGACTGGAATATTATATTATGTAGGTAAAGGAATGATCATCTCTCATTAGCTCGTCACATGCCAAGAGACTTTTAAGCGCACTGTCTTCCTTACAGTCAAAGCGGTTTTCGTTAAATGACTTTTTCTTAAAGTCCTTACAGTATACGTGAAGCCGTTTTTTGTCAATGCTGCTCCTCCCTTATTTCTTGTCCAAATTCAACGGTTGAGGTGTTAAGAAATTTGTCTTTGTTCGTAGTTGTGCTGTAAGGCCCCTCAATTATTTTATATTTTAACCCGGAAGAGTGTGGGCACGCCTCAAAATACTTACTTTTTTTTAATATAAGAATTACTTAGTGAGAGATTTAAATAAACCAAACAGAACAGCTGTTCAAATTAAAAATAATTATCGTGCAGTAAAACTCCAAGGCACTCAAGGATATCTTTTGCGCGTTTTTTGTAGTCAACCTCTAAGGTACTAAAGAATATCTTTTGGGGATTTTTGTGCAGTCATCCTCTAAGGCACTAAAGGATATCATTTGGGCGTTTCTTGTGTAGTCATCCTCTAAGGCACTAAAAGATATCCTTAGGGCGTTTCTTGTGCAGTCATCCTCTAAGGCACTAAAGGATATCCTTTGGGCATTTCTTGTGCAGTCATCATCTAAGGCACTAAAGGATATCCTTTGGGTGTTTCTTGTGCAGTCAACATCCAAGGCACTAAATGATATCCTTTGGGTGTTTTTGTGCAGTCAACCTCTAAGGCAGTAAAGGATATCCTTTGGGCGTTTATTGTGCAGTCATCCTCTAAGGCACTAAAGGATATCCTCTGGGCGTTTTTGTGCAGTCAACCTCTAAGGCACTAAAGGATATCATTTGGGCGTTTCTTGTGCAGTCATCCTCTAAGGCACTAAAGGATATCCTTTGGGCGTTTTTGTGCAGTCAACCTCTAAGGCACTAAAGGATATCCTTTGGGCGTTTCTTGTGCAGTCATCCTCTAAGACACTAAAGGATATCCTTTGGGCGTTTTTGTGCAGTCAACCTCCAAAGTACTAAAGGATATCCTTTGGGCGTTTTTGTGCAGTCAACCTCCAAGGCACTAAAGGATATCATTTAGGCGTTTTTGTGCAGTCAACCTCCAAGGTACTAAAGGATATCCTTTGGGCGTTTTTGTACAGTCAACCTCCAAGGCACTAAAGGATATCCTTTGGGCGTTTTTGTGCAGTCAACCTCCAAGGTACTAAAGGATATTCTTTGGGCGTTTTTGTGCAGTCAACCTCCAAGGTAGTAAAGGATATTCTTTGGGCGTTTTTGTGCAGTCAGGCACTCAGGGATATCTTTTGGGCGTTTGTTGCTAGTAAATAGCGTAGGGATGCTATGTCGTTTCTCGAGTTGTAAATTTGTAGGTGTTGTACGTTTCTTAGAATTAAAAAAATTGATTAGACTCAGTTCTAAAAATAAATGTTATTTATTCAAAGTGTTCAACACAAAGAAATAAAATATTCTATTTTACTTTCAGATAATAAAGGGGCTACCCAATACTGAGTGTCTATCAATAAAGATAAACTACTTTATGCAAGTTCTGTGAGCCAATTTATGTCAACGCCAAATTTTAAAAAGATTATCTCTATCGTTGACAAAGGACGCGATATTGCAGTTACCCTTTTATGCTGTCTGACAGCTGTGACATTAATTTAGTCAAAGTTTACAGTTATTGTACACAAAAGCAAATAACCTACAATCTATCGAAGTAATTGAACCAACGACATTCATATAGAAATATCATTATCGCAAGAGGTTTAAAAACATCAATAAACAAACACCTTATTACGTTACGTCATTATTCATGATGGGGTATTTAAGCATTAAAATTAAATAAGCTTCTCATGACTAAATAATAAGACTTATTTTGGAAATATTTCGATTTACTGTCTGAAATCATTACCAAACAATTTTATAAATTCATTATAAACCCAATAATTATAATTTAACTAAATACAGATGTGTAATGTTAGAAAAATTATAAATAGTAAATATATGTATTTTAAACAGATATTTGATAAAAATATAACATGTAGTTATTATAATGTTTGTAATTTAGTTGTCACTAAACATTGTAATTATACTTTAGTATTCAGTCTGTGTATGGTTGTTGTGAAGTGTAGTGTGTATGTTTGTCTAGTCCCCGTGTTTTATCACCTTGGAGGGAACTTCGTAGACACTGTATTTGGATTGCATCATCCTCACTTCGTACCTGGGACGTCTAGACGCCATCGTCACTGCGGGTCGTAAGACTTCATCATTTTTGTAATATTTGATTATGGTATTGTTTTATTCCTAATAATTGTTGTCTTTTCAGGTTAAAATGTAATTTTAATAGTAGCCTCAGTCCTTCCGAGCCATATATATATAATTTTTTGTGCGTGTTGAATGTTATTTTAAATTAATTGTGTTTTTCAGGTACCATATATTTATGATTAGTTAATGTAATCTTATTTCAGTCTGATTTGAATATTAATTTTATTGTGTTTTACATTTTTCGTTGATATCGTGACCTTGACAGAGCCTATTTGGCTATATTAATTTAACCCTGTTAATATTTTTTATATTTAGTAGAAGTTCATCTTGTTGTACTCCATTCTAGGATCTAGGTTAAAATGTAGATAATTATTAAAGTAGATAAGTTTATTAGTTTAAGAACGTAGTTTTATAACATATTTGTGTAGATGTAATTTAGTTTTTAGCACTTGAAAAAGGTTTGGGTTTTACCAAATCGAAACGTCATGATTGTTTTTTTTCACGTAATGATGGCAAATGTCCAACTACCTTTGTCTCCCTCATCATATACTTTAGTGTTTGATTATAATTAATTATATACTATAGTTAACTATATACTTTATTTTTTTAAAATAAATATATATTCACATATTTTTTGTACTCCGTTTTTGTCTTTCTTGTTTATTATAGGACCTCACCGACAAGTTTTGCTTAACTTAGTGAGAACTAGATTATGTACACTTAAAAGTAATAAAATAAATAAATAAAATACTTTTATTAAAAAACTTAAAAAAAAATGTTTACTATTTATAATTTTTCTAAAATTGATCATGTGCATTTATTTAAATTTTAATTATTTGGTTTATGCTGATTTTATAAATAAATTGATAATGATTTTGGGCAGTAAATTGAAATATATCCAGAACAAGACTTATTATCAAGTTAAAACCTTACAAAACCATGTAAAGTTTTTGTAGTAACCATTAAATCCCAGTGCCATGTTGATGTGTATTTACAGTTTTTCCAAACAAATACATTCTTTATAAAATATCAAAAGCTAAACAATACTAAAATCTATGTATTTTAACAATTTAATTTTAAAATAAGAATGTAATCAAGATTTGATTTAGTCTTCGTTAATCCATCGACTTCGTCCTATCTCGTATTTGCCAAGGTAAAATTGAATACTATTTGAGACAAGCACATAGGAATACCACAGATAATTTAATAATATGTCAAGTAAATTATTATAACAGGTTTACATTAGTTTTGTTAATGCGAGGTTAATATGCCATCAAAATAAAAAACGTGATTGATAAATATATTTTGATTATATGATTGTCAAATACCAATATTGTGAAGTAGTAGAAGAATGTTATATATTTGAGATTTTGGAACTTAGTTTCTCATTCTATGTATTTTAACTAAATTATTTTCAAACATGCAGAGAAAACCATAAATAAAAAAATAGTTATAAACAAAACGAAAAAAATTAATAATATCCTACAGCTTACTGCAGACGATAAATATTTGATTTATTTGTCTGTAATTGTTGATGGTAACGACCTTATCAACAATACAACAACTGTTTTTAAGATTTAAAACTTTTTGTACGTAGACGCTTCATCTGCTGATAAGAACTTATCTATAAAAAAAGCAAAAAAAAAACGAACTAATGCTAATATGTGTTACACCCTAACTTTGTAAAAAAATTAACATTAATAAATAAATGACCATAGTAAAATAACTTTTTGTCAGTTAGAAAAAAATCTATTTAAATACGCACGGTCTGATTGTATCTTATACATTACGTGAATATTATGAATTTATATATATATATATAGATAAAATAAAATGAAGATAAAATAACAGTATAAAGTAATGATTATATTATGGATATACTATAATAACGATAATGTATACAAATATTAATTGTAATCTCATACCTGTAAGCCAATGATAAAATAAGCTTATTTTTTCAGCCATGACGTTTGCAATAGTTTGCCGGAAAACAAACCTTACTTCGGAAGAAGTCTTCAAACATTGGACCGAAGGGGATTTACAAGTTTTATTATAAAAAGTTACTTTCTCCACTTACATCTCCTCTGCACATTTTCTCCATTACATTGACCAACAAAGTAAATATTATTTATTACATTATCATATAAAATGTAAAGTATTTTACGTCAGTTTTATATTTTTACGTCAGTATATAAAAAAAATAGCAGAACTTCATTAAATTATATAAACTATTGGTAAAAAATTAACAAGGAAATAAGTTTGTTCTTTTATAAAATTACAATTCTATTTATGATAAGTTGTTGATAAACATATTATACGTAACACTTTTCAGATTTAGGAAAAGGTAATTTTAACATGCCGTACTTCATATTTTGCAATATTGATGATATGATTGGTTAATTTTATGATTCCTCGCAATTACCACATATAACATTTTTATTCATAAAAACCAAACTGAAAGTCAATATTTTAAATATTTATCAGTGATTCAATTTCATTGAAAAGTTGGATCATCTATTTATGGGTAATCTTTATTGTTCCGCATACCTTTATTAGACTAATACTGAAGTTCTTCAAGTAGCTATTCTAAAAAGGTGAATCTCCAGACCTTATCAGTTAATATTCGCTAGGACTACTTTTTTATCGCAATTACGGTTAGCTGAGGCTAGGTTAGGTCAGGTTAGGTTTGGCTGGGTTAGCTGAGGCTAGGTTATGTCAGGTTAGGTGGTTACTAAAGTTGGTCACAAACTGGTAAATCCAATGTTTGACTTTCCACCGAATACACGCTTCGTGTGCAAGTTCTTGGAAAGCGATAAGATAAGGCCAGTGATATCGGATTCCAAGCGGATAAGGAATTCAACAGTGTACAATAAATTATTGGGCAATAGTTTTTAGAGCAATAGAATATTTATCAATCGTTAGTGAATAAACGGAAACAAAACAAAAACAAATAGTGGTAGTGAATTAACGGAAAAGATCCGAATCTCCTTGTATCTATCTTTTTCAAGGTGATCAGGTAGTGAAACATACAAATGGTAATAGCCTCCGAGCTACAAACGAAGGAAAACAAATTAATATTATTCACATATTAAATTTAATAGAGAAGAAAAATCAGCAGTTGCTAAACATTGCTTAGCAATGAACCATAACATCACAAAAGAAAATTCTAAAATAATAAAATACGTTTCATCTTCAAAACATTTAAATGCCTGGGAAACCTATTTTATTAACAAAAGTGATTCATCTTTAATGAATAATGAAAGTGGGTCTATTCAAAATTCTCGTTTATTATCATCACATTTTATACAAAATTATACACTCTAATCTCCTTTATATATAAAGGATATATATATATATATATATATATAGGAGATTAGAGTGTATAATTACACCATATGTTTACAATTTTTTAATTCTTTAAATTATTTACATATGTTTTTCAAATTAATTATTGTATTGTTTTGTTTATAACCAAATATAAATTTGTGTTGCCTGATGATGCCTTTGCTGGCGAAAGGCCTCGAAAAAAATAGTTTTTATTGGTGAATTTGTAAAAATTTATTAACAACAAACAAGGAAAACAAATTTAATATATTTTATAATATCAGTTTACGCACAAATAATTTACAAAAATTACCTTCTTTTGTAAAAAAAAATAAATATTATTAGATAATATATCATTTAATAAGTATTGCACATAAAAAAGACACATATATATGTTTTAATTATTCATTTTAGCTTTATTATAACAGGTTTGGTTAACATTTTGGAAGGTTATTTCCAGACAATAACTTAAAAATAGTATTTTTTTAGAGTGTCATGAGTAAAAGCTGTTTTATAATGTCAATTTTCGGTCTAGATAATACAAACGTATCATGAGTTAAGCAAAAGTTCAGTTTTGTTGCAACTATGCCAACTTTAGAATTATATAACTATCTTTGGTGTTGAGATTAGTAATAATTCTGACCTTAAAATACTGCTAAGGTCATAATTGAAGTATGAAAGAAGTTTGTTCTTTAATATAAAATAGACACAACGTTTATAATTTATGAACTGTTATGATAATTGAATTGAGACAGCATTTATTGATACAACAAAATAATAATAATAATTTTGACGCTATCCATTAGAAACGACCTGCCAATTATGAGTTATGGAAGGTAATGCAGCCCTACCAATAGGATTATCTCTGTCATTGTCAAAAGAAACATTCTTTACTTCCACTTCGATCTTTAATAATCTCATTGTTATTCTCTTTGTAGATTGGAAACATGTTCTATACATATTTCTGCTCTATAACTGCACTTCTTTAACAATAAATAATATATATTTGTTGATAAAGGTAAAACAGTCCTAATGTAATAGAAATTATATACAATGTTTTGGTAAGTAAATAATATTACCAAAAAGTTTTTTCTGATATTTTTATAAGTAACTCGATACATGATAGTAAAATATATCTTATAGTCTAACTGCTTTCAACGATTTCCATGTTGTTACTATAAAGTCTAATTACGATTTATTTTTTCCATGAAAGCTTAATAGGGAAAAGTTGCACAGTTTTTTTTTACTATAAAACTAAGACGAAAACTGAGTTAATTAAGGGTTTAAGAATTATTGAGTATAGTTCCTATCGATGGTGAGAAAATCACATTCATATGACGTGTTAGGTTAAATTTATATAACATTATTACGTAGCAAAGTGATTTGTCCATCAGCTTTCCCCCTATATTAACGTCATGTATGACCCACACACAAACATCATGTATGATCCATGTACCACATGTACCGACTGATACAAGTACATCGCTTATGATACTCCAATCAGCCATATCCACCTTCACGTGTGCTTGTTAATGATCCACCCCTCACCCACCTACCCTCAAACGTAGATCGTTCATGTCAAACCTACTACTCGTAAGAATTATACCCGTTCATGACCCACCACTCCCACCACACCCATAAATGTTCGTGATCCAACCATCTACCTACACGTGTTTGTCATCCATAACACGTTGTTATGTTGTTCATTGATACACGTATGTCCTTTAAATGACCGACCTTCCACGTATCTATTTACATATGTACTCATGCAACATATCTCTGCACCACTCAATCAATTAAATCTCTCATAATTTACCCAACAATTACCTAACCCCACATACTCCTTCTAAACAATCAACGTGCTTTTTAATGTGAACTGTTTCAAAAAAATCAGTTAAAGAAGAATCAATTAAAAGTGGTTTGCACAGAGTAGATCAATTCTATGATTTAAGAATCTCGGATTTTTGACAAATCAAAGACTTTGTATTATAAGTTATGACTTTTGTCCTACACAATTAATATGTTTCATGATAATAAATGATTGTTATTCTTATTATAATTACCATCAATGAATTAATTCACATAAATTAAATACAAATTATTTGAAAAGTTGTGAAAGCTAATAAAACGGGGTAATACCACGATACGGTTGATGAAAACTTAATACTTTGACAGCAGAATCAATATCTTATTAGTGGTTTGGATATTCGCAGACTCTAATCTGATTTAATGAATAACTGATGTGGGCTGTAAGCATATTAACATCGATAGAAACCGGCTTTTATTCCTTATTGAGGATCATAACTAAGTGGATATTAGTATGAAAGGCAAATCAGTAACAAGGTAAAGGATTATTCGTTGAATTTATTATTTACCTTTAAATTCCTGTACACTTTATTTTCATACATATGGTTAAATGCACAGTATTGTGTTAGTACACATTTGGTAACCAATTAACTCCTTAAGAAGTCTAGAGAGTAATATTGCTAATAACTCTTATATTTTCTCAGCTAATTAAAATTTTAATTTTCGAGCATTCCCATATTTAAAAAAAATTTAATAATTGAGAATTTAAAGTCTAACAGCTAGTCAATGAAGCAACTATTATGTCAATATCTGTATCTTATTACTTAGTATCACTTGATATAGTACATTTCCTTGATGAATATTAAAAACAATCATTGTGTGGTTGTATAGTCAAAATGCGAAAGTAAAATTTGAGAATTGATCCATAGTATATTTGAAAATTTATCTTCAAACTGTTTACGTAGTTGCACACGTCAAAGTTATACTCCTGGAACCTACTCAGTACGAAAATATGACGATGGAATATGCTTAAATAATGTCGATAAGGTGGCGTACAAGTCAATACAGTGCTCGACTACTTGGATCCAGAAAACTCAATGGCAGAAAGCCCTTTCAATGCAATTTATAACCTAAAGGGCATAGAGGGGACGGTTTCTTTAATATTCATTAATATCAATAAAATTATAGTCTTAGTAATAATCCTGTGGTTAAAAAGTATGTGTATGGTATACAAAATTATATCTTGTTGTAATTTATTTCATCACTGTCCATGATGTTCCACTTCATTGCTCTGAAAACTCTTTTTATTTTAGGTAGAGCTAAGGCTATGTACAGGTGGGCAATATTTTCTTGCTTGTGTGGTGTTGCAGTGGTGGATTTGTTTTCTTTTCTAGCTAATTTTGTTTTATATATGTCAATATGGGCTATTCAATTCAGGATGTATAGTTTCATTACTCACTGTTACTGTAGGACCTTCAATTCTTGAAAAGCTCGACTGCAGGTTTTTTTGCATAGGATTCTTTGCGGTGAATTAATTGCATGGGATTATAATGCCATAAATGCCCGTTTTCATAGAACGAGAACATATTGCATATTTCCAGCTACAGTACTGCCCCAAACTGAATTCACTTTAATATATAGAAATCAACTTAGTATATAGATGCTAAGGGTGGTGTTGGTCAGGTAATTCAGTTTGGATGCCAACTGTGACTCGCTGTTACACGTGTCACTATCGTCGTTCTTCATGTAGTTAAACTTTATGACTTAACAATTTTCTAGTACTTGTGGTGGGACCCCCTCCCTTAATTCATACAAAACTTTTTTTATTGTGTATTATAGATTCAAATTACTTATTTTTTAAAAATAATCATGCTTTCCTTACAAGTCGTTTCACCTTCATCCCAAATTCCTTCAGACTGGTCGTAGAATATGATGTTTTTTTTTCACTTCATATTGATATAACAGTTCCAGAGACTTGGCTATACATCTGGTGGATGAAACAATTCACAACATTGGAATTCTACTTAAGTAGATCAAAACAAAATTGATCTGTAAAATATTTACTAAATCAAACTCATCAGAATAATATATCTGCTAATAATATATGAAATAAATTCAATGATCGATAAATGTTTATTATAATTAATTTTTATAATTATTATTTTATATTAATTTGTAAATGTTGCATTAACATTTATAACATGAATTATTTTATTAAATTGCATTTATATTAAATGAACAAGACACATTTTAATCACCCAACGCAGGAATCTAAAACAAGTAGGGGTGTGGTTAACTCGAGACTACCATAGACTGGTCTACCGGACCCTAATACTAACACCTAACTAAAACAAGTAGGGGTGTGATTAACTCGAGACTACCATAGACTGGTCTACCGGACCCTAATACTAACACCTAACTAAAACAAGTAGGGGTGTGGTTAACTCGAGACTACCATAGACTGGTCTACCGGACCCTAATACTAATACCTAACTAAAACAAGTAGGGGTGTGGTTAACTCGAGACTACCATAGACTGGTCTACCGGACCCTAATACTAACACCTAACTAAAACAAGTAGGGGTGTGGTTAACTCGAGACTACCATAGACTGGTCTACCGGACCCTAATACTAACACCTAACTAAAACAAGTAGGGGTGTGATTAACTCGAGACTACCATAGACTGGTCTACCGGACCCTAATACTAACACCTAACTAAAACAAGTAGGGGTGTGGTTAACTCGAGACTACCATAGACTGGTCTACCGGACCCTAATACTAACACCTAACTAAAACAAGTAGGGGTGTGATTAACTCGAGACTACCATAGACTGGTCTACCGGACCCTAATACTAACACCTAACTAAAACAAGTAGGGGTGTGGTTAACTCGAGACTACCATAGACTGGTCTACCGGACCCTAATACTAATACCTAACTAAAACAAGTAGGGGTGTGGTTAACTCGAGACTACCATAGACTGGTCTACCGGACCCTAATACTAATACCTAACTAAAACAAGTAGGGGTGTGGTTAACTCGAGACTACCATAGACTGGTCTACCAGACCCTAATACTAACACCTAACTAAAACAAGTAGGGGTGTGGTTAACTCGAGACTACCATAGACTGGTCTACCGGACCCTAATACTAACACCTAACTAAAACAAGTAGGGGTGTGATTAACTCGAGACTACCATAGACTGGTCTACCAGACCCTAATACTAACACCTAACTAAAACAAGTAGGGGTGTGGTTAACTCGAGACTACCATAGACTGGTCTACCAGACCCTAATACTAACACCTAACTAAAACAAGTAGGGGTGTGATTAACTCGAGACTACCATAGACTGGTCTACCGGACCCTAATACTAACACCTAACTAAAACAAGTAGGGGTGTGATTAACTCGAGACTACCATAGACTGGTCTACCGGACCCTAATACTAACACCTAACTAAAACAAGTAGGGGTGTGATTAACTCGAGACTACCATAGACTGGTCTACCGGACTCTAATACTAATACCTAACTCTAATATTAAGGTAGAATTACTGTTTAAATACAATTAAATTTAGAGCATAGAGGAATGAAATAATGTATGAACGAACTTTGCATACAATTGCTACTGACAATAAAAATACGAGTTAACAGAAATTCTGTTAAAGATAATGTATTTTTCAAATACGAAGTTGATATTAGCTATTGAACTAAACACATTTTCAATAACTATATCACCAGACTGCCACGGTTGCGGCGTGGTGGCTCAGTGGCTAAAACTTTGGACTGCGGAGGGCAATGTCCAACGGTCGGTACTTCACTCGTTGAATAAAGTTCACTCACAGGCTTGCAAGCCCATGTAAACTGGCGAGTGAAGTTTTATTAAAAAAGTATAGTTGATTATAAAAATAAAAACTCGATCCAATTATTTTACTGCTGTAATTCGTTCAACATGGAAAGTAAAATATTATACACGAGAAGAGGGAAAAATAAACAGAGTTCAGATTCAATAGTACACTGAATGTGTGTTGAGTTGTCATATAAATGACAGGACCTGCATCTTGTCAGTCCCTCCCCTTATTCTCCCAAAATCCTCAAGGATAAACAGACTTGTCTTTATTTATACAGACAAGATATGAACTAGTTGATGTGTATTTATAATTTTATTTGAGGCATTTGCTGAGGCTATAAAAAGTTACCTCTGTTTCCCTTCTCTCTGTGACATGCGCCTAAATAACCTATTAGAAAACCGTTTCTGACGAGGTTCTGCTTCAATAAATAACACGCACTTTTCCCTAAAAGCTTGTTTTAAGCCATATCATCAAAGTCGTATCGCCTTCTCACATAGTACTAGGTATGGCTTCATGGAATATAACACATACTGTTTATTATTTAGAGGATTGGAGTTTACATAAGCCCTGGAAGGAAATTAAATATTGAGATTGCCTACAGCTTTACAGGCAAATGCAATCTCACACCCTGGCGAAACCCCACGAGTGTGACAATACTGCAGTGAGCACAGATGGCTTTCAAAGGCTGTATTTTGCATTAATTGTGGTAATGAACATTGGTTGGTTTTAATCTTCTTTAAAAATTACCCTGCTATCACATTTTCCATACATCCTGAGCTAAATAAATGTACTTAAACATTTATATTCGAATAGTGACATTTTTTATAAAATAGTTTAAACATAGGTTATATTTATAAAGAAAGAGAAATATGTAATTATTAGTCATATTATACAAATAATTGTATCGAAATAATTAGGAACACTTAACTAACTACTACCAAAAACGTTTAAACAAATATGAATGGTCGTATTAAGTGAATATGATTGTGGTAAGAGGGTTACGTAAATGATTAGATGGTAAGATATATTCATTACCAAACCTCCCACACATACACTGGGGCTTTCTGTTCCTCTGAGAAATACGCTTTCTACACTGATCAGCCGCTTAATATCGAAACACGTTATTATTTTTCGTATGATGAACGTATGATAAGAAAGAGAACATTTGGTTATGTTTTGTTATTTTTCAGACTATAAATAAATTGGAGGCATCCATAGCAGGTCTTTTGGTGTGTTTGTAAATGTTTGCTTATGGAAATTAATCTGCTAAAATCCCCTTTACATGATAATTATGTGATTAACAGTCTAATAAAAAAATTTAGGTTAAGATACTTGTTAAGGTTTCAAATCCGTTGTTGTCAAGTTTCTAGGCTAGCATTTAGTTCTTGAACGTCCATTTATTCCTCATATAACATGACTGTAATTTTAATGGGAAGTTCAAAATAATAGTTTACATATACACAATAATATTCACTAAAACATATAACTAAACTGGTTTTGAATGTAAAATCTGAGGGTCCAAGTTAAAACCGAATAAACTAAATTTAAAATGTATCTTGTATTATGGGAAGTTACTGAATATATGTATTTATAATTCTATTAAACTTACGAATAGCATTTATAACTTTTTAGATTAACACAGTTTTAGATTAGATTTCTTTGAGAGATTGAACCAAGAGCATTGGAATGATTGTAAAATGTAATACACAAACGTAAATGCAATACGCGTTTTTTTTTTTTATTCAAATGCATATATACTCAGTGCCAGTAGCCTTAATCAGAATGAGTTGACATTATCGCAAAATAACTTAATCAAGTAACATGAAGTTATGAAGGTACAAGTTATAAAAGAACCCATCCAATAAAGTGGCTGTTCCTTGTATGGGTGACGGTTGGGGATCGCGTCTCGTACGTAGCTCATTTCCCCGGTCACTGTTGGTGATTTGGAAGACACCTTTAAGTTACTGTTCCCTAGGTTTTAGGTCTTAGAAGAGGTATTTTAACCCTAATTTGCCGTGGTAAAATACAACTTCCTATTTGTTTTATTTTAATTTTATAAAAAACATACTTGCCATGAAACATTAATATTTTTAAATGAAAAAGTAAAAGAATTTATATTTAATGTGAATGGTTAAAAATATGTTTTTTAACAGAATAAAATGTAATAAATCGTTAGAAATATATATCATGCGTGCGTCCGTGCGCGCACGCGTGTGTGTGTGCGTGCGTAATTAAAATTATCAAATATTTAATTAAATAATCAAATTATAAATGCTTCAGTTAAGTCAGTGTCGTAAGCTTACAATTAAGACCAAAGTACTTTAAGAATGTAAAAATGTCTTGTTTGCCTCTTTAAGGATGAGTTAATAAATAAAGCTGTTAGTTAAATCGTATAACATGTTTCCATTTTTCTAATTATCTTTCACAAAATGTTAATACCCGATGGCTTACTAATCTTTAAATTTGACATTAATTATCAAAGTGACTTTAGTAAATTACGTTAAGAATCCATGTTGAATTATTTGATTAATATTTAATTGTGAAATATTTGTAACTAAATTTAGCATTTTTAAAAGAAGTGCAATAAAGAAAGTTCAATTAATGCATTAATATATATATGTAATATTAGCCAAATATAATTGAATGTAAAATTTTAATATTGAGACTTTATAGCAATGTCAATAAATTAAATCTGATAAAGTGAATCAATAAGCAGTTCAAATAAAAATATTGTTTATATTTAAGGTATATTTTTGTAAGGAAAGAAAGTATTTTAGTAGTCAGAAATATGACACCAAATATAAACAAGGTTTTTGAGAGAATATCAATTTAGGAGAGGAGTTCATCAATAAAACTGAGAGAAGTCAGTAGCGTAGAGAATTGACTGTCAAACACTACTGTAAAACGTTGTCGTACATATTGTTATAAAACTATATTTAAGTAATTTAATTTATATAAATAAATGTAGATATAATGTTCATTTATCGATACACGCAAAAAATATAAAAAATAGTTTTATTATTACATGATTATTATGCAAACAAATGACCTAACCACCTCTATCATCCAATAGTTAGTTAAACATGTTACCTCAGGCAATCATGTTGCCCGCATAACAAGCATAGTTGTGTGAATGCACCCAGAATAAAGTTTTAACGATTTAATTATGATTTATCCTTTTAAAACATTTTTTAAATATAGTACAATATTTATTTCGGCAATGACATATATGAACAGTGAAAATGGTACATACAAATAAGTAACGAACGACTTTGTTAAATAATGTTATTGATCCTATGAAGTCCATTGTAATTATTGCAATACATTTTATGATAACAAAATTATTTCATAGTTAATTTTATACATAAGTCAAAGCTGCATTGTGTGGTAATACTATTGAGAGATACAAGTTTTACAAAGTACTGATAATTTGGATTTTTTGTGTTAGTTCATTACTACTACTTTGTTTTGTTTCCGTTTATTCACTATCAATTATTGCATTGCTTTAAAAGTACCCTCAATCTTTTTACGTCCACTGTGGTATTCCTTATCCGCTAGGAATCCGATATCGCTGGCCTTATCTTGTCGCTTTCCAACAACTTACACATGGAGAGCGCATTCGGTGGTAAGTCAATCATTGTATTTACCAGTTTATGACAAACTTTAGTAGCCACCTAACCTAACCGTAATTGTGATAAAAAGGTAGTTGTAGTGAAGTAAAGGAAAAAGTGGTGGTAATGAATTAACGGAAAAGGTCTGATTATTTTTTTATTACATCTTTAGATGTTTTGATTAGCCCATTTAATGTTATATTTATGAATAAATAATCATACTGACCATAGAAAATGTTAAAAAAAATTAAGTTGCCATCCTACATGTTTAGCTTTCATAGCATTATTTAAAATTAAACCTATATCTATGCTATTTATTAAATAGTAAATTCAAAATTAAATTTTCTTATAATATTGGAAAATACCTGGAAAATATGACCGATTTCCATATTGTTGGGTCATATAGTAAATAAAAATTAATAAATCATTATTTGAGTGGGGTATCCCACTCACCCACCTATACATTTATAGTAGTATTGACCCTCCCACCCACCTTTACACGTACAGTGGTGTTGACCCACCCACCGACCATACAAGTACAGTGGAAACAAGTGTAATGTTCCATACTATTTAAAAGTCAAATTATGAATACATTTCAAAGCACAATTTTAGTAAAAATAAATGATATAAAATAACGTAACACATTTGAACGTTGAAATGAACAGCCAATGAATGCGTACATAAAATATTTAGAAAATGCCAAAAATCAGATGTTTTTCCTTAAATAGCTCTTATTAACAATATTAATAGGTTTTAGCCACATAATATTTTTACAGATAAGAACATAATAGCAAGAAAATGAGTCATTAACTTTTGTTCGTAACTATTCTGTTTGAAATAAAAAATAAAACTTCATTCCGAGGGAGAATAAATTAAAGACAGCTTAGTATGCAAATATAATCTCGTCTCTGGTCAAACGCCCTCCGGGTGATACCAAATAAAAAGACTAGGTAATAACTGAGTTGAGTTTGTATTTGTAAAACTACGGTGGGTTTGAACCAGTTTAATTGAACCAATCTTCTTTTGAATAAATAATAGTTTTTCGTAGGGATTTGTACTTTACATAAGTGAGTTTTATAAAAAAGTAATGTTTTTACTTTTTTATTGGATGAACAGTCGTTACTCCACTTATAAGCTTAAACATTGCAGATAAAGTAATTGAATGTTAAATATATTTTTCTAATTTTAATGTATTTATAAATACCTTATCGTAAAATAACTAAACTGGTATTTCCAAAATACCTTAATTATAGAGTTGGTAGCAGTTTATTTGGAACAAATGTTGGCTGAGTACTCAGTAGTTCATACATTAATATAAAAAAAACAGAACACATAATGTCATCATCATATAATCCAGGGTACAATCCACCTAAAAACATGACTATGTGTAGCCGAGTTTAAGGTTTTTTACTAAGACACCAAGAGGCATACGAAAAATCTATTCGCATTATTGTTTTCCTCCTATCCTATGTATTTTTCGCACTATTGTGATTATATGTATCCTAGATGTAATAAAAACGTACTGGAATTTTGACTACTTTTTATTTTTAACTCCAAAATCCGTCTATGTATCGCATCTATATTTTAATACTTCGTTGATTGGAATGTTTTCTAAATGTTTAAAAGATTTTCAAAACTAAAAATTTCAAGAAAAAAATTCTTATCGATTTCCTGAAACGGTATTTCTTGGCTTTTACAAGTTGTAAAATTAACTACTTCGTCACGTTGCAAACCTTATAAAATGTGTAGTATACAGACTTTAATATGCGTACAGACTTTCATATGCGTAAATAAAACAGTGATTCTATATTTCCTAACCCACCCATCCATACACGTAAGGTATTGACCCACCCACTCACCCATACACGTACAGTGGTATTGACCCACCCACTCACCCATACACGTACAGTGGTATTGACCCACCCACCCATCCATACACGTAAGGTATTGACCCACCCACTCACCCATACACGTACAGTGGTATTGACCCACCCACCCATCCATACACGTAAGGTATTGACCCACCCACTCACCCATACACGTACAGTGGTATTGACCCACCCACCCATCCATACACGTACAGTGGTATTGACCCACCCACTCACCCATACACGTACAGTGGTATTGACCCACCCACCCATCCATACACGTACAGTGGTATTGACCCACCCACTCACCCATACACGTACAGTGGTATTGACCCACCCACCCATCCATACACGTACAGTGGCATTGACCCACCCACTCACCCATACACGTACAGTGGTATTGACCCACCCACCCATCCATACACGTACAGGGTATTAAATAATGTAATCCTTTTGATGTTGAGTCTGTTCTCACTGTTCGAAAACTCTACATTAAAAGTATACCAATTCATATTTACAAAAACTTTAATAGTATATTTGAAGACAAAATAAATCTCATAATACGAAATATTCTACAATAGTTGGAATCAACGCCATACATTTTAATGTAGTTATATTGTATCGTAACTATAACTATACATTTAATAAGAATTACAACGTGACAAAGTGATGCATTTTATGACCTTTAGAAGGAATGAAAACTTTGTTTCAGGGATTCAGGGAACCATTGAAAATAACTGTTCTTCAATGGTTAAATTTTTAAAGGTAAAAAACTTAAATATATTCCCGCCTATCATGTATTGACGTCAATCATGTATATGCAATAACGGGTTTTAAATTAATATAAGTTTAAAAATGATACGCAGTGAAAACTAGTCAACATTCCGGTACTCGTTTTTTTACAACGACAGCAATTACTAAAATTTATAATAAAATGTAAAAATGCATGTTTCATAATGCACAATCAAATGAGACCAAAAAATGGAGTGATTGGATCTTTTCATAGGCCTATTCATTTCTAAGGAAACTACCTTCAAAGTCGGGTACACATAATGTATGTGCCGATTGTACAGCCCATGTTAATTTGGTAGTCTCAACTAATGTGCAGTATATTACAGTCTATTTTTAATATTAAATCTAATCGTAGCATAAGCACAATTCAACAATTTCGTAAGTTTTAAAATTATTTGTAACTAAATTTAAATTCAGAGAACAAAAAATAATCTATAACTGAGAATAAATATGTAAACACAGAACAAAACGTACTGTTAGTATTTGCATTTACACGAATATAGAATATATATATATATATATATATATATTTATATATATATATACATACAGAGTGTCCCGGAACTCTATGAGGATATTTTAAGGTATTGATTGTGGGTAAAAAAAATGATATCCTATTTAAAAATTTCTAAATCCCCTCAGGTACCCGTACAGCCACCATTTTGATTTTTTTAATAATTATTTATTATTTTTGATACTATTTAATTTATAGAATTAAAATTTGGTATACGCATTAATAAAACCAGTTTCTTACTAAAATAAAAAATGAAACATTTAAAAAAATTTTTCAAAATGGTGGCACTTTGGAATTTTTGATCCTTAATAACTTTTAAATAGTTAGGAATACAAAAAATTACAAGAATAAAATTTTGTTACAAATTTATTTGCAATCCATAAACGTAAAGTTATATGAAATCAGATGACAAACAACCGAGATTTGAGTATTTTTGTATTTAATCATTAGCTTTACAGAAAAAATTATGTACAAAACTCTATCTGCAAGGTACTAAGGCAGAACGGCAACAATAGATATATGTTTCAGATATACCAGCTGCTAATTTTCAAAACTGGGCAAAATTAAAAATGGTCTTTATAAGTTTGATACTGTTTAAAAAAAAAAAAAAAATAAAATAAACAGTGATGAAGTACCTAAAGAGGTTTATATTTACAAAACTATAAATTGAATACATATTTGGATTAGTTAATTTTTTGTAAACAGCATGTCAATCAAGTGGCCGTTAAGTATAATTTGATAGTTTGGCCAATCAGCACTCAGTACTGTAACAAAGGTAATGTAATGCCAGCATCAGACCAAAGTCAGCCCTAAGCCCAGTTATTCAACTCTCAAGGGACAATTTAAGAAAATGTTCTCTGCTCTATTCTGAAAAGGTAATTGCCTTTAATTTAGGGCAGGGTCTTAAGGGGTCGTGAAGAAATATTATTTGTACAAAAGTCTCGGTGTTTTATAAAAACTTACATTCCTCAAAATTATTTTGAAAACGATTTTATTATTTATCAAGAATGAAAAAAAATGTTTGGTAATAGAGCATGTATAAATACAAACTTTAATGATACATAAAAATAAAAACATACTTCGATATATAGGGATCACTATGGTTGAATATAATTATAATTGAATACATGCTTTGGTTGAGATGTTCTGTTAAAAAAAAAACTAAAAATTCAAACAATAGTAGGTATTTATGACTATTATCGAAAAAATATACTGTTATTAGTTTAATTTTAGTAATTATGTGATATAAAAGGAGATCGAATTTGGAAGTGTGAACTCACATGACTGGATCCTGTGTCAAACGAAGAAATCACCTCCAGTCTGCACAAAGAACAGATTTGTTTATTTGCATGAAGAAGAACCTGAACTACCAGTAAACAAAAAAATTACACATCCCACAGGTCAAAACCATCATTAAAAAATAAATATAAGAACAATGCCGTACAAAGCAAAGGTCACAACAAAATACAAAGACGACAACATTCAAAATCCACACCGAACACCATCAGCTCACCAGCCTTTACCACAGTACAAATTAAAGGTGATAGTTAACACCCGTCACCTGGCTAGCGTATTGCACGAGAGAATCGGCCACAAGACAAAAGTGAGTGGCATATGTAAGCCTGGGGTGGGTCTTGTTGCGGTTTCGTCTGGCAAGCCACCGCCACCAAGGACCTGTACAGTGCTGATAGCGGGCACCAACGACGTCGCCGAAGGAGACTCTAAGGAAATTTATAATCATCTTAAAGATAGTTACTTCTCACCTTACTCCATCTGCTGCAGTCGTTGTCGCCACTCTGCCAATACGCTACGATCTTCCGGCTGATCACCACGTGCATTTGCAGACAGCTTGTATTAATAAGTTCATTAAGGATCTCTGCGCCAAATATAACCACGTGCAGCTTTTAAACATGGTCTCTATTAGAAGGCACTACTTTACCAGGCACGGTATGCACCTGCGAATGGCTGGCAAGAGACTGTTGGCTCGTCTAATATTGGCGTGCATGAAGCGTGCAACCATTGGGGGACCCAGTCCTATTATAGGACTGGGTGTTATTATTATGACAATCCATCTGTATAATACAGATGGATTGTCATCGGGATCCTCCAGCGCCACTATGACTAAAACAAATCCGGCTGCATACATCTCCAAACCTCCAGTGACCTTCACGCCATATCGACAAGGTGTCAGCTACGCAGAGGCTACGGTGAACAATTTACCTATTCAGCAGAGTCATAAGCCTACTACAGAGATTAATAGGAATAGTAATCATGTTTTTTTAGGGACCCCACTTATCGACATCGGGCAGAATTAACTGACTCGATTCTAAGTACACATACTACCTCAAACTTTAATCAAAATACAATACGACTGCTTCACCAAAACGCCCAATTTGCCACCAACAAACTACAGGAAATTCAAGTCGTGTGAGGAGTTACAAACAGACGTACTTGTGGTAACCGAAAATGGATTCAATAACAACAACATCGATCGTTGTAGAATTCCTAATTTCAGTTTAGCCAGCTCATATTGTCGACAACTCTCCAAAGGAGGAGGAGTCGCAATTTTTGTAAAAAAACTATGCTTTTGACACGTTCACTGTCAATGAAGTGATCGAAAAGGATTTCAAAGTAGTCGGAATAAAATTTCACACACAAAAGTCTAAAATTATCGTAATTGGAATCTACAGGTCTCCCAGTGGAAACGAAGTAAGATTTTTTTTTAAATTCGAATCATTGCTAACGGAACTGTCAACTCATAAACAGGATTTTATCATTATGGGTGACTTTAACATTGACGCGTTGGACGACAATTCAACATCCACCAAAAGATTTTGTCGATTTGCTAAGAACGTTTGGCCGCGAGTTGTTAAGACACCAACGCGGGTTTCAGCAACGACTCATGCTGTGATCGATAACGTCATCACTAACGTATCAAGTGTCGCAGTGTACGTGGTCAATACAGCGATTTCCGACCATTACGATCAATAGGCTGTACTTAGCGGAGATAAAATAGAAAGGGAGCCCAAAATTTCAAAAACAATAAGAGATTTAAGGCCAAATAACATTGCTCTCCTCAACGCTTCTTTTTATAAAGAAAAGTGGAAATTCATAGATTCATCTCAGTCAGTCGAAAATAATTTTAAATCATTTTCAGACTGCCTGAATTTTTACTTAAATGCATACTGTCCCACAAAAAAATTAATGCTTTACCCAAAAAGACAAGTAACAAATGGATAACTAAAGGAATTTTAGTTTCGAGAGAAAAATTCAAAATTTTCTCTGAAATTAACAAAACAAACGTAAATGAAAATTTCAAAGTATTTTACCAAAATTACAAAAAAAATTACAAGAAAATTATCCAAGCCGCAAAGGCACATGATGTTTCCAAAGCAATAAATTTTTCTAAAAATATTTCCAAAACTGTCTGGAACATTATAAATAATAAGCCAAAAGAATCGAAACAAATAAAAGTTAAAATTGGGCGAAAAATTGTGGAGGACAGGACCGAGGTGGCGAATGAGTTTAACAGATTCTTCACGTCTGTTGCTTGTGAGCTACGAGACCGTCCGTTAACTCCACAAGAAACCCATTCGCATCTGCGGAGACAAGTTACCTCAATGGTACTAACTCCGGTTGTTGAGGAAGAGCTCGATACAATTATTTAGCAGCTTCTAGCCAAAAAGTCAAACGGTATAAATTTGATGTCCGTGTGGCTTGTCAAACAATTTTCAAAACATATTATTTCACATTTAACAAAATTGATAAACTTATCTTTTGAACATGGAGTTTTTCCCTCACTCGTAAAAATTGCAAAAGTGTGTCCGATTCTTAAGAAAAGTGACCCTTATTGCACAAAAAATTTTAGGCCTGTCTCAATTTTGCCAGTGTTCAGCAAAGTCTTTGAAAAACTATTTTTAATTAGAATGATTCAGTTCTTAAATAAACACAACCTTCTTTCTGATGACCAATTCTATTTCAGAAAAGGAAAGTCGACAATCGACGCAGTCGTGAGTCTCGTTAAAAAGGTTGTCGAGGGATTGGAAAGTCGAAGGTACACACTAAGTGTATTTCTCGACTTGTCCAAAGCATTGGAGCATCGAAGTAAACCTCTCCAAATGTAATGTATTAATATTTTCGTAGCGACCACAAAACTGAAAGGCCAACCGTTTGGTTGGGGGATACCCTACTAAATGAGGCTGTTAGTTCAAAATTCCTGGGAATACACCTGGATCGAGGGTTGACCTGGAATTATCACATCGACCATGTTTGCTCAAAATTGTCCTCAGGCATTTGTGTCTTGAGCACTTTAGCCAAATTCTGCCCAACTCAGGTTCTGATGACGGCGTATTACGGCTTGATTTACCCTCATATCACCTACGGTGTGATGCTGTGGGGAGCTTCAACAAATAATCAGTTCAGCAGAGCATTTAGATTGCAAAAATAAGCGATTCGTATAATTGCACAGTTAAAGTTCAGAGAAACTTGTAGAGAAGCGTTCAAAAACCTGAAACTATTGACACTGCCATGCATTTACATACTGGAATCAACAATTTTTTGCATATGTAAAAGTGCCATGGTAAGTGGGCGGGATATACATGCGCACGAAACCAGACACAGAGATGACTACCGAACTGGAAGCCTCAGGACAGTAGTCTATGAACGCTTGCCCTCACACATGGGCGTTCGTTTTGTCAACAAATTACCGGACTTAATTAAAAATGCACCAACGCCCAAGGCGTTAAAAAATCGTCTCAAATGCGTTTTAGCGTCTCATGCATTTTATAGTGCTGACGAGTATATGGCATGCAACTGGGCGACCACATAATCAGATGACTGACAACCGGCGCCGGAAGTGGGAATTAGGCATGAAAGAATGTGTGACTGAAAATGATGTATGTTTGAATGAGGTTTTGATATGGTATGAATGTATTAATTTGAATATTTTTAATATGACGATTACTATACATTTTATAATGTCTTGGCAAAATAAACTTGATTTGATTTGTAATGATTAAAAGAGCTTAATTATGTAGGTTATATAACGCGTGTCTATATATTTATAATACGCGTATATACAAGTATATATAGTTGTCAGTAGTGTTACTTGATAGTCTTAAGCTTTTTAAGTAATCAAACAATTTTAATTAAACAAGTAATTAAAACAAGTAATTAAAAAAAGTAAGTAAACAAATAAATAAAATTGGTCCAATTGTTGGTCCTTAAGGGACACCGAATAGGAATTGTTGTAGATATGAATGACATTTTTTTAATTTATTGTTTTACATTTGTGATATTTCTACAAATAAAAATCAGTTTTGAGATGTAATTTGAACCATTCAAGAGTAAATGTATATAAAAAATTAATATGAATTGGTCGAAACAATAGATTGCCTTTGATAGGTCAATAAAGAAATATGGACTTATTCTTTAACTAATGAGGCTGTGATTTGTCCAACTACACTACTACCGAATTGACTTTTTAAAATATTTAATTTCTAATAGTTTTAATGTTTACAATATGTTACCGGTCCTGAGTTAAGAAGAAATTACTTGCTTAGGTCTGAAGCTGGAAAAGTAATGTTAGAAGTGAAATAAGGAAATAAATTTGTATCATAACATGTAGTAAGATAAATATAAAGCTCATAATGGATTTATAATTCAGCAGTTTTAACGATGCAATTACTGGTTTAGCTAAACGGCATTCTGGAGCTAGTAGAAATGTTTACATTAAAGTTGGCTTTACTTAAGTAAGCTAGATAAATTTCATCCGGCCAGTGTTTAAGCTATTAAACTAATACTTAAAACCGTTTCTAAAGGAACCCCAACTAATATTAGAACTTAAAGGACTAATTCTACTAGTGACATTCATTTCTGCTTAATTTCGAGATAGTAAAATTTTCATATAAATACATAATAGGATATTTATCAGTAGATATTTGCAAAGTAAATCGTGTTTTCTTCAGTCATGTTGCAGATGTATGTACAAAGGTAAAGCAAATGACCATGTACATGAGTTTACGACTATGACCATGCATTATAATATATTTGATGATGCCAACTAAAGTATATTTTACATAATCTTATTTTTATGTGGTAGGTAGGTATCAAAGAAGTAATATACGATACTGTCATACATAAATATAAATCAATCAATATTTGTAGATTAAAAGGTTGGAATAGTAATAAATATACTTATTTATTATATATAAATAAATTTATTTATTGTAATATGTAGTTTTTTAATATTTGCGGATAATTTCTTCAAACAGACGATTTAAGCGAACAAGTACAGTTCAAGGCCGGATTTGACCACCATACAAACATGAAGTGGTATTAAAGTGGCCATACAAACAGTGGTAATGAAATACACGTACTGACCACCCACCCAACCATACACGTACAGTGGCAATGTGTTGGCCTCTACTATATCTAACCTAGAATTAAAGTCCTGATAGCTTATACGGCTCGGCAACCGTCTTGCCCAAAGTAGAAGAAGCCTTCCAGCGATATTTTTATTTGTACCAATATCTTTGTAGACTGATTCTAATTAGTACTAGATGATACCTTACCTTAAATTTTGATTTTAAACTTTCGTGTAACATAATATTTTGTTTCATAAGGTTTTGTAGTTTTTACAATTTATTTTTGATGGAAATTGTACCATTACTTCTCACTTTATACTAACCGAAAAAAGTTTTACTTCAATTTAAGGTATTTATGTCAATTTATCTATACTATAAAAATATGACTCACTATGAAAAATATTACACATTTGTTAGGTTTGTTTATATTCATAACAAAAATAAAATTTTCCAAATTCGGTATTTTTATTATGCTATTTACGTAAAGCATACTTTTATTTTTATGTTGGTAACATTTATATATCACAATATGTATTTTCGGTTTTTCATTCAGAGTCATATAAATTACTTTTATCGTTTGTATAAAAATATAGCTCACTTTAATAGAACATTACAATATGTAAGAACTGTTATGTATCAGTTCTTAAATACTCCCATTTACACCATGAGCTCCCTTTGGAGGATTTAAAGATAATTTACTTTAGTCATTAAGAATAACAAATTTACTAAATTTGCTAAACGTTGTAAATATTTAGCCATTTATATTAGTATACATTTGACTTTTTCACATTGTTTAGCAAATAAATACAACGACAAAAGGCAGTGATAATTCTCTTAATGGGGATGGAGAGGCTAGTAAAGAGAATAATAACACTCACCGGGATGTAGGGGGATTTCGGCCACTTAGGGAATGTTAATAAGTTCAGCAATTATTTTTAATGTGCACTTAGGCATGTCTGAGTGCGGTTAACAGGGTAGAGCAACACTCTCGTAGCTAACCCTTTCACGTAAAGAAATACATAATTCAATGATCAGGGCTATTACGTAAAAAACAAGGAGACCTATCGAATAATGTGTAAAGTAAGTAAAATGTATAGTAAAAATAAATGAAAACTGTATGATACAAGATTTACCTCAAAAGGGTTTTTAATTTTACTCTTTTTTAACGTAACTGCTCTGAACTAAAAACAAACAGTTTTTTTTTTTTTTACTTTAGAAAATTATAAATGTTTCAAATTACGTGTTTTATACAGTTCATGGTACAAAAATATAGTAGGTACCAAACAACCATCGTAGGTCCCTTTGTTGTTGAGAATTCTACATAAATAAATATGGAAACTACTTCCACTCCTTTGTGAGTTCCTTTGGTCTGATAATGATAAACATAGTTTTCCAAAATCGATCACTATAACGGTCGTTCAGACTTGTACTTATACAGTACTCAACTTGTGTGAAGTTTCTTTCGATTTTAAATCAATATGAACAAGTCAAATGTGAACCAAGAATCTACTTTTACGTATATCTAAATTAAAAAAAATACTTATGTCCTTTTATAATTGCCTGGAATACAATGATACTTCAAATTAATGTTTTACATTTAACTTTTCAATAAGGTATTCATTGCTACAATAAAGCATGCATTTACAAATTGTAATACTTCCTTATTGGGTTTTACTATGTAAATGAGGAATTTCATTAGTAAACTACAGGTACATTAGACTAAGTCATTTCAAAAAACTATGTGTAATAACTAACATATAGCTGCACAGTCTATTTCTTGTGATTGGCCTTAGTAAAGTATATTTTAGTTATTTACCCAACGCAGTTTGTTATGTCGCTTTACCATATCTTATCACTATTATATACTGATTCTGTGCCATTGCAAACTGAAGATAAACCTCATTAGTCTACGGTGTAAAACAACTTATCAGGGAATGCAAATATATATTAACTTAGCATTTATAGACGTTATACTTTTAAATATAACTTGTATACATAGGGTGAACCAGTTGAAGTAAAACAAACAAATAACACATATAAGAATTAATTTAAATACAGTAAAGTCTAAATTTCATTATGATCAATTTTATAATTATATCCCTCTATGAAACTAACTAACTTTTCTCCTGAGTTTTGTAACTTCTATTCCCAGGTATTTGTGGTATTCTATAAATAATTTGTAATTTTATATCAGAAACAATGTATAGTTTACATGTTATTTTATATAATAACGTGAAAATTATACTTAATGTGTTAGGTATAAGCAATACATCATGAGGGGCTTTGCCAACAAGATTTTCTCGAGAAAATTAGTCTTAGACTTATCTTTAGGCCTCTTCAGTTCATTGAAATCCATACTAAAAAGGAGTTTAAGTAAAAAAATTAAATTAAATGAACAATAATGTAATTGATAAGTTTACTTTTGTTTTGTATTGAATTAAATGTGCACTTGATACTAAAGATGTATTGAAAAATAAAACTCAACAAATTATTATTCCAAATATCGTTTTTGGTCACTTAATAAAATATTGTAAAGCTTCTGAACTATTGTAGTAACAGTATTGGTGTTTTACTATAAGTCATTTATTAGGTGCATAACAAACTTTAATATTCGTAGCAATTGTTATTATTATGATTATGCATTGTAATTTAATATTTTTTTTAAAACGTAAACTATTCATGTTCGTCAGAGTGATTACAGAAAACTTATGTGACATTGTGACGTTCTCCTTGATCGATAAATATGTTTATAAGTTGTTGGTAATTGTTTATTTAAGAAACACCTCCAATACCTATGATCAACTGATGATCAAGATATTATTTAACTGTCATCCTCATTATTTTTATTTTCAAACCAAGTTTAAATCAGATTTAAAATAATAACCAGGTCACCCTAACTTAAATAATAAATAATAAATAGGTTTATTGCTTAAAACAATATATAATTGTATGGCAATCGTCATAGTTAATATTTATAGCTAAAATTTTCCATTCATACTAACATGAAAATCTCATTCAAACATACAATTTATTTTTCACACAGGCTCCCTTTTATTCGGATTATCCCAGTCTAGCCCCTAGTCAGTCAGCCAATTAGATCCCCCATCCAATATATAGTATCTACAGTTACATCCAACTTAAGTTGGAATGTAACTGTAGATACTATATATTGTTTCTAGTTATAGCTAGTATTTCAGTTTAGAAGCTAAATTTATTTCTATTTGTAGTTTGCCTGTTACTTCAGAAGCTATATATTTTTGTATTTACATTTAGCATTCTACTTTGAAGCAATGTATAGTAGTAATTAAATGTTAATAAGCTTTTTCAGAAGAAATGTTTTATTACTATAAATAGTCATCATGTTACTTCCTAAGTTATTTATAGTTAGCATATCAGTACAAAATCCATAAGGCCTAAAATATATTTAGCATATACATCTAGCATACCTGAATGATTGAAGATGTAATTATAACACCCCTTTACTGTATATATGAAATAAAAAATAAGGAGTTAAATATTTCATGAATTGAAATCCTTATTTTGAAACTATTATGAATATTACTTTAATATTTTGCGTATAAAATGTTTTCGTTTAAGCTCTGTAAGAAAAACACTATTATATGTGTCTAAAATTAATATACGTATGATTAATGAGTTTTGAAATTTAAAATGTACCATTGTATTTTAGAGCGTATATCAATTATTGTGCTGCCTTTTAAAATTAAGTCACTCTACTGATATTATTTAATTTTACTTGTATATTCAAAAGTGTACACATTATTTAAAGCACATTAAATGAGAAGTTTTTATATATTTGATTTATATATATTAACGATCCTCATTAATCAATTTGAAATCATATAAAGATAATTATTTTATAAAAGTAGCCTTCGCGCTGCCGTTGTTCTCTGCTGTTACAGTGATGTATCTTCTGCCTCCTTCCATTACACCAGTAATGTATATTCCCAGATCGGCTTTCACTAACCTCAGCAAGGGAGGGTTGGTGGAAGAAATACTGCCAGAATGGCCGGCCTTCAAAATAAATGATTTTATTAACATATTATAAGTTGATTCATACATGTTTCATGAATTTATTTACTGTACAGCGATAAAATTCATAAATAACAAATTACATTTTCAAAGGGTTACCAAGGAGTAAAATATTTCATCATCAATAGTTATAATAAACACATGTGATTGCAATTTAATTACTCTTATAAACAAAACCCTATGCCACTGAGCACATGTATGAATGCTTAGTTAATTACTAAATATGACGAGATTTTTAAAAATGAAATTTTATACGGCAGTTAATAATTACCAGCTTTATGTAAGTACTTAGTATTTACAAGGTTATTTAAACTCTGTTGTAATAAATACTTCATCTCACCATTATAACAATTAAATTTAAATAACAAGAATAAATATAGTTTATTAACACTTATTTTGTTGTAATGTTTTATCAGTGTGCTATTGTGCGTGTGAAGAAACTTAAGTACACGTAGTATGAACCACTGGGACTAACTAGGTGTAGATGTAATTTAATTGCTACACTACTAAAGTTATTTGGTTTTATTAATTAGGTTTGCTTGACTAATGATGCATATACTGCGAACTACTTTCACTATCTTGACAAAGTAACAAAACACCATCATCAGTATATTACATGAATTAACGTTGAATATACGAGTATTTAGTTATAGATGGGAAGTCTTAGTCCATTCATGTGTGTAGGACAGTGACACTGATTTTAAAGAATATTTTAGAGTTTTCAATGTAAAATTTTCAATTTTATAATCTGTATGTGGTTTAGAAAAACTGTAAGGAGTATGAATTTCACAATTACGACATTAAGTTAAACTAATAATAGTTGATACTATAGTTGATTCTCTTATTTGTGTAGTCATATAATTTTTATCTTTATCACAATTGCGTAGAGTTCTTTAAATGAATATTGAGGCCAGCACGAATTATGTGGGTCAGAACGATCAACACATTTCTTGTCATACAAGTCCTTAGATCGTTCTGCAGTTTTACTCAAGTCAAATGCAGTGTCACCTTTTCGATAGCATGTCACGAACAAATAATAATAACATTACGAAGACAATGTGTCTGCTTTAATCACAGTCCCAAATCAGTAAAAAGTTATAACACATCATACATTTCTAAAATCCTGAAAATATAATTCAGAATAACGAACATGCTGGGAGTCGTTTTTGGAATGTCCACAGTTTAGTAAAGATTCTTTAAAGGGTCTAGAAATGTATTAGATTAGAGAATCAATGTAACTTTTATACTGGTTAGGTGATTTCGACGTACAAGAAAGTGATAAGCGTGATAATTTTCATCATTATTCAGTACCGATATTTCGTAGAACAAAGTATGATTTGCTGTCTGGCTTGTAGGTAGGATTATATTCGGTAAGGTTAGGTTGAGATTGAGTATAGATTGGCTGACGTGTAACTTGGTATTATGCTAATTCGTACTAATTCTCATTCCAATTCACAAGATGAGTAGTGACTTATAAAACAAATGTCAGTATATTATAAACAATACTCAATGACTGATAAAAAAAAAAAAATACAGTACGTTACATACGACTCTATTATAACACATAAAAGAATGTTTAGCTTTCATAAGCCTATTTATAACTTTTATTTTCTATCATAAGTTACGTTAAATTTGTATTGTATTGTAAAGTGCGTTACACCGACGTATTTTGGAATAACGGTATTGTCACATAGATGATTTTTCATTAGATACAATAATGAATTAATACATTTAATCTCAAATATCTGCCCTGGCATATATTTTAAGATGAATACTAGTCTCTGGCTAGGTATATAGCTCATAATATATATTTAGAAAATTCAATTATCTTTAAAAAGAAAACTTTTAGTCTCTTGTAAAACCTAAGGTTTGCTAGTTTTGCTTTAGATTGTAGTTTAGGTAGTAGTTCACACAAGTGCAGAATTATATCACAATTGTTAATGTTGTATTACTAACATTTCAGTAATTAGGCATTTATAAATCATATTTTGTTATAAAACTAGCCGGAATATAATCAAGTAGTGTGGGTTTTAATAAAAATACCTTAATGTTAAAATTATCTTTGCAAAATCTCTAGTGAGGGGACCAAACCCCATGCTGACCAAATCACTCACCGGCATGAAGCGGAATGACATCAGGTTGGTGATTGCGTATATTACTGGACACGGCCACTTCAGGAAACATCTGGCAAAAATTGGTCTCTACAGAGAAGACATCAGTTGTCGCCTTGTGGCGAGGCTCTTGAGTCTGCCGAACATCTATTAACTGAGTGCGAAGCTCTGGAGCTTAGAAGAAGGAGAATATTCACTCGGGGACGAGCTTTCAGAAGAAATATTGGTATATAGTCTAGGGAAAAAGATATTAGAACTGGTTAAGCCGCTTAGAATATGTACCCCGTTCTAGTAGGCAACAGGGGAGCACAATAAACCTAAGGTTCAAGAGCAATCTAGCAATGGCCTCAGAGTTTTCCTAACCCTCAGAAAATTAAACTAAACTAATTATTAAATAATAGCTCATATATTTTAATGAACATTTCTTCGTTTTTATATTTATCTGTATTTATCTCTTTAGTCTTAGAGACAATACAGAACACATATTACTAATAACTAAGAACACATTGAGTTTTATTATGTCGATAACTGTAATGCCCAAGGTTTACAATCTCTATACTGTAGGCACTACAGTTAATAAAGTTTAATACTGAAGTTTCCGCCCTTTTATTGCTAGTTATTGTCCAATTACATTAGATCAGGTAAGAAATCACCTCCCCAGTATTATCACCTAATGGATTTTCTATCATAAAATTGGATGTTTCCTTATTTTTCTCCTATTATGAAAGTAGTAATAAATTAAACTAACACATGCAACACTATTAACGTTACCTTCAATATTTTGCGCTATAACGTATTCCTAACACATTATTAATTATTTACTTTGTTTTAACAAATCACTAGCAATGAAGTGTTGCCATGCATGATAAAAAAAAGTTAGAATTAACGATATAGTTTATGTTTTACTGGATGAATAGAAATAATAAACCCATTCAAAGTCATTCACTGACTTTAAAAAGTAGTTATAGATATTACAAATAACATTTCAATTCAATTTGATTAAGTCTTAAACAAATTACTGTCATCAGAACTATGCATTTAAAGTTCTTTTAGATTTGCCTGGAATAATATAAAATGAAAAATAAATAAGGAACAGTGCAAACGTGCTGGTTACTTAATAACTATGCAAAGCCATTGGAAGATATAAGAGAATAACTACCAAATAAAATCAGCTATTTAGTTTAGTTACTTATTTAGTTACTTAGTTTTTATTCTAAGTATTTTTAAATAGTCAATAATATGTTTTTGACCAAATGTACGATTATAATGACACTATTATGCGGCTTGTTTAGCTGTTTGAATAAAGATTATTTTCTTTCATTCTTAAATTTTAATTATTTAACTTGTTGAATATAAATTTACCACCATTTATATTTTTACCACCAAAAATAGGCTGTAAGTTAATTTAACAAAATTGGCCGTGCCTCTTTAATTAAATGTGCTTTGCCTGAATATTCAAAAGGACTTAATGAAAACACAGCTAAGACACTAAACTTAGTTCTATTGGTTCAGCACTGCTGTATCTACAGCATGCATTAATTACTAACAACTGTTTTAAGTTCAAAATAAGAAAAAATCTTCTCACAATTTCATGTGCACACTAGAACTTGTCGACTTACTTTTGTAGTCCCAAGACTTGAAATTTAAGGCATTTTCTTGATCTGCAGGTCTGAATATGAGAATATTGTTCATTTACTTAAGGCGCGGATTTGATATAGGAACAAATCCTACAAGTTGAGTTCGAAATTATACCATCCATAGATTTTATTCCTATTCAAAATGTATTTCACTATCATACAAAGAATTTACAGCAGTGAGACATTATAACTGAATTTGAAAAACATGTGATATATGAAAATCCTAAATATACACCAAGTGGTATTATGTAGATTAGGTTTAGATAACTACACCAATGTTAAATTATTCATTAAAATTTTCATGTATTAATAAAAAAAAAAAAAAAAAAAATCATATAAAGAAGATTTTGTTGTTTGGCTTAGAATCTGAAGTGTATTGAATCATTAATACATGTGATAAAGTATCATAGCTGTATCGAACATTCTTTTGTGATATTGTTACGCTGGTAGAATTCGCTAGTGTGCCAGAGAAGTTCCCACGGCACAGAGGAGACCAATGTAGGGAATGTTGTTCTGGAGTCCGGAGGTGCCTGGTGCTACACGGCGGTGAGTCACCGATGAGAGAGACAGCTACTGGTAAAGTCGAGCAGTAAGGCGGTGATTAGGAGCGTGCTAGAGGTGAGGAGGTAGTTAGATGATCGAAGGCGTCTCATGCGAGATGAAGCTAGAACCAAAACTGTTAATAGAAGTGCTGTCGTCCTAAGCTATGACATGAGTTCCATCCCGGTATTTATCCCCCCCTTCCCGTTTCCACCGTATCTAAGCAACCCAATCACGGATATCCAGGTGTAGATGTGTGTGAGAACTTTTATGTATGTCAAATGTAAGTTTTAAATATACTGTTAAGAATTTCGTTATGTAAGTGAGTGTTTAAAACATGTTTTTTGTAATGCTAAAATTAATTTCCTGGGCTATAAAGTCATTTGTGTTGCTGACTTTAAGGCTGGCTACAAAGTGACAATTTGTGTGTCATATTGTCATTGTATGTTGCTGTACACGTCAATCCAACAAAACGCATACTATCTCGCAAGAAATATTAATCATGCAGTTTTTTTAAACGTATCGTGCAAAATATTGTGTAAAATTGTCATATGTTAAACTTTTTAAAGTAAATTATATCACGAATTGTAAAGCTTCATTTACAAATAAAGGCGAAACATTGAGCTATTTTGTGCTTACTGAAAACATTAGGTTGATGGAAATAAAAAAGAGCAGAATTTACTTTACAATTTAGAAGGGTAAACCATCGTATTATTAACGTCTAGAATACCATTTAACGTTCTTTTTAAATGAAACTCAGATCTTAGTCATTGAAAATTCATTGTTGTCTACTTTAATTGATGCTGGTTCAGCTCTGCGGGACATTAGCAAAAATTCCCCTTGGTAATTAAAATCCGTGATACTTTATGTCGAACGCTGTCAGCAATACTGACATAGGTTATGTCAAGCGCATTGAAATGAGCTTGAAGTTTCATTACATTATTTCCTTATATTCATTAAAAAATATGAAGAATCTTTTCAACATCCTGGTACTGTACAAACTGATATTGTAATATACTATCATTAAAACCATATTTTACATGAATGGGTGGGTGAACGCCCATCAACCCTCCATTCCATCAGCGATGGATGGTTTAGTTGAGTCTGATAAAATAAGGAAATACCTTAAATTCTAAGCATTCAATTTAGTAATAAAATAATATCATACATTGTAATATTATTAGTTTAGTAGTATTTTGGTAGTTAAAATAATATTATTAAATTTTAAATTAATTTAAATGTTACCTAGTGTTTGTGAAAATTCACCGCTAATTAAAATAAGCAACACCTCCTTATATATAATACGCGAAGGCGTTTTTTTTCAACGCAACTCTTCCAATATTTCGTAACCAGTTAAAATGGTTGAGGTGTCACAAAAACTGCCTCTGTTCATAGTTCTGCAGTAAGGACTTAAATCTTCAATGCTTTCACCCTATGAGGCATGGGAAGGCCTCAAAGTACGTTTTTCGGCCATATGAATAACATGTATAGAGATTTAAATGAATAGAAATGTAACAGCTGTTTAAAAGTGATTAGTGACTTCCTAGAAGTTCTAACAGCTGTTGGAATGTAAACAATGAAAAAAAACATTGTGAAAACAAAAGATGGGTTAAGGATTGATATATACACCAATTATCACCATTACGGTGACAATACCACTGTTTTACTTGTGTTAAAATAATGACATCACAACAAATGGCTTAAACATGGTTTGTTATTGATTGGCTATGTTAAAGCTATACTTACTCATCATAGTTTCGTAACACTTTTTCTTAAGCATAAAACTTTATATAAAGCTATTTAACCATGGAAATTAACATCTCAGCTAAAAATAAATTACCATATGTCAAATATTATCTATATAAGGATGTCATATTAACCTTTTATATATAATACGTGAGGAAGTATTTTGTCAACGCAACTACTCCCCAATTTCTGGACCAATTTAAAACGTTAAAGTGTTCAAAAAGTTTCCTATGTTTTTAGTGGTGCAATAAGGTCTCGATTCTTCAATATTTTGAAGGATATGGAAAGCCCTCAAAGTACGTTTTTCGAACACAAGAATAATATGGAGAGAGATTTAAAAGAACCAAACCGGGCAGCTGTTCAAATTTAAATAATGATTTCCAAAAAGTGTTAACAGCCTTCAGAATGTAAACAATATTGAAGATGTTAGATATTTCATAATGATAAACCAGGGAAGGATGTAAGCGTGGTTTTATTCACATTCAGCTGTAGGACTCCACTATACCTGACTGAAAGGTTTCAATTGTAATCTAATGGAGTTATTTTAGTTATTTCATTGATTTTCAGCTCTTAAACGGATATGAAATCAACACGTTTGAAGTACGCTAATTAATATCATGGGACGTTTATACTAATAAATAGGTACTACTATTATTTGCAGTAAAAAGTCACATGCCGAGGTGTAACGAGTGCAGTGAGTGACGGGGTTGGCAGGCGAAGCGTACAAGTGTTTCCCCTAGTATAACATATTTTACTAATTATTAAAGATGATATAACTGAGAAAATATTTAACGAACGAACTCAAGAAATATATATATCATAAATAAATAAATATCACACGATACTGCGTAATTCTATCCATTAAATTTCATTAACATACATTAGTTGTATTATCATAAAATACAGTACGGTACTAAATAAATAAATATTAAAATATCTTTTATTTTTACAAAACTAACTAGACTTATTATAACTACTATTAATTATTTTTTTGGACATACAAAGAATAGTAAAATGTATATTGAGAACATTTTGTTTGTAAAAGATCAGCTTATAACCTTCAAGATTACTTAAATGTGAGATAATAAAATAATTCTAATGAGCTTAAATAAAGCCAAGCTTAATTAAACTAGTCCCGCAAGCTAAAGAAATTAATTAGATTAATCTAGCAGTAAAATCGTATATAACATTGAATCCAACATTCTCAGAGCTTAGCCATTAACATTGCAACTTACCACAACTACTCTTGCGTACCACTCTATGTTTTCCCTTATTATTTCCTGAATGAATATTATTCTAAATTATCAATATTGATCTTTATAAAGATTCATCTAGATTAGTTTGTTTTAAAATATCGTTTCATATTTACTGTCAAATTCCAGAACCAACGTCGCTTTATGTATTCTCAGTGGTCTATTATATTGATATAATAAATATTTCCTTCAAATGTTTCACATAACTAGTTCACGTTTACGTCTTGTGACTTCAGGTCAGAAAATATTCAAAATCATCAGTATGTATTTATTTAATGCTCGACAACTGGTGGTGGTTCGAATGTCACCCTTGCGTCGTTGTCCCCAGGTTGTGTCCCATGGGGAGTTTATTAGCCTCAACTTGCTTTACTTTTTGAGAGAGAAAGAGAGAGAGAGAGAGAGAGAGAGAGAGAGAGAGAGAGAGAGAGAGAGAGAGAGAGAGAGAGAGAGAGAGAGAGAGAGAGAGAGAGAGAGAGAGAGAGAGAGAGAGAGAGAGAGAGAGAGAGAGAGAGAGAGAGAGAGAGAGAGAGAGAGAGAGAGAGAGAGAGAGAGAGAGAGAGAGTTGAGAGTTTAACTGTGTTACGTATTCAAGAACATGCAGCTTAACATTTGTCTCAGCTCGTACTATCTTACTTTGAGTTGTGGCTTAACAAATCTGTCTTGATGTTATCCAAACACATTGGTTACAGATGGGAAGATGCTTGTCATATGACATTCATGAGACTGTGTTACATATTCAAGAAAATGTAGCTTAACATTTGTCTCTGTTCATCCTATCTTACTCAAGGGGAAAGTGGCATTTTATCAAAGCGATTGTTCCATAGTTAGGGTTGTTATACTATTTATGTGACACGGTAAACCTGTTTCCATTGTTTTTATGTATAGAGGGTGTCCTGAAAGTAAAGTGCCAACCTTCCGGAAATGGTTGTGTAGTTCTAAATAAAGAGAAAATCTAGTTGAAGTTCTTTTTCAAAAACGCTTCGTTTACCAGATATCCACCATTTTCTTTTTTCACAAAAGAATGTTTATCTCTTAGTTGTCTTAACCGATCTTTATAAAACTCGCTATGCATGTTAAGATAATAAAATAAAAATAATCAAGACACATTGACATTTGTGTTGACAGGCAGCAAACAAACGACTTGTGGTTTGGTTTTCTGTCGCCTCAACACAAATGTCAATGTGTCTTTGTTGTTTGTCTTTGTTATTTTTTGTACGATTCTAAATTTTTGATTGTGACAAATGTGTAATATAATTATCTGAAAACCCGTGTTATTAGGAATTAGTTGCGTTTCTTGCCGTTATTAAAAAAAAATTAAAATGGCCACTATTTTGAAATATTAAATTAAATTAATTGTTTCTCCTCTCTAGAATAGGCATTTATTATCTTAACATGCATAGCTAGTTTCATAAAGATCGGTTGAGCCAACTCGGAGTTGAAAATTCTTCTGTGAAAAAAACAAAATGGTGGATATGTTGTAAACAAATCGTTTCTGGAAAAAAAATTATTTTGGATTTTTTCTTTATTTTGACCTATATAACTATTTCCAGGAATTTTTAACTTTATTTTCGGACACCCTGTATATTGCTATACGTGATATTTTATTTTAATGTTTAACTAATTTTACAATAGTTCCTTATCAAATATTATTAACAAATGTATATAGATTTATTTTACGTTATAAAATATAGTAAATTGCACACAAATATATATTTTGAATGCAGGTAATTATTAATTCCAAGTTATTTATTTTTGTTATGTATAAATAACTTGACAAATACTTAAACCTGAATTCCCATAGCCAGTTATTTATTTACTTTTCAACAGTTCAAAATCAAATAAGTATACTTGAAGGATTCAGTTAATTATCTTAGACGTAAAACTAATATATTATACGTCTGATGTATATACACCAAAAAACAATAATACATTACACCGAAGAAATATGTTATTGCACCATTTCAATGTAGTTTCATGCTTTTACAATACAGTATTTACCTTATTTCAAATTATGGGATTACCTCAGTTTGATTGGCTTTACTAATGTCAACCCAAGTTCCTTCCCTCCATAGTGCTTTATATTTCTGGTAGGTTATTTATGACGGCACTTTAATACGAGAGGCTGAGCCAGTAAAGGAAACTGGTGATTTATTCCTCTCACGTCACAATCCAAACAACCCTTGACTCTGAAATCACTCAGTATGTGACGAATCAATGGCCTCCCTTTCCGTATCTGACATTATTAAAGTTTATTTGATGTTAATAAATTATGTTAATAAGATATAATAGATTCATCCATCGGCTTTTCATTTTTAATAAAATTTTATAAAAAGCTAAATTTACAGCTTAAAAAAATTTACTATCAATTTTTTTTAAAAAGAATGCTAATAAATTAAATATTTAAACAATTTATCTAAAAAAATTAATTTTTGAAGTGTATCTATTTGCCTTGAATCATGTTCCAGGGGTTCATTTACAACATAGAAGTGCTAATGACACTTGAGGTTTAACAAAATTAGAAGCTTCTCTAATTAAAATTTACCATAAAGCTACACTCAAGAACTATATTAAAGGATAAATGGAGTCATTGCTTTCCAAAAATAATTTGTATTTCCTGGATATTGGAATATTTGATAAAAGAGAAATAAACACTCTTAGTATATAGCAGATTAATAAAGAGAACCATCTACTAACTATCCATACTTGAGTATAACAAATAGTGTACATTTTATAATATTTATATTGCTAAACATCATCAATGGTTAATTATATATCCAGGGGGCGATTGGCCCATTGGACATAACGATATAGAATATTTATTGTAGAGCAATTAGCGCATATTTATATCATTATATATAACAGATTGAATATGTAGCCTCTTGTTGAGTAGTAAACAGTTGTAATAATACTTACAACATGCAAGTATTTTGGAATAGTAAGGGTAAGTATATTTTGATTGGGTTTCATATAATAAATAAAAAAAATAATTTGCTAAGAAATTATTATCTTAAAAATTAAGCTTAGATAACTTGTCATAATCAGATGAAACATTCCTTAATTGATGCTAATCAATTCAAAATATAATATGTTGTAAAATATATTCATCGGATAACTGTAAGGAGAGTAAATTTCTTTTCAGTTTGCTGTTGAGTCAGAAACGTCAAACACACACTCTAGTGCTCGGCAATCATTAATATATTCTGAAAGAATCTTGAACCCTCCTGGTTGAAAAGCTTAACATTTATTTTTGCTAGAAAAAAATGTGTTTAAGCTTATGCCCCATAACAATATTCAATGAGTTTAAGACAACCTGTATATTGATCATTGTTATTCAACCTCCATAAAACGTTGCCTTTCTGTGGAGTGTGCTGCAATAAATGTGAGCTACTCAATCCCAGCGGGGTATGATACATTACGCTTTGTTCTTTTTTAAGACTCCCACGAGACACAACTGCGTTAAAAATGTGGCGAGACAATGAAGCTCGGCATTAGTCTTAGTCTAGCATATGTCGTTCAAGGAGGAAAACAATTATTTGCTTAAATACAATAATTTTTTTTCAAAATATACGACGCCTTTGTTTATGTGGTTAGCCAATTTATGTACGTGAAAATGAAAAAAAATCCGTTAATAACTTAATAATAATTGATTAGGGACTACAAATTATTTAGTTACAATTCATTACATTTACGTTGTACTTAGAACTTCGACTCCATAATCACACAAGATAATTTTCCATTCTCCACTTATATTTCTGGTAGTTGCATCGTTCCACATCTGGGCGAAAGCAACTCAACATGGTCCATTACTTAAGAGGAAGGTTAATTCCACCAATGACGGTCATAGTGTCTGATACCAGGACATTTTTTCGACCATCAAACATATCCCAATTGAAAGCCCAGTGTCTTATATCCGGACAGGCTATGTTGCACAGCGCTGGAAGCCATGGTAAATGAATTGATATGAGGAAGCCACTGATAGCCCTCATCACCCTATTTAGTTGTATACTAACCGTACATGTGTACTGTTAAAAGCCACATGGGAGCACGATATTTATAAAAAAATTGAATAAACCAGGTACAAAGCGCTAGTTCGCTGAACTTGTGCGTTGGATCCACACGATGATTAAGCAAATTCTCACTTTTAACACCAGAAACAGTGTTACTTCTGGTTCTCACTTTAGTTGCTGTTTCTGTAGGTGAATTTTAAATCAGACGTATCTTAACTGGCTTCTAAGTACTGCAGACGCTCAATATGTTCCAGCCATCAAAGGAGAAGATACATTTTAGATTAGCTAGTCTATTGATCATTTGGAAGAAAGCTACTCCTGTCTTTAGCTTCGAGTTTCTATAATAGTTATTGAGGGTGAGAAGATCAAGTGTATGTGGGCTTTCTGTTTTTAATAAGTCTTCGTGTTGTTTTGCAAAAGCAATATCACCTGCATATTGAATTTTCTTGACTGTGAAGCGGGAATTTCAGTGGTTTATACATAGAATAAAAGAGGAGTAGGAAGAGGTCCTTGTGGCAGTCCGTCATTCAGGTACGTAAAAATTATGTGTTTAGCCACTTTTTGGCTTTCACCCAGATGTGGGACGATGCAAATACCAGAAATATAAGTGGAGAATGGAAAATTATCAGTTGTGTGATTATGAAGTCGAAGTTCTAAGTACAACGTAAATGTAATGAATTGTAACTAAATAATTTGTAGTCCCTAACCAATTGTTATTAAGTTATTTACGGATTTTTTTTCATTTTCACGTACATAAAGTGGCTAACCACACAAACAATGGTTTAGCAGTCCGTCATTCAGGTACTTTCTCTGCGACCCAGGAACACTTTAATTTACCTCTTCCTGAGGATGGGTGATGATGTTTTTCGAATCTGAATCAATCCTTCGCTGCACGTGTCCCTGGGTGGTTCCAAACGAACGACGATTTTTGTAGCTGAATTGTTTCTTCCAGCTATCTCAGCTGTCAACCATTTTATTAGTAAACAACCCTTTGGCTAAAAATATATAGAGCAGTAAGTTTTATCTATTTTTATTAATTTTTTTATGGTAAAAGACAAACTTATGTTATTTAAATCATAAAGATCAAGTTAATTTGGGAAATATTCAATATATATCCATATCACCTTACTGTACATGCTATGTCAAGGTATGTGGAGACGATATGTTTTATAATATAATATATTATGTATTATTATTATTATTATCACATATTATGTGTACGCACATGACTGTACAAAAAGAATAATTATTAAACAGAACACGAAAACATTCAATTATTATTTTCCACGCACATTTTGAGAAGTTCTCTGATTTGTATATTTTCTGTTCAATTTATAGTGCCTTTGAGGCTTTGATTTGTTTGTGATAATTTTGCTTGTATGATCGAAAGAATTTTTTTAATTGTTCGTTTTCGAAATGGACATAAATTGAGTTGTAAAATTTGAGCCTTTCTCGAGAGCTTAGAATATCCTGAGTGACCCAAGTCTTCTTTTGGGTTTGTTTTTACCTTTTTTAAATGGGCTAAGTAAAAAACTAAACAATAATTAAATGCCTTAAATGCATCCTTAACACATGAGGATGCATAAATGAGTCCAAAAATGACCATGACTCATCAAAGCATTTGTTGAGGTAGTTTATTTTGATTGAAAGCAGTTAGATATCTGACTATTTGACTTTAAGCGCTTAAGCGGAATGGAAATCAAGCTAAAAGCCATTGTAATTTGTTGTTGTTTATTTAGTCTAATACATTTAATGGCAAATAATTGTTATGCTTTATTAAAAGATTAAAAGGGATGCTATGTTCAGATAATTATTTTATTTGAAAGTATTTGACGTTTGATAATGGAAAAATGTTTCCTCTGAATATGAGGGTTATTAAAGAGTTATATTAATTTCTCAAACATGTACATTCTGGCAGGTATAAACAAATTTTAAGTGGTCGTTTTAAATTTACGAGAGGCATTAACAGTGTTTGTAAAATGAATGGTCTCTTTATTTGGACTTAGTCAAATAAACTCTGGTAATACTTGCCATATTAAGATTTTTCTTCTCTCAAATTTAAATTTTTTTTAAAGACTGGATTGTTTCAATATAATAGATCGCTTACTACAATAATAATTGTAACTCTCAGAGCAATGTCATTTTTACTATACCGTATATTTAAATTTACATACATTTTTGAAGAATGAGTACGGTTAAAATTATTGAAGACTAAAGTAGACATAGAAGGAACAAGTCAAGTTTGAATTATTTACTTCGATGAAATATGTCTTAAGTTCAATTTTATTACTAGACGAAGGAGAAAAAGGCTGTTTGTAATAAAAATGAAGTAAACAGTTGGGCGAAATTGCTTATTTATATTTTGTTACAGACAAAATCATTACTGCCTTGCTCTTATTTAAACTGAAACTTAAGTACTTGTTTGTGTTTGTTTTTACTTAGCTTACATAAATACTCTCAGAATCAAGTTCTCTTCAAATTATTTATGATAGTTTTATTTACAACATTTACATATATTTATTTTTTTATAACATTAGTACTCATTTAATAAAGTTATTGTACACTAAACGTAAAATGCTTCAATTTCATGCATTTGACTCCAAATTACTTTTGAAACTACTAATAATACTTTCCGGAAACCTATTTTTTTAGTTTTTACATGTCAAATTACATAAGAAACCATGACAATACCATCCTAATGTATGTCTCCACAAGTTGTGTTATTTCAAACTATACCCACGAATCCGCAAACATTTTACTGACATTTTGCACTGGATGTAACTCGTTAAGATAGTGTTTTCAGACCTATGTTTATAAAATATTTTAAAGACTTTTTTGTAGTAGAGTGTTCTGTTGAAAGGGGGAAGAACATAATGGATCACTCTATATTAAGTGATGTATCAACTTCGCTATGTCTGGATACCTCGTAGTTTACCCAATGGTGCTTCTAAGGTGAAAAAAAGACAATATTGACAATTCGTTTAATATAACACTTATGCAATGCTAACATTGTTAAAGTAATGTAAAACTTACAAACAATAAAAAAATTATCAAATAATGATTTTTTTCGATAAATTATTACAAAAAAATTACAATCTACTCATTTGAAAATACTAAACCATCTTTAACGAGCTGCGATGGTTTAGAACACATGAAAAATACAGAGCTTAGTCTACTTTAATAACAAAATAAATAATGCGACAAGTCTGTGCAGCATCTTAACTATAACAGAATGTACACTTCCTTATCTTTAAATAACAAACTACTAAATAATAGACATTTGATTTGATACATAACAGGTAAAGTTTATTTGAAAATAAACATTGATGTGAAATGAAAAGTAAAATTAAAAGTGAAAAATAAAGCCCATATAGTCAGCTATAGTGTCCACTAAACAGTAATTGAATAATAATATATATATATAATATATTTCTGAAAAGGACAAACAGAAAACAATGAAAAACATAAGCCCACTCACACTATAATACTAAACTTATAATTATGCAAATAAGTATTAAGACTTATTAACAATCAGTATATAACTAAATTATAGGATTATCTCAGTATATATATATCATTTGTGACGTGTCTTCAAAATTAAAAAGCCGTTGTTTTACTTTATTTCTGTACTTAATTAGTTATCTACACAATCTTAAAACGGCTGGTATTTTATTGAAGATCTTGCACCTAAAAACTTAAGATCTTGCCTTTAAGGATTTTGATACTTTTGGTTTTCTTATTAATTTGGCTGATATACTGCGTGTGTCATGACTGTGTATTATAGGCTCAGTTTCATTATTTATTCTACGAATAAAGGACATTTACAGGACATTGGAGACATGTAAATGCTGTAAAGGTTTAGTATTAAGTAGTTTAAATAGGTTAAACAACGACTCTCTCTTGTTCTTATTTAATATAATTATAATACAATGATTCTTCACTGTTTTTATTTTTGTTATTACATTTTTTAAAGTTCCTCCACAACAATGAATTCTGTATTGTAATTTAGAGCGTATTAAAGCAAAATAAAGTGTTCTTAACAGTTTTTGATGCCAAATTGGTTATTTTTACCGTGTTGTTAATTGTTTTACTATATTTAATAACTTAATTCCATAAATTAAAATAATTAATTAATGATATTTAAAATATGTTAATGAAGGCCTGGAAATAATATATAATGTTTAAAAATATAGCTTAGAAAAGTACTCCAATGTCAATAAATAGAAATTAACGAACGCACTTTATAAGCAATGTTAAAAAGGCCAAATCCAATCTGTCTCCGCCGGTTTCATTAGGCCTTGTTGAATATTCCGCCCGTTTCCTTCATTATAGGCTAACTCTAACTACATCCAAGGCTACAAGCTTACTTGTTATTCAACCACTGATTACCTGATCTGTCTCCGCAGGTTTCATTAGGCCTTGTTGAATATTCCGCCCGTTTCCTTCATTATAGGCTAACTCTAACTACATCCAAGGCTACAAGCTTACTTGTTATTCAACCACTGATTACCTGATCTGTCTCCGCAGGTTTCATTAGGCCTTGTTGAATATTCCACCCGTTTCCTTCATTATAGGCTAACTCAAACTACATCCAAGGCTACAAGCTTACTTGTTATTCAACCACTGATTACCTGATCTGTCTCCGCAGGTTTCATTAGGCCTTGTTGAATATTCCACCTGTTTCCTTCATTATAGGCTAACTCTAACTACATCCAAGGCTACAAGCTTACTTGTTATTCAACCACTGATTACCTGATCTGTCTCCGCAGGTTTCATTAGGCCTTGTTGAATATTCCACCCGTTTCCTTCATTATAGGTTAACTCTAACTACATCCAAGGCTACAAGCTTACTTGTTATTCAACCACTGATTACCTGATCTGTCTCCGCAGGTTTCATTAGGCCTTGTTGAATATTCCACCCGTTTCCTTCATTATAGGCTAACTCTAACTACATCCAAGGCTACAAGCTTACTTGTTATTCAACCACTGATTACCTGATCTGTCTCCGCAGGTTTCATTAAGCATTGTTGAATATTCCGCCCGTTTCCTTCATTATAGGCTAACTCTAACTACATCCAAGGCTACAAGCTTACTTGTTATTCAACCACTGATTACCTGATCTGTCTCCGCAGGTTTCATTAGGCCTTGTTGAATATTCCACCCGTTTCCTTCATTATAGGCTAACTCTAACTACATCCAAGGCTACAAGCTTACTTGTTATTCAACCACTGATTACCTGATCTGTCTCCGCAGGTTTCATTAGGCCTTGTTGAATATTCCTCCCGTTTCCTTCATTATAGGCTAACTCAAACTACATCCAAGGCTACAAGCTTACTTGTTATTCAACCACTGATTACCTGATCTGTCTCCGCAGGTTTCATTAAGCATTGTTGAATATTCCGCCCGTTTCCTTCATTATAGGCTAACTCTAACTACATCCAAGACTACAAGCATACTTGTTATTCAACCACTGATTACCTGATCTGTCTCCGAAAGGGTAATAGTAAAATTACTTTATATCGCCTTATAACATAATGTAAAAGAGATGAAGTTTTATGGTGTCTTTTGATGTTGGCAATTACGATATTGTAGTTAAAAGAACTATTAGATTTGTTAATGTTATTTCACATTTGCTATTATTAATTATTTCCTAATTATACATTTAACAATAATAGCTTATATTGGATTAATTTATATATATGAAAAGTGTTCATACATTTTTTAGATTGTAACTAACATGATAAACCAAAAATATATAAAACTTCATCTCAGATATTATTTTAGTTAAAAAAACATGTATTCAGACCATGAAAAGGTCAGGACATGAATAGTCAAACGTACATTTTAAAAGCTACAACTGTACAAGTAAGCCAAAGGCATGCAGCGGCAGCTTCAATTCTAATTTTTATGAATGCTGGAAGGCTTTGTCTCACCACCTCTGTTCCTAAAAAACAAACATATTTTTTCTTTTATAGATGGTTTTAAAAATTCAAAATTTTAAAAACAAATGACGGATTTGCATTTTTAGCCACACTATCTACATTATATACAAAATGTTAACACTGTATTAACATCTGTATTTTACTAGGAGATCCCTCTAACGTACAATAGTGTGCATTGGTCATTCATAAGTATAACGTTGTGAGAAGGCAAACAACCACAGTAAAGAAATTATTGCTAAACACATCAGTGCTGTTATTATTCATAAAGTATTGTTTGAAATAAATGATTGCTTGTTGAAAGAGGATGTAAAATTATAGTATTAGTGATATTAGTTCAAAAGAGAAATTATGGTTTAAAATTCATAGTTTTGAAATTATTGATATAACTTCTATTTATTATAAACAATTCTTGGAATATATAAATAATAATATATTTTTTAGAAGAAGAACACTTCCATTTTGTTATATTATTGTAGGAAAAGCAACAAATTGTACAAAAATATCAGTTTAATGAAGAAAACTCACCTTGGATAGTATTTTAATTTTTATTTTGACAGCCCTGATTACACTAAAATCGGAATTTCTCAAAGACTTTTTAACAGAGCAATCAAAATTTCATCTACTGATAAAGTTTGTGGGAAGAAATTAAATTAATAATTAAAGGGCTAAAAACAATGACTATCCAGAGTTAATATTAAAAATGCATACATTAAAACTAAACATAATAATACAATTTAAATTACTTACAACATAACACCTATCACAACAGTAGTCATTCCATACATTAAATGTAAATTTGAAAAAAAATCTAAAGAATTAATAATAAATTTAAATTTTCAAGTAGTGTGTTAAACGTAAAAATGAAGATTAAACATTTAAAAATGTGCACAAATCCTTGTGAATGTAAAAATCTTTACTTTGGACAAACATCAATATTTTTATGAAAAAACAAATTATGAACATAAAAAAGGCTAAAAAAGAACAAGAAAACCATTAAAAAGTAAGTGAATATATTTTAAATACTAACGATAAAATACTAAGGTCAAAATCAAGAATAATTTATAAAGAAATTAATTAAAAAGAAGAAATATTAAAGAAGCTGATTGTATGTTGATAGAAAAAAATGGTATTTCTCAACTAAGTGAGAAATACGTTTTTTTATTTAGTGATGAGAAGGTAACTTGATTTTATTGCTTATTAATGTAGTATACTATCACGAAGAATTACACGTCGTAATGTAATTCCTTTAAACTTAATATTCTTTTAAAAAAATATAAAATAAAAAAATTAGTTAAGAAGTGTAATTTAATCTAAATAGAAATATTTTGTATTTAGTTTGGTTCATATTACATTAAAAAAATTGTATTACCAACATTAAAAATTGTATTTGAAATCAATTTACAGACAGTTTTCATTGTATTATACAGTATATTTTTATAGTCATTCCAGATATATGACTTTTTCATATCACCAAAATTACACGAATAATACAAGACTTACTTGCCTTTTGAATAATTGTTTTTTTAAGTAAAATACAAACATTGTACTGTAAGTTTTATTTTAGTATGAAATGAAAGGGTTAAACTATCCATTTTGTAAAGAAATGTTACACGATGTTACAATAATGCTCATAATCATATTTCATTAAAATTTTTGGGAAAAAGGTATATAATAACAGAAATATTATGAAGTATATTACTGCTGGGTACAATGTTATTGTTTAAAAAAAACCAAATCATCTCTAAATGTTATACACTCAACTCATTAAATATTTGAACGTGTTTTGACAGTGTTAAAAAGTACCATTTTATTTCCATTACATATTCCTCATGGTAAAAAGCTAGTTTAAAAAAGTCTTCGGCTAAGGTTCCGTAGCTACAAGATTTTTCTTGGATATAAGGGTATATTACCACGTGATTTATTTAATAAGTATTTGACTATATTTTATAACTTTGTCACGAGGGATTCCAATAATTTTAATTGGAGTTTTCTCTAATTCGATGGTAAAGTAACTACGCAGAAATGTACTTATTAGATAATTTAATTTGCTGATAGTTATACAAAAGCAAACTACCCCCTTTTCAGGCATTAGGCAATCTACCACTCATCCTTCAGACACTAGGCCTGATGGTCTAGTAAATACGACACTTGACCGATCTCCCCCCCCCACAATACATACACGTACGGATGGAGTAAAGAATGCATGGCATGAGTAAAGTTTGTTTTCAAATAATATACTACATTATAAATGAAAACAATTAAATACCTCAATTACAGTAATATGTGAAAGGCCGCCTCTACAGACTATGGTAATTAGACAGTTCCATCATGGAGGGGTTAGTATAGAAGAACGCTAAGTGAGTTGAGACACAATATCAGCTAATGGTAGGTTATTCAACTCGCGGAGCTCTGGTTAATGACTTAATTGCTTAATGGACATTGCCCTCTAGTATTTATATAATCTTTAAGGCCAACTTCTATAGACCGTGCAAGTTATAGTTCCATCACGGAGGGTTAGTATAGAAGAATGCTAAGGGGTTGAGACACAATATCAGCTAATGGTAGGTTATTCAACTCGCGGAGCTCTGGTTAGTGACTTAATTGCTTAATGGACATTGCCCTCTAGTATTTATATAATCTTTAAGGCCAACTTCTGTAGACCATGGAAATTATAGTTCCATCACGGAGGATTAGTATAGCGGAATGCTAAGTTAGTTGAGACACAATATCAGCTAATGGTAGGTTATTCAACTCGCGGAGCTCTGGTTAATGACTTAATTGCTTAATGGACATTGCCCTCTAGTATTTATATAATCTATAAGGCCAACTTCTGTAGACCATGGAAATTATAGTTCCATCACGGAGGGGTTAGTATAGAAGAATGGTAAGTGAGTTGAGACACAATATCAGCTAATGGTAGGTTATTCAACTCGCGGAGCTCTGGTTAGTGACTTAATTGCTTAATGGACATTGCCCTCTAGTATTTATATAATCTTTAAGGCCAACTTCTGTAGACCATGGAAATTATAGTTCCATCACGGAGGGTTAGTATAGAAGAATGCTAAGGGGTTGAGACACAATATCAGCTAATGGTAGGTTATTCAACTCGCGGAACTCTGGTTAATGACTTAATTGCTTAATGGACATTGCCCTCTAGTATTTATATAATCTTTAAGGCCAACTTCTGTAGACCATGGAAATTATAGTTCCATCACAGAGGGTTAGTATAGAAGAATGCTAAGGGGTTGAGACACAATATCAGCTAATGGTAGGTTATTCAACTCGCGGAGCTCTGGTTAGTGACTTAATTGCTTAATGGACATTGCCCTCTAGTATTTATATAATCTTTAAGGCCAACTTCTGTAGACCATGGAAATTATAGTTCCATCACGGAGGGTTAGTATAGCGGAATGCTAAGTTAGTTGAGACACAATATCAGCTAATGGTAGGTTATTCAACTCGCGGAGCTCTGGTTAATGACTTAATTGCTTAATGGACATTGCCCTCTAGTATTTATATAATCTTTAAGGCTAACTTCTAAAGACCATGCAAGTTATATGTAGTTCCATCACGGAGGGTTCATATAGGAGAACGCTAAGTGAGTTGAGACACAATATCAGCTAATGGTAGGTTATTCAACTTGCGGAGCTCTGGTTAATGACTTAGTGTTTTAATGACCGCAACACAGACTTGAACATTTTCCTCTAGTACTTATATACACAATGAAGATAGTAAATTAAACACCATCAACTGTTTTCAATGTAGTATATCTATCATTATTTATAAAATTAAATTGGTAGGTAATGGGCTAGCATTTTCTATGATGCATTTATCTTATAAAGAAAGATTATTAGCTATTTATAAACACAAATAATCCTAGTTTATACGCAATTCCATTCAATACATACTCTCCACTTAGGTTTAGTCTTTCCTTTAAGGTGAAATAACAAAATATCTTAACATAAAACCAGATAAAATGAGGAAATTGACTTTGATTGTACATTTAACGAAACCCGGCAACAATTTGACTGCAGAATATTTTATTAACTCGTTAATAATATGAAACTAGGTGAAATGTCATCAATTTGATAAAGCTCACTAAGTATTTTGAACATTCTCCTTTCTAAAGTTTATTTTATAACTCTTCCTCCTATTTATAGAATAGAATAATTTATTTCCTGCAAAAACATACTACATATACAGTTTCAATTTAACATATATACAGGAATTTCTAACCATCGCTGCCAGTAAAGATGGTTAGTACATCAAAAATTTCTCTTTTACATCACTTTCTAGTGAGTCAGGCTCAATCAATGTTCATTTCATTCACACACGAGCGGCGCATCTGTGGCGATTGATATACTTAATATTTAACTGAACAACATGACGTAATATAATTAAATCTGAACAAATATTAGTATTAGTAATAAATAACCACAATAAACAATAATAACTATAAATAAGTAACTAAAATAAATAATAATAACTATAAATAAATAAATAACTACAACTACAATAAATAAATAACTACAATAAATAATAATAACAATAATAAATAACAATAACTAGCATTTATCAATATAACAAAAACATACAACTGAAATAACTTTTAAAAAACTACTGTAAAATATTTGTAAGGGTTTCAATATTGTCAAAAGTGAATAACCATTGTTTAATCCTTTTTGAAAAGTATTCATTAACATTATATTTCCTAAGATCAGTTGGTAACTGATTATATACTTTCGGTCCAACAAAGAGGAAACAGTTTTTAAAACAAGTTCTAACAATCTTTGGTTGTCTGACATTATTCAATGCATTCCCTCTAGTGTTGTAGTAGCTTTGAAAATTTTCTCTGTTACCACTTCGTATATAAAATTCTTTCAGGACTTTGTAAATAAAAAGATGCCTAACATTATACTTATCAAACATTATACTTGACTGTTATGTTTCGAAAATATTTAATAGTTATTATTTGTTGAAATTAACTTGGATACTATTTAAGTGTATTATATATAGTATTAAAACAAATCTATATTTTAATTTCTCAAACCTTAATGTTATCAGTTTGGTAATGAAAACAACTTTTAAATGTAGTGCTATATTTAGAGAATTAGTTTTACAAATTTACCATTACTTTCAGATTTTAAAACCGAAGTTTTTAGGATGGTGAAAAACTTTAAAAGATGAAAACAGGTTTGAGGTAAACTGAAATAAGTTGCAAATATTGATGAAACCGAAAATGTTGATGACTTCCACGACTACTTATAGGTAACTATCAGAAGAAGAAAAATAATTATTTCTATCTATATCAATATTATAAACTAAAAGAATATTCTTACTGTAATAATATTCTTTCGAGATTGTCTGATGAAGTATATAGGACAATTTAACTATTCAAATTTGTATTTTTATATAGTTTAAAATGGTGTAAACTTATTTATTTAATTTTTTCATCAGAATGTTCTTTGCATAACAATATTGTACATTTTGACGATCAAAACATTTTTGAATGAATGGTTTGGCTGAAATAACATACTTTTTCATATAATGTTCTGCACATTACAAACTGGTAGGGAGTTAGGTCTATTACATCAATTAATAAATGAGAAGCTTAACACGAATTAAATGTACAGTATAATCGACTTAATTCTTTTACTAATTACTAAAAACAGTAATTGTAACATTGTAATATTATTAAACGCATTTTCCCGTCGGCCCTATGTAGTAATCTGTACAAGAATTATTTATATATCATTCACAAAAAGGTTTTATGTAGGAATAAAAGACGTAATATTTATTTATTATTATTATTCATTATTCATTTGTAAGACGTCGATCGTCAAGATATGGGTGACTATGAAGAGCGAATGAGTGAAGAAGAAATAGTGTAGTCATTATTATTAACTAAGGCTGACGGCTCCTCAGAAAGAACTATATATTAATAGCCCAATAGCCAGGGTAGGTAAGAGATCTACAGCTTTACGTGGAATCTGATCCACGTGGTGTTAGTATGATTTTCAGCCAACTGACAAGCCTTCTTCTGACACCCAGTTTTATTCTCTACACAACATCTGAACACTGATTACGATCCAACATGGATAACCCAGACTTATCTAGTTGTGTCCACGTCGATGGCAACTATTGAGTGGACGCTGTGTCGGTATTAAGAGGACTGAGCATAGAATCTGTCGCCAACAATCTCCACAACACTTTGTCCCCAAGTACCTGGGCTACAGCGCTGCGCCAAGAGTGGCAACAATATGTATTAATATATTAGTCAACATCCCAACCTTCATTATTATTGTTTCTCACACGTATTTTACATATGTTGCACTTAACATAAGTTACATCATTATATCCTCATTTATTACGTATACATTAAACATAACAACCATGTTCCTTAATTATGTTACATGATTTAGTACTACAGAGATTTCTGAGCAAATTAATTATACAACAAAAGAGGAAAACAAACTGTCTCTTTTTTTGTTTAGTGTCATGACAAATGATTTACAAATTACTCTAATTGTTATTTATATTTACTTACTAACTATTATTGATTTTAAGGTGCGCATGCGTTCAAATATTTCTGAATTCATTCTAAATAAATCTGTCCTAATCTTAAATGACAGTACATTCAACAACTTGACACCGTTGATGCACATCCACTAAGTCGGAACTTCTTAGAAACATTTATAATAATATAGAGTAGGTATTTTATACCATTATTAATACTCTTTAATTTAGTAAGGAATAGTACTATAACTATCACTTTACTGATTAGGAAAGTGAAGATCAAAAGTATTATTATTTACTTAAACTAATAATCAGAGGATTATTTCATATAAAGTACTGTTCAGAATGAATTATTATTTGTATTCATATTGATTTTTTAAACTTATTATAGAAAACTGCAATATTAAATAAAAACGATTTATTTATTTAAAGATGTAATAATTATATTAAATAATATTGTAGAAGCCGTTCACTTGTTTATATTTAGCATATGGTTGTTGATTTACCTAAACTAGTAAGTTATGTATAACCCAAACGCTTCAATTATTGAAAACATAAGGAATTTCAGCTATTCAGCTCACGTATGAAAGTCATTAATACATTTAAAAGGACTCTGACTTATAGTTTTTATTTTCTATGTTTGAAATATGTTGTACAATGTAGACGGTTATAGTGATATTTATTATAAATAATGTTCTGTGGACGTGTAAATGGAGGTATATCACTAGATATCTGAAACCCCTACTTCATGGAAACGAATGGTCAGCAGACACGTTAATGGAACTCTGAATGGCCGCACTATGATTATATTTCACATTTTGCTATTTACATCTTTTTTGATGCATCAATGTTTAAAATTAACAATCAATGTTACAAAATATTTTTCACAATAAATGTATATGAACAATAAAATGAAATCAAAAGCAATATCTATTCATTGTTATACATAATGTCCCAAAAGTAAAATTCCAAACTTCGTGAAATGGTTATATAGGTCAAAATAAAGAGAATATTTAAAATAAATGATTTCCAATAACGCTTCGTTTACCGGATATCCCCCATTTTGTTTTTTTCACAAAAACATTTTTATCTTCCCGTTGGCTGAACCGATCTTTATGAAACTCATTATACACGTTAAAATAATAGATGCCTATTCTTGAAAAAAAAAATTAACTTGATATAATTTAAAATTAAAAATAGCGTCCAATCGTACTTCTACCATTTTCCTGCAAATCCCGTTTAAAAAATTAAATTGGGCGTCATTTTAAACTTTTTTACTGGATCAAGTCTATATTTTTTCTAGAATAGGTATAGACTTTAATTTAAATCGGTTAAGCCAACTCAGAGAAAAAATTATTTTGTAAAAAAGGCAAATATCTGGTAAACTAAGTATTTTTTTAAAATTGTGATTCTCTCTTTATTTTTACCTAACCATTTCCCGAAGTTTAGCACTTTACTTTTGAGATACCATGTATATTCGTATTAACGAATATTTTTATTTATCCATATAAGGTGATTTTAGTTGTATTTACTTGTACCTTACCTATTGTAGCAAGCCTTAACTATATAATAGAAATCTAAAAAAAATTTGAACCTTCAAATCCATATAATCTTTATTTTTTTTGACAACTATTATTTACCAATCCGTTATGTAATTGACCATCCGAATTGATGTATTTTTCTTTATACTTAATACGACTAAGTTTCTAACTAAGCTCTGAACGGCCGCACGATGGTTATAATTTATTTCGTCACTGACATATTTTCTTATTTAGATCTTGTTTGATTTATCAATACTTAAAATCAACAATAAATGTTACAAAATACACAAATCATATGTGAATAAATAAAGAATATCCTTGACATAACATTTCATTCCACAAATACATATCATAAAAAAGTGTATTTGAACAATAAAGTGAAATAAAAAGCAAAACACATTTGGTAGTATGTATACTAAACAATACATTTCTTCATAACATGTGATTTTAGTTATATTTAATTTTATTTTACCCGTTGTAAAAACTCCTTATAACTACGTAATAAAAATACCTAAGAAAATATTTATCCTTCTAATCCATATTATTTTTAGTTCTTGATAACAATTATTACTTACGCCTTTGTCTGCAATTTACTTCCCGAAATAATTAATTTTTCGTGGTACTTGATTGGAATAAGTTTCCGGCTGAGTGGGCCCAAACTATTTTTCCGCAACATTCATTGGAGTTATTGAGTCCCATACTTGGTGTATTCAAAAGTTTACTCCTATAAGAAAGTTGAGGCACGGATGTAACAAAGCTCGTCAAGCAGTTTACTCCTATAAGAAAGTTGAGGCACGGATGTAACAAAGCTCGTCAAGCAGTTTACTCCTATAAGAAAGTTGAGGCACGGATGTAACAAAGCTCGTCAAGCAGTTTACTCCTATAAGAAAGTTGAGGCACGGATGTAACAAAGCTCGTCAAGCAGTTTACTCCTATAAGAAAGTTGAGGCACGGATGTAACAAAGCTCGTCAAGCAGTTTACTCCTATAAGAAAGTTGAGGCACGGATGTAACAAAGCTCGTCAAGCAGTTTACTCCTATAAGAAAGTTGAGGCACGGATGTAACAAAGCTCGTCAAGCAGTTTACTCCTATAAGAAAGTTGAGGCACGGATGTAACAAAGCTCGTCAAGCAGTTTACTCCTATAAGAAAGTTGAGGCACGGATGTAACAAAGCTCGTCAAGCAGTTTACTCCTATAAGAAAGTTGAGGCACGGATGTAACAAAGCTCGTCAAGCAGTTTACTCCTATAAGAAAGTTGAGGCACGGATGTAACAAAGCTCGTCAAGCAGTTTACTCCTATAAGAAAGTTGAGGCACGGATGTAACAAAGCTCGTCAGACAGGAAGGTTGTTATTACTTGCTCGTAGTAAAGTGATAAGCATATTTGTTGTCTGTAAATATATTATATGCTTGTAATCTCACTCCTGTTGAGTAAACCAGAACTACGACTATATTACGAATCAATAGGCTCGTGATTGGTACATTTATTGCATATTCTAAACAATATAATAGTTTTTAAAAGAAACAAATACAACGTTTTGGCAGGTGTAGAACTTCGTCATCTTCAAGTATTAATTACATCTTATGCTAAATTTAGACAAATGTTTTCCCCAAACGAACCCATATCAGATTTAAGCTGCGTGTATTTTAATTCTGTCATGTCTGGTATGAAGTTATCATACAAATATACAAATTATAATAAATACTCAATTTATTATAATTTGTATATTTGTATAATTATTAGTTAAGATTATTGTAAGCCTAAGTATAATCTAAGATAATTATTGGAATTATTATAAAAATGTATGAACCTAGATTATTTATAATTCAAATAATAATCAGACTGTATTTCAGCGGTTTATTTCAGGAAAAAATCAAATGTTATTTTGGGTAGGTGATATTCCTTGCAGGTAAAACCGTTATTTTATAATTACACTTTTACGTCCCTATATACTTCGTGTACATTGCTTCACACTACTTGTAAACGATTTTCTAGTAAATACATACATTCACTAAACTTTTGTATTATACAAGAAAATATCTACGTTACCATGCAAATATTTTCCACTATGATTTGCAATTTTTAGTAAAGAATTAAACGTTACTTGAAGAATACACTTTATTTTATTAACGTATTCATTGAACATTTCTCGTTGCTCAATCCAATTGTCAAGCACCCCTGACATTATAGATACTGTACAGTGTAAATCTCAGTACTAGACAATTAATGGTATTTGTCAGCACTGTAACTGGGTCGACTAATCATTATTTAAGAAGAGTTGGGAAGAATCGGTAAGTAAGAAAGGAAAACTTCGTCACAAGTTTAAAACTAGCAGAGTGGTAAGTTAACTACCAATCTCAATTGATAAAGAAATTGTTGTCATAAACGTATTCCGATTCTGTATATTTAAAATCTATTTGAAATATTTTCAAAATATTAACCACAAAACAATTCAAAAGTTATTAAGTTATTTATTTTGAGCGTAAAAAAAATAGTAAAACTCCTCTTTATATTAGTAAAGTTTACCTAAAATCAGCCTACATTTATAATACAGGTCGCGTGGGGAGAGGATTAAGAAATTTTATTTGATTTCTTTTCAAATAATCTTTAAATTTACGCATATTTTTGAAGGTTTGGTTACATTTTCTCTTCCACCTCCACTGAACATTTTTGTATTCTCCACTAAAGAAATTGTATGATTTTATTCTATGTATACAATATACGAAAACATTACATTGGTAATTAAATCAGTTAGACTTATCAACTGAGATAAAAATTAATTGCGAATGACTAATTCCAGTTAATATTTTTAATGGGGCAACAATATTTAATATTTTTTTATACCTTCACACTGAACGATACGTATATTTCTCATCATACAAAACTAAAAACACATGGTTGGTAATTGGTTTAATAATTATACTTATAACAATAAAACATAATTTCTAGGATATGTTTTACCCTCACATCAAATATAACTTAGCTGTGATTACAAATGTAATGTCAGAAGAATATAGAGAGGTATCAAATGTTTGGAAGTGTAAAGAAGTACGAAATACAATAACCCTTAGACTTTTATCTTTAAAAGACAGCAGCATCTTTGAACATTTATTTATCCCTAAGCATTTTTTATTTTGAATTTAGAAATAATTATTTCAATAACATATAATTAAATAATAATAAATAACTGAACGAAAAAGAACATAAATAAAAAAAATTAATATTAAAAAAACCATTATAACTAATTAATAAGGTGGGTCCAAATGACTAAAATATGTTCGTCCAGTGTTTCTGATATTAAAGCTATTCTACTCTTTCTTTTTATATAAAACCTTTTGTAATACAGAGCAATAACGATCATTATTTTTAATTCATTTTATAGGATAATATTTGGAAGGTTTCTGGGGTTTTCAAACTTATGAACTGTTGATTTAACTTGTACTGTTGAGCATAATACTTTGTATCAATAGAAATTATAGAATCCTGCTAGCTCCTCATAGAATACGTTAGTTTATACAATATGTGATTTCGGTAATAAATAGGGTATTTGTGTTTCACATTATAAATAATAGTCAAATCGTAAACTGAACTTAATAATTACAATAAAAAAAAGCAGTTCTGCTTCTTGAATGAACTAAAAAAACTCAGTTAAGTCTAGAAATCTGGTAGATAATATTTAATCTGAATAAATTAAATAAGACAACAAAATTATACTAAATTAACGACAAAATGTATCTCAACTATTTAAGAAATGTTATGGAATCACCTTGTTGTCTTTTTTATTTATGATATGAGACAAAACAATTAAGGAATTCTTTATTTTTAGGAATAGTTTTACGATACAAATCATAGATTTAAGAACGTTGTTTAGATTACAATTTTCATAATCTAAGACCTTTTGGCAGTTTCATCATGCTTAAGCGTGTTTTAATTTGAACAGTAGCTATGTGTATTTTGGAACGAAATAGGAACTCACAAAATCTATAGAATGAAAGAAAAAAAACTAAATTTTAACACTATTTAATTTATCATATTTAAGAAGTTTCTTACAAAAGTTCCTTGCAAATTATTAAACACCAATACTTGAAATATTACTGAGAAAAATACTTTGAGTGATAACAGATTATTTGGACTGCATTTCATTTTATATGCTCATTTCATAAAAAAGAAGTTCTAAACTCTGTAGAGAGTGTCATAAAATTTAAATCCAATGACTTATTGCTGTCTCACAAATCAGTAAAAATAGTTACTGAAACAATTTTGTTGAAGTAAATTACTTGAAAACCAATTGAAAAATTGTTTTCTCTTAATAATAACATTCTATTATTATTTTGTCTCTGATTGCCATTTAATTTATCCCGCTTATTTTCTCAGCTGTAGTAGGACACAATACCAACGAATCGTATGGAACACTAATCATGCACTCATAGCAAAGTTTGAGCATGTTGTTAAGATCAAACTTGAAGAAGGGGCATTTTAGCTAAAAATATCACCAAAAATGACAATGTGTTAATAATGAATCAATTTTGTAATATGAAAGTTGCAACTGTACAATGCAACAATCATTAAATTTTTTTCAATATTACAATTTTATTTCGTCATTAAATATTTTTCTTGCAAAATAAATCTACAAATATAAAACTATGCTAAAAAATTTTACTGATTAAATGCAAGTAAGATAAAACTGAGAGTATTTCATAATACGTAAATTAATGCACGTGTTGTAATGAGGCCCGTAACTACTTATTAAACACTTTCATATTGAACATAATATAATGAATATCCATTGTCTACAACTTTCTGGACATAACAGTTGCAATGTATTGGCTTTTGAAAGACAACACTATTCCGTCGTGATTTTGGAACCACCTTGGTTCAATTTTGAGGGAAAGAAACTGACGCTTCAGTAACACAAAAGGATTGTGTAACCCCCACCCCCACTCTACCCCACTAAGTACGTGCTGCTTTACTTATATCGAGATCAGGACGTTTCCAATATGAAATCTTTCCTCAACATAAAACTTTCCAGGAACATGGATTTCTTGGAAGTTTTGGCTGCCTTTTGTTGCAAAGAATATTTGTTGGTAAATAATATGTTTTATTTAATGAAGCACACATTTTACGTGCTCGTTATCATGTTTTATCAAATAAATTATATTTATTAGGCTTAAATGTCTGAAAACTAACTATATATAATTAATATAAAATATAATAGTTTTCATATCATAGTGTACTCAGCAAAGTAGTTCAAAGTTTATCTTTCAATCGTTAAGTCTTAGAGCAATTAATAAAGTGCAAATACAAATGCATAGCACCAATAATTACTTGTATTAATCAACACGTCGTAATTAAAACTTATAATATTCAATAATGTTCATAGGTATTGGAACAGTGACAATCTATTTTATACTATATACGTTATCAGTAATTAAAGTGCTACTGTCTGGTAACACATATAAAATCATAATCAATCAGAATAAAAAAAATAAATAAATAAATAAAAAAAAAAACATGAAGTCATAAGAATCCACTACTTAATTTATTAACTAATTCCAAACCATTTAAATAGTTAATTAATTATAGTACTTCATTTATTTTATTTATACATTTCATTTTTAAATTATCAACAGCTAGTGTATTTATTCCTTTCACAGTTGGTACAACTTAGGATACTAGTCAGTAATGTACAAAGCTCTTAAACGCGAGTATTTTGTATTTTTGTGATTCTTTGTATCTATATTATGTACCTATTATAATTATCTTTGTTCTGCAGTTTACATATCGTCTCCCTCACACGACAATTGTTTGCCACTTCTTTTTATCTCCATTCCATTATTTTGCTATCTACCTCTTCATGTAGAAATATCAGCTGAATTAAGGGTATATATTTTTACTATTCATTTTAATGCTCACTGAACTTTTGCTATCACCAACAACATTGAAAAACCGATTAAAAAATATTTTAATCAACTTAAACATTGGTAAAACTATTAATTCATATTATAATTTAATATTAATTTTATTATTACGAAAACAGTAACAAATTTTACATAAATACTCTGGCTGATGTGGAGGCTCAGTGGTTAGGGCTTCGGACTGTCAAGGACCAAGGTGTCAAAGATATTGAAGTTGGAGTTCCCCACTGAAGTAACGGTTGGTACTTCAATCGTTGAATAAAGGTCACACAAAATCCTGTATGTTCACATCAACTGGCGATTAAATTTGTTTTAATAATAAAGAAATATATATATTAAAGCACATAATTTTAGCATTGTTGAATTATTTGTAATTTATGGGATGGTGTGAGTGCAGGGTACTCGGTTTCGTCAAATTAACTTGACTAGTTTAGTAAACGGTTTAACTGAAGGAAATAAACACTTAATGACTAAGGTAATAACGAAAGATTTGTTGTCTTTTTTTCTTAATACATTAAACGTGATATGAAACAATTCCTAATACTGAACAAGATATTTCAACAACTCAAGTGTACTTATGCGTCCACTTAATATAACTTAATTAGTATTAAATATTTCAATGTAAAGCTATACTTTGATAAATAAATCATAATAAGTCATTGACGTTTCAGAAAGGAATAATATGTGAGTAGCTTAGTTACCATGACGTTTAATTGATCTATAAAACAACATATTTAAGAAAAACAGGTACAAATTATGCACAATAAAATCATCGAAAGAAAAATATTACAAATGTTCCCACTTACATTACCTGTGATAAAACAAAGATTTGGTTAGGAATCTAATAAATAAGTCATAGTTTGTTTATTAGTGAAACCCTTCCAAACAGTTTCAGGTGATTGAATCTGTTAGTCAAAGTTGTATAGTTTCTATTTAATCTACTAAGAGACAGATCAATTTTGATTTTTGATCTTGACCTGTCATATAAGTGACCTTATTCAATTGTGTATTGAAGAGTAGTGTTAAGTTTCTTTTGAATTTATAAAAAATGTCTTTTTTAACCTTGCTTGATGTTTAGTGCTCATAGTCACAGTAACCTATATTCATTCTTTGGTACTGCTTTACTGTTTTTCTGCTTTTTGAATATGAACTGCTTATACTGATTTTTGCAGGTTTCCAAACAAACGTAGATGTAATAAAATTAATGGTCAAAAGTGTAGTGAGTAAGATCAGTTGAGAGAGTTGACCGTTTACAGTAATTAATACCTTGTACCGTGTCTTCGGAGTTATAGGTTGCAGGACTCGTAGGATGCAACAGTTAATTGTTTGTCAATGCTCATTTATTCACTATTAAATGTAATATACATCCGTAACCTACTTTTAGTAGGAAGTTGTACTTCTTCTCAGTAATATCAACTTTCAAAAATTTTGAATACACTATTTGGTTGAGATAGGTTGATATCTTCATATAATGTAGTAGAAAAAACATTTGTGCTTTTAGTGTTATTTTTTAAGACTGCATTGATGTTAGTTACAATTTGGAAAAGATAAAAGTTCCCCATACTTTCATGTGTTTTTTCGTCAATCATTTTAATGCATAGAAACAATTTTCACCTCGAGGTGTTTAACGTTTTCTTTAAATAAATCCCAAATCACATAATGACTGGCCTGATTGTAAAATATTTATACTATAAATTATATAACATGATTTTTAGTTGACGTAGTAAATACTTACCTATAAAATCAGTAATAAAAGTATTGAATGTGTTTATATAAGCACAAAATATACTTTAAAACTACGTCTGGAAAAAACTATTGTTCATTATAGGTCAGATAAATTCGAACTAATTATTGTTGGAATCATTATTGATATTTTATGAAACCCCAAATTTTCCAATTTTAGCATATTTATTAGCATTGAAATGTTATAGTAAAGTTTATTTCGATAACTGATATTATCAAAAAGAAAATGTGTTGCTGCAGTTCTTTGTGGTAGGTCCAAAATATTGTTATGGGGGAAGAAAAAGCAAAAACACTTCCAATAAAGCATATATTTAGTTTGGAAGTGGCTTATTTAGTCCACAAAATTTTGCTATCTGGTACATTCATTTATTTGAGGAACATGCTACGGGCTCGTTCAGAGGTTAGAGAACGTCGCACGCGCCAGGACAGCATGCTAGAGGTACCCAAAGTCAGACTCGAGGTGGGAAGGAATGCTTTTTCTTACTTTGCTCCCCAGATTTACAACAGAATTCAACAGAATTTCAAAGCACTCAGCTATTTATCTTTTAAAAATAAACTTAAGCTACATTTGGGATATGATTATTTAAAAATGTAAGTTATGTAAAAAATATTTTGTTTTGTGATTTTAGCCTAGTCCTTGGCAATATACATGTAATTTTTGTATGACTTGAGTTTTTTGAAAAACAACTGCATGTTGAAAAACGCTCTAAATAAAGAAGTTATTTATTTATTTACTTACTAAAAAGGACTCTTCTTATCTGAAAGATAAGGAATCGAAGCTCTACTCTTGAAGTAATGAAAATAAAACTACACCTTATATTTATACGAGTAGAACACTATTATTTGTTACTTTGATAATACATTTTAGTATTTTTTTTTGTTGTATTTACTACTGTATGTGCCTCGAACTCCATACATTTTCTTACGAAATGAACTTATATTAGTATAGCGTCTATTTAAAACTTTCATTCACAATTAACTGTAGTCTTGTTTTTGTCAGCATAACTATTCTGACAAAACCTTTACCTTTTATAACTTGAATATAAACAGTAAACAGTAACGGTTTCTTATAGTTTGAAAATATATTACCTAAACTCATATTTATATTATTTATACATTGCACTTATGTAAATACATATTATCATATACATTGAATGACATATGGCATAAACTTGCGAAATAATGGCTTTAACTGTAAACAATAGGCGTTTAATTATGATTATATTGAAAAATTAGTGTGAAAGGACAGTAAATTGTGTTTAGAGTAAATAATTACAAAATATACATGGTTTTATGTATAATTATTACATGATATTAGTTTACTAGACTGCACCAACTAAAGTGAAACATCTCATCAAACATCATAACTTATTGATCCGAAACAAAATTATTATGACTGTCTGTTTGAAATCAATAATTCTTATTTCAATAACAATAGCTTAGACAAACACACATCACGTGGTTGCAATTAAAAATGTAAAAGATCTTCACATGTTACGCATGCATATACTAAGAAGAATTTTTGCAAAGATAAGAAACTAAAGCCAATTTTGGTGTGAATAAGGTTAATCTGTCAGGTACAATGGATATTAGCTAAAGTCTAATTTATAAATTTCATTACTGATGATAAAAATATGCATTTAGATGGAATCATGTTACCGCAATTAATATTGCTATTTAATATGTTCAGTACAAAATAAAAATGAAACTAAATTTAAAAAAAACCATTGTGTATAATTTAATTTTTATTTATTGTTATCTGTCATTGTATAAAAATAAAACAAGAAAAGTATTTGAAAATAGTTCCTGATCAGGTTGTGAATCATTGCTTTGCTTTGCTTAAAAAACAGAGTTATTTAAGGAAATATGATGAAGGAGGACGAGTTTCCATAGAGGTAGGAGGATTACAACCCCCAAGACTACAGACAAAAGGTTGACTGTCGAGTAGGAAATGCTAAAACATCCCTTCAATAATATCCCATGGAAATGGTTACACTCCATGAAATATACAATGACGTTTGTGCTAATTTCATAGATGTAGTATGAGAGATTTTATGGTTTCAATAACATTCTAAACTTATGACTATATCTTGTTTTATTATATATTGTAGTTACTGTACAATATCTTATTTGATATATAGATAGCATATGTTATAGGACTGTGGTAATTATTCCAATGTATTAAATTCTTTCAAGCTACTGAACTCGAGTTAAAAAATTATAAATTTTGTCAGTCAATTATCAGAAAATAAATATTTATTTATTTATGATATAGAAGACATTGTCGAAAATCATGAATATAATCTTAAATTATACTATAAATCATAAAATAATTTAATAGAAAAAACTTAGTGTAGAGTAGCTTTACAGCTTATGCATGAAAATAGTTTCAATTCAAGAAACGCAAAATTAACATAAATAATACAGTGAAATAGTGAAAACATTTAGATGATTTATTTGGATGGATGGTAAGACAGCCCACTTATGTATATAACTAAAATTTTATATCGTACAACCAAGAGAATCCAACTACTTACAACTTGAAGTACATACACATACTTAAAGTTCTTCCTAATGAGAACAGTTTTAATTAATAAGCAATCTAACAGAGGCAGTAATTATGTTAGGTAGATGAACAAACCAGCCATACTTAAATATGCAGACTGTGTTTCCCAAAGACAGCAGCAAATTATCTTTTCTGATGTCGACCCTGCCTCTCACCAGCTAACTTAATTGGTTTTATAAGAAACATATTGAAAGAAGATAATGTATATTTCAACAATTTTGCATACAACAAGTTATAAAAATAGAATCTTTTATAATCAAATGAAGATTATAAAATCAATTACATGCTTCAATTCTAAAATATTAAACAAGCTGTGTTGAAATCAATGATTCAAACTGTATAATCTGGTTCATGAGTTAGGGCTACTAGTTTAATAAATTGAATAATAATTATAATAAGTACCCTTTTATTTATTTTTATAAAAATACATTACCATTTCCGCTCTTAGGCCATCTTCAGAGTGTAAATAATATAACCTGTAATAAATGGTATAATAATATAATATAAATAATAATAAAATCCATTCATTCATATAACCTATGATAAATGAATTGGTTATGTAATTATCTATACTATATTATTATATCATTTATTATAGGTTATATTATTTACAATCTGAAGATGGCATAAGAGCCGAAACTGGTCATGTATTTTTATAAAAATTAATAAAAGGGTACTTCGTTATAATTATTATTCAATTGATTCAAACTGATTAAAAATATTGTATTTCCAGGTGCCAATTAAAATGTAAAAATAGGATATAAATAATACATAATAACAACATAGATAGTTGTTAAAAATAATTAAATTTATTTAAAACAATACGAGAATAAAAAAATACAATTTTAAGATTTTAATTATTTTTTAGGTAAACAAATGCAAGATACTTTATGGCATTGATGAAGAATATTAATATAAACTCGAAAAAAACTGTTTAAAAACTAATTTATGAAATAAATAACTATTTCTCTGAATAAAAAAGGTTCAAAATAAATGTTACCATTATTCATCTTAGATGGAATATTTCCAGTCAAATTTTGGTAAGATAGATCAGCTATCATAGATAAAAATATATATTAATTTTATATTTGATATGTTTTTAGTGAAGATGACTGATCACATTTCATAAGTTAAACTAATAAAGGTTAATGTGATAGGTAAAAGAGCGACTGTTAAACTGTCACTTTGCTTCCATTGTCGATAGCTTAATTTTATCTGCAGTCAATTTAAACAGATAATAGCGTGCATATTGCACAAATTACATTTAATTTTTCACTGTAAAATTTATCATCCAATTTACTGTTGATTAAAAAATTGGAAAATCTAATAATGTACAATATTTATATATTTATTAAATAGTTTTAACGAAATTAACTAAAGAATAGAATAATAATTCAATGCAATCACAATATTTAATGAGTTTATTTGTTTGAATATCTACATAATTTTCTTTTGCACGACTACCAGAATTTATCTAGTATTATTGTTTGTAAGAAATTTTATTATTAACTTGTTAGGACTTTGGAGTCAGTGTTTGATGGTTCGAGTCCGGAACTGAGCTAACTGTCAGTACTTCAATCGCTGAATCACTTGTAAACTAGTGAGTGACGTAAAAACAATACGTTTTATCGTTTATTTCATCAGTGTTAGGTTTCGTTTATAATATGATACCAATCATAACAACAAATTGTATATTTTAATGTTTTCTGATCTATTTAAAACTTATTTGACACTAGTTACAAGGTTATAAACATAAGGCCCAATCATTATGTTGTAATAATGAAGTGATGAAATTGAACTATCTTTGAGTTTTAAGTACGTTCTCCAAAATCAAACTTGCTAATATACTTAAAACGACTCGTAACGTATACATGATAATGACAGGATAATACTCCCAGCGACAATTTTTATTAATCATCAAAGTTTCCTAAACTGACAAATATTTATTTTATTGTTACATAGATTTTCTTAACCTTCTTTACATGCTTTGATAAAAAAAAATAAGAGATTGATTTTTCATTTAGGTTGGCTCGAAAATATTTTGGCATTTAGCTACGTTTCTATATGATTAATACCACTTACTATCAGATTTTGTACTATAGACCCCTCACTTGTCGGTGCTACTGTATTTATAGAACAAACGAGAAAAAAATCTACTCAAATATTCCTTTTCAGTGTTTAATCTACTTTTTAACAGTACCAAAGGTATTTAATTGTTCTACGAGTTAATATTTATGTGAGTTACAACTAAAAAACACGGGTTTCAAGCAACTTTTTGAAACTGGTGACTTTTAACTGTAATTTCAAAAATTCTTTTATATATTATTTATATTATTGTTCATCGATAATTGTAACTAGTGCTATTGTAAATAGGAGTTAGTATACTGAATTTTATGACGAAAAATCAACAGTTACAAAGTTATTAATAATTTTCGTATGTGCTGTTAATTTTGCACTGAAAAATTATTTTAAAGCCTGATTTGTTTCTATCGATTATATTTGTCATTACTAAAACGGAGCTCATAATTATAAATATATTAGCTGTGGCGCATTTCAGGCGCATGACAGGCGCATTTCAATGTCGTGTAAGCCTGTCCTCCATTGTTTTGTGGTTGTTATCGATAGCTTAACTATTATATCTTGTTGTATTCTTATTATTTATATTTTTAAACTACGACGTATAGTAACGTACAGTAACGAGTCAGTTTTTTAACAATTGTTACGATGCCAAAATAGGATTGCAAAAACTTCATTAATAAGAAGTCTGGTTTATATTCACATGAGTAAGTATTAGAGCGTTTATTACTATAACTTACTTATCATTATAGTAAGTATTCCAAATGTTAATCCAAACCTAAAGGTAAATGAAAATAAATAATTTAGTTTATTAAGAGAGTTATGAGAGTGAGAGGACTACGAATAAGTAAGGAAAAGAGTGAAGTGATGGTGTTGGAAGAGAAGGGGAGCTGGAAAGACATTTAAAAGTAGAAGGGAAGCCACTTAAGTTGGTCAAACATTTTACATATTTAGGTACGGTGTTTTCAAATGATGGAAGAATGGCGCAAGAGGTGACGGCGAGAGTGGGGAAAGGGGCAGGATTTTACCAAAGTATTAGACATCTAGTATGGGATAAGGATATACCAAAGAAAGCTAAAGTTACCATGTAAAAAACGTACTATACACCAATAGTTACCTATGGTGCAGAAGTTTGGAATATAATGGAGAGGGAATGGAGTAGGGTGCAGGCAGGGGAAATGAAGTTTATAAGAGGGATTAAAGGTAAAACAAGATTAGACAGAATGAGAAAAGAAGAGCTGAGAAGAGGAATAGTTGAAGAAAGTTTGAGAGAAAAAGTAGAGAAGTCGAGATTGAGATGGTTCGGCCACGTAAAAAGAATGGAAGATGTAAGAATCCCAAGAAGGATGAGTGAAATCCAAATGAATGGAAGAAGACCTAAAGGAAGACCCAGAAGAAGGTGGATCGACGAGGTGAAACGGGATGTGGAAGCAAGAGGTATACAATGGGGGTATGTGGAGGAAGAAGAATTGTGGAGGGACAGAAGAAGATGGAGAGGCCTAGTGAATACCCAGACCCGAAGATAATCGGAACGGGACAGGATATGTATGTATGTATTAAGAGAGTAACACTGAATTCGTATAACACTTGTTCGTATGGTATTTGTAATATCACTTTTTAAAAGAAAATTGTTTAGTGTTTGACTGTTAATGTGTCTCAAAATACTGTTAATCATTGGAATAATAATAATTCTTCTTTACAACATACAGGTTTATATGGCATAAATAAATTAACTTATATGTTAATTACTGTCCACGGAATCTTTTAAGAAATTGTGATTCAATCCATTCAATGTCATGAGCCATGGCTTATTAATTTGTCCTGCAAATCCGTTTGCAATCATAGTTAAATGTTTGGAACCTTTTTTTTGTGACAATTATTAATGCATTCATACTATAAAATCAATTTAAACTATACCTGCGATATAATTATTGCACTAATTACAGTAAATATTCCATTTATACTAATGTGATCTTTTAAAATCATATGCTAGGGAGGGGCTCACAGAAAACATATAGGAAGCTTCCGCGAAAAACAATCTCTTCTGATACGGCTAAGTTATGAGCTGTAATTTTTAATTTAAAATGCTGCATCGTCTCATATAAAAGATCAAATTTTAAACAGTCAAACAAATATTGGCTGGTTTTCATAATTTCAAAATTTGAAAAATATACAGACCTGATCAATTAAAAATTGTAATTCTTAAAATAAGGGTTTACAACTGGTACTTCTGCTTTTCATATTAATAGTTTTTATAATTTACATTTGTGCTTTATATAAGAAGGAAAGTTTTTTCTCGATCACACTGATTGAGCCTAAACTGTTTTACAGAAACAAGCATTACTAAGCTAACCAGTAATATGCTTATGTTATGATTATCCTGTGGTAACTCACACTACAAACATATACAAAAGACATCTATCCAGCCATACACGTACATTAATGTGTGTAATAACCTGCTTGAGGTTCTGTCATCCAATTATTTTAGTCATAAAATGTATCAACTTTAATTAAATGAATACAAGCAGTGATCGCTAGCCTCACTATAAAATAAATAACAATGTGTAGCCAAATATGAATAAGACCCAAAGCCTATAAACCCCAGTTCACTGTTAAGTGCAAGGTAGTGAGAATACTAACATGTATGCATGAATTATGCCCGTAAGGCTATTTATTGGTTGATGACTTTGCCAAGATATTAAAAAAAGTTAATCAATCGGATGTTTCCTCACATAAAATTTGGTTTTCGTAAATAAATGTAAATATTACAGATAAAGTCAAGTGTCTTCAGATATTGAACATTTTAAATATCATTAAATGCAGTCATTGGACTGAATTTATACCACATATTCTACTTTTCTTTAAATAAAAGAGTTCATAATGAGCACAGTTCCATGTGTATTGTATGTAGTAAGTATGTCAACTGTTTTATACAACCTCACTCAGCTGACTTACTGTAATTACCACTTACTTACTGACTGAAGACAGAGTGGAGTGCCATGTCCATGTAACACAGTCATTAAGCCATCGAGTCATTACCGAAGTACAACTCTCTGAATAGCAGTGCATTAGCCAGCAGTGCCAATAAGGTTCATTCAACCCTTGTTGGTGCAGGTCATTTATTACCTCTGAGGGCGAAGTAGTATCCTGGAAAAATATCTCTGATCATAACAAAACATTTCAATTTACGTTTATGGATGAAGTAAGATGTGTTATTTTTTAAAATAAGTGCATAGCCTATTTGTTAAAATAAGTGTCATTAAGAGGTTAAATATTAGACGGCATTAAAAAGAATCAAAAGCATACAAATTGGACTGCTTCTTTGGGAATACGTACTTACAATAGAAACAATATAAAAAATGTAAAATTTTTATTACAAAAATACTATAAAATCACATTCAATATAGGTTTACTTAATTAGATACTTTTCAAAATAGGATGTTACTAACTTGACAATATATATATATATATATATATATATATATATATATATATATATATATATATATATATATATAAAGTTGTCTTTATTTTTATATTCATAACTAATATCATTATTATTGTGTTCTAACTGTAACTTAAAAGAAACGCCACCTTCAAACAACTATGTTATATGATTACTACAAGTTCCAACAATATGTCATTCACGCTTCTAAAATGATCATAAAAGTATGTTAATAGTGAAAATATTGTTCTTTATTGGTTACCAAATAATAGAATAATTGGTTTAGCATTGTATGCATGTTATGTTTCTAACGACTGTAGGTCCTTTCTTACTATACTATTTTTTAAATAAACAAAACGTTATTTTGTGCAAATTGGGTAAAATTAAAATGCTGATGTTTCATGAATCTTTCATGGAGTTAAGAAAACAAAAAAGTAAAAATTGGCACTTGAAAATATGTTTAAAGACAATGTTCAATGAATAATTATCGGAACTTTAAAGTAAAATTAATATGGACTACCCACGAATATATAACCATAAATACAAAGTAAAAGACAATGCTACCACTAAATATGCATCAATAAAACGTCGAAGCGATAACTTGAGGATAATAGACCTGGTAACAGCTAGAGTAAAGGTTCAGTAAACTATTATAAAAATAGTAATAACCACGCAAGGATTCCAATAACAAATAAATTGCGAAACTATATATTAACTTAATGCATAGCTGCTAGAAGCTGTTTGATTACGCTCAAATTAATACTAAATTTAACTTTATTTTATCAATTAATTGTATGTATGTCAAATATTTTGCACAATAAATTCAATTGTATTATTTTACGATGAGATCTAACTTTTGCTAAAAACAAATTGTTCATATAAAACTAAATTTAAAAAATAAGTGTTAACCACACCAAATATTACCATTATTCATTATTATTATTCATTATCGTTTCTAAGACAGCAATCGTAGAGATATAGGTGAATATGAGGGGTGAATGAGTGTATATGTAGTCATTGTTACTTTATGAGTTCGACTTAGCTCAGAAAGGACTAATAGCCCAACAGCCAACTATGGTACCTGTAGCTTTAAGTGGAATCCAATCCACGCAGTGTTGGTCTGATGTTCAGCTAAGTGACAAGTCTGACACTCAGTTCTTTTCCCTACACAACATCTTAACCTTACCTTCCATCCAACATGGACACCTCAGACTTCTCTATTAGCGTCCAGATCGATGGTAGCCATTGAGCAGACGCCGTGTCGAGATTAAAATCATGGAACCTATCTCCTACAATCTCCCAAACACTTTGTCCCCAAGTAGCTGGGTTACAACACTACACCACCAGTGCCGATGTTATATGTATGTTAGTTGTCTGAAATGCTTGTTATTTATAAAAAGCAGAACTAAAGTAACCGGCCCTTACTATAATGATGCGTATTAGATGCAAAGCTTCATTGTTGCCGTCAAGTGTAAAGCAGTACCAACAAAGGCTTATTTACATAAATAAATATTGCGCAAAGTAATTATATTTCATGTATTGTAGTAATTTGAATTGTATATGTCAATACAGTAAAAGGCAGTAAGTTAAAACCTATTCGTCCTTGTTTCCCAAAGAGACCAAGCTTCGCCTTGTCCAGGCTCTTGTGCTCTCTGTGATCGATTACTGCCTCCCTGTGTATGGCAGTATTGTGTCTAGAGGGGATTTAGATAAATTACAGAGAGTGCAACATATGTGTGTCAGGTATGTATGTGGACTAAGAAGGTTTGATCATGTTTCGGAGGCGCGACGATCACTGGGTTTGCTAACTGTGATTGATACCTGTACTATGCACTTCTTATACCTAGTTTATAGAATCCTTACCACTGGCAGGCCAGAATATTTGAGGGAAAACTAAAAAACAGATCTCAGATCCGATCTCGCAGCACTAGACAGGATCAAGTTTTGGAGATGCCTCGCGTTCACCGTGAATTCGAAAGAAAAATATTTGCGTACTTTGCTCCCAAATTATTTTATGCATTTTCCTCCAGTCTAACAGACCAGGTCGTGTCTGAAACTACTTATAAAAACAATGTATATAAATATTTAATGTATAATATAAGCTGATATATCTATATATATATAATTCTACTGTATTTATAACTTTATGTTTTAATTATGAATAATTAAAATTAGCTTTTAATGTTTAAATAATTGTAATATGACTTGAGTTGTTTTATAAACCAGCATTGTTTGTTGAAAGCCACTCTAAAATAAAGACCTTATTTATTTAAAACAAAGTAGATAGTAAGAAAAGGTAAGGTGTTTTTAAACTATTCGTTTACAATTCACAAAAATTAAGAAGAACACATTGTTATAGTTATATAAACATGTATTTCAAGTAAAAAGGAATCACCATTTTAAAATGTCTATCCGCATTACCTTTACAATGGTTTAAGTAACCATTCTATTTAGAAAACCCTATTTAAAATTTAGTGAGTATTGTTGGGAGAGTATTTCACTAATTCTAAAATTCTTTAAATTACATAAACGTATAAAATATTTATTCTCATCTTAAAGAATGCCTCTCCAGGGGAATAAACCTTCATAAATATTTCCTGACAACATTTGGAGTGACGTCTGTTTCTAGAGATTGACATTTATGTTGAGGCCATTCATTTAGTAAAATGTTATGGGGGCACAAGGAATGATTACTCATATTTAAGAAAGTCGTCCATAACTAATTGTGGTATGGAACACCACAGCATATCCTTTTTAATTAGATAAGCTTTGTCCAGATCTAATTATTAGGAGAGTCTAACTTACAAATAGAAGAGAAAAAACTAACTCCTCAAAAAGAAATAAAGTAATGAAGAATAAAAAAATACTACAATCTACAAGTAAATAACAGTGAACAGTATATCAGTTGTCCGGATAGACAGAAGGTTGTCTGAATTGTCGGTATCACTCTCTCCCAGTAAGTGAACAGGGATCCTTGGACTAAATCCATCAATTTCAATCTAGTGCAGTAGCAAAAATCCCACTTGAACTATTAGTTTTGTCGAGACAAGTTTCACTATATATAACGAATATGTTATTTAATTAAACATTTATTCCTCTATTTCCTGTAATTTTTTTATTAAACTGTAATGAGAATGGAGTAAAATATAAAACAATGTAATCTTTAAGTAAAAAAAAGTACTCCATTGAGCAAGATTTATCGAAAAATTTTCCAAGAAGTTAAAGTTTTTCTTTCCTTTTTATCGTATATTATGCTAATTTCTACTAAACATTGTCACATACTCCCAATGTAAAAATTCAAATTAAGTTTACCTGAATTATTGCATTAATTATTTTCCGACAACACTTTTTTTGTGTGGTGAATCCAAGCATTACTTAACAAATTGGCAAAAAAGATTCTTGATTCACAGTGAACAATGTCATTTCTGAAACTTACTCATTTTGGAGTTGAAAATATTAAATAGATTCAACTTTGCCATTTTCTACTATCAGATAAGTCTTTTCTTCTTTTAAAGCTGGTTTTAAAAAGTTATTTTAACTAACAGTAGTATTATAACACGCAAAATTAAATAACATTTTCATCCAAATGAAACTACCTTTTCTATCTATTAACACAATATAATGAAAATATTCAATATTCAGCAATATTAAACTACTAGATTTATTTAAATGAAATGAAATAATAATTTTATTTATTCCTGAATCTAAACTACAAATAAAATGGTCACAAGTATTGTGGCCAGATATAACAAAATAATTGCAATTGAATTTCTGGAGTCCATATATCAATTATACTACATTTGAGCCGCAAACTGTGGTATCTGTATTAGGTACTTATGAAAAATAAAAATAATACCAACATACTACAACTAAATATATAGAAACTATAAAAACATATAAAAAACAAGAAACAATAATACTTTACAAATCAAAAAACTAACTACCAATACTATGTCATCACAAAAAATGTTATGAGTGTCCATATGACAAAGAAATCACAGTTAAAAAACTATAATTATAATTTTGTGGAATTTAAAATTCATAATCATTAAACTACGTCAGTCTTATTATAAATAGCACAATTAGCTTCACTTTCCTCACTAAATGGCTTTCAAAATAACCCAGCTTCTAAATGGCTAGTCTATTTAACTTTTTTAACTAACTCCTTTAAATAATCACTGTTTTAATATCTATGAAAGGTCTTTAAAATGAACTACATCATAAATTAGGTACTACGTTGTTATAATGAACAGATTTACGGTCTTCGGGCAGTATAATAATTAGTATAATAGAATAATAGGTATAATAACCATAATATAACTAATTACTAAAGTAAGTACAATAATACCATCTCACCGCTTATTACTAAAGTAAGTACAATAATACCATCTCACCGCTTATTACTAAAGTAAGTACGATAATACTATCTCACCGCTTATTACTAAGGTAAGTACAATAATACCATTTCACCGCTTATTACTAAGGTAAGTACAATAATACCATCTCACCGCTTATTACTAAGGTAAGTACAATAATACCATCTCACCGCTTATTACTAAGGTAAGTACAACAATACCATCTCACCGCTTATTACTAAGGTTAGTACAATAATACCATCTCACCGCTTATTACTAAAGTAAGTACAATAATACCATCTCACCGCTTATTACTAAAGTAAGTACGATAATACTATCTCACCGCTTATTACTAAGGTAAGTACAAGAATACCATCACACCGCTTATTACTAAGGTAAGTACAATAATACCATTTCACCGCTTATTACTAAGGTAAGTACAATAATACCATCTCACCGCTTATTACTAAGGTAAGTACAATAATACCATCTCACCGCTTATTACTAAGGTAAGTACAATAATACCATCTCACCGCTTATTACTAAGGTAAGTACAATAATACCATCTCACCGCTTATTACTAAGGTAAGTACAATAATACCATCTCACCGCTTATTACTAAGAAAAGTACAATAATACCATCTCACCGCTTATTACTAAGAAAAGTACAATAATACCATCTCACCACTTATTACTAAGGTAAGTACAAGAATACCATCACACCGCTTATTACTAAGGTAAGTAAAATAATACCATCTCACCGCTTATTACTAAGGTAAGTACAATAATACCATCTCACCGTTTATTACTAAGGTAAGCGTTTAACGTCTCGCCACTTTGCAATACCAGTTAGATGTTAAGCTATAGTATAAAGAAACTTGTTCTAAAAATACGTAAAGTTAGACAACTTTACGTTTATTACTATAGTCATTTTAACGTTGGGCTTTTTGTTGTTAATACAAAAAATACCTATATTTTATGTGAAGTAATACTTTATTAGCGTGAAAATATTTATATCTATTCTTTCACATTTATGAACATTATATTTGTTGAACGTACAAAATAAATAAACACCTTTTACCCTAGGTATGTATCATGATATTTGTTAAAAGTAATTCTATTCATTAAAATCTTCATGTATGACATTTTCAAAGCATAAATTGTAACTGTTAACTGGCTTTAGAAGCTTACTTATATGTAAGCTAAAGTGACTTTAGCTATGTTAAACGAAACCATTAAAAGAGACAACAAGTTAAATTGATATGTTCAAAATTTAATAACTTACTTACATAATTTAATACTATTAATTAAAATACATTTTCTAGTGAAGTTTTGATTCCATTTGTTTAACAATATTTGTATTATTTAAGTTATTTATTTATCCTCCTTTTTTGAACCTTAAAATTGTAACAATGAAATATTTTGAGTAAATTAATAGATTATGTATCTAATTTCTTATGCAATACTCAATTTTATGTTTGTTTATATTAAAATTAGTTTATTAACGTTAATCATTCTAAACAAATAATAAATATATACACATATATGTTCTTATGATGTACAAAATTAATGGCGTAGCCCATCAGCAACGGAAAAAGGGGTTTAAATCCAATAACTCCCTTTGTCCTCGTAAGCCCTATTTAATATTCCAACCAAGTCAGGTTTTTTAGCATACAAGACTTCTCCAACTGTTCATCAACGTCTACACAGGTTACTTGTCCGATTTGAGTCGTATCTTATGTAAAATTAAACGGAGTAAAAAACACCTCTTCAATTAGTCTTCTCTACTATTTACCCACTAAAAGTAGAAAAACGTAATATGAGTATATATATATATATACATATACTTTCGGGAAGATAAAATAAAAATAATTGTAGTTATTTTTAAAAATATGTGAAAGGTGACGTGACATTACAGTCATAACTGACAATTTATTAAACCCTAAAAACACACACATTTTTGTAAAACAGTCAACCAAATGAATACTACTGTATTTTGCTATGATATGCCCATTAAAGATATTGACATTATAATTTTGAGGATTCGTAAAACAATATATACTCATGAAAAATACAGTTAACATTAGAAATTTTTTAGTTTCACGAAGAAGAAACTATAATAGTCGCTGTTCATTTGTTATTTTTTACACAGAAAATAAAACAGCAAAGCGACAATTGTGAGCTGTTTACTGTACCTCGATAGTGCGTTGTTTACACATTTCAATCGACTTTTTTAGGGTCAATTAAACGAATTTTGTTTCTTTCTGATTGAATATTATATTTTTTACTTGAAATATAGTGTGACACATATAAGTTTTCTTATTTGGTTCAACATCATCAGTTTTGGGTAATATGGCATGACAACCATAGTGATAAATAGGAGAAAATGATTGTCAATAAATAGCAAAACATAAAGAGTGTTTTACCATGTAATGAAAAGAGCATTTAAAATCGTTAGAAAGTTGAACTAGCCACAAAACCTTAATTATCATCCATGACATAATACGAGTATATGTGTCTTACTGATATACATACTGTTTCTCAACTGTTTTTACATAAAAACACACCAGTGGCCTTGACTGGAGGGTTGCGACGTTATCGCATGATAACGGTGCTAATCAATATCGAGCGTGGCTGTTGCTTGGATGGGTGATTGGTGAGGATTACTGAAATTGCACGTCTACATCACGGTCCTTGGTGGTGGTTAAAGATTACCTTAAGCCCAAGGTTAAGTGTTAAAGAGCCCTATTAGCCGAAACCTTAACTATTAAAATGATCTCCTTTAATTTTGTCACCAATGGGGAGTGTTCAATTTTTGCAGAGTAAATTATGTAATTAAAGCTCAATGACAATAATTTTGGAGAATATAGTTAAACCATGGTAATTTGAGCTTTGTACCTACTTTACGTTTAAAATATATATCCAAAATCTGACCAAATATGCATTCAAATTTATTTAACAAATGGGAATACCCCTATAAGCATAATATTCCGATCTCTACACTCACTAGGCGTATTTGTAAGTAGCTATGGAAATGTAATTTACACATCATTACCCAGAAAATCTAATTACCTGGCTTAGTACGTGAAGCTGGTTCCATGGAAAATCCAGGCGCTGCTATGTTTGGCAGATTTATCCTGTATCCTGACACGATATCTGCAGCCATTGCAAAGTATTTTATGCATCATTTAAATAGTACAATTAATTACTATGACTAGTGAGTGAAATTTTATTCAAGTGGTTAAGTGGAAGAGAGGACTCTATCTTTCTTTGCTAAAACGATAGAGGAATTTTCATTCATTCACTCAAGTTTGCTCCCTGGAGTAGCCAGGTATCTCTCTGACATCTGTGGGAGATATCCCTGAAGTCATCCAGTATTTTAAATCAATATTTGTAGGCACGGTAAAGTATTTTATTCATCGTTTACATAGGAAAACTAAAAACCTAAGCTTGTTCCCTGGAGAAGCCAGGTTGCTGGCATGTGGGAGAAGTCCCTATAGTTATCCACTTTTCCGACACGACATATGTAGGCATAGCGAGGTATTTAAGACATAACTCAAACTTTGTGTAATGTTTAGAACTCATGACTAACTGTATGCATATGTTTAAACTAAACTGTATGTTCACTATTTAAACATAATGCATGGATCATGGTGTAATGAAATCCTTTAAATGGGGTTAAAATAGTCCCTACCCTTATTAACTACTAGTCAAGTAGTAGGATAATACCTGTGATAATATTTATAAATTCCTTTTATCGGATATACTTATCATATTATAGTAGTAAGTTTTAAAAATTTATAATTATTTAAAACTATTTGTTATAATTAATCTTAATGCTATATTGTTAACTAATTGATAGTGAAATTTTATACATATCAGTAGAAAACGAGCTAAGGAAATACTGTTTTTACCTCTGTTTCTATACAGGCTCTTTTAAAATAGAATATAAATGAACTAACAGAATTATAAAAATATGATACAATTAATTTCAGTTTAAGAAGTAAAACAGTAAAACAGGGAATCAAAGAAGATGTTATACACCAAGTTACATGTTAGTGCTTTAGTTTATAATCTCATTATTGGAATCCTAACAAGTTTTTATACCTAAAGACATGCAACTTTAAATATTATACGTATAGGCCTTATAGGGTTTTCTTTAAGTATAAAAAATTGTAAATATCAAATCGTTGCTAATAAGTATTCTAGCAAACCTCGAATTCTCTTCAAGATGTCAAGTAATATTTACAAAAATAACTTTTGAAATATTTATTTTTACTTTTAATGCCAGTGTTTCTACAAATAATCTGTAGGTTCTCCATATTTTAATTGAGATAAAATAAATGGTAGGAAGGAACAACGTTCCGAATCCTTTAAGTAAAATATTTAGACAAGGGGGATTGGAAACGTTACCACGTGAACAAACACGTCAATAAATCACGCTAGGATCAAGTTAGAAATATATAATGTTTGTAACTTATAGTTTATGGATAGGAGAGATTAAAAACACAAATGAATGATTCCTATGGTGTACAGTAGACATTCTAGAATTTAATCCTCATATATTATGGACTTGGTAAATTTAAATTTTTAATGTCTATTACTAGGGTAAAAATTACATTCGTATTTTCCAAGTTATCAGCTTACTTTGATATTTATGAAAAATAATATTCTTAAAAAGGATATATTAAAACAGATTATTTCGGAAATAAGACTTTTACGAAATATTCGGAAAAAAACTTTGACCTGGGGGATTTTTACTTTATAACCAATTTGAGACTTTTGTGAATTAAACTTTGTGATATTTACAATACTATTGAACACATTATTAACATAATGTAATTTACAATAGGCCTAGGTGTATCATATGAATAGGAAAAGTGTATCATTGATATAAAATAAAACTAAACATTTATTATTATTTATTTATTTATTTATTAATACATTTATTTTTACAGCGTTGGCCTCACCAAGTTTGGTGTAACTTGTCGGTGAGGTCCATTATAACATTTAATAAATAACTCTATTTAAAAATTATCAAAGTAATTGTGGTGGTTTAGGGCGGCACTACAATGTTATAACTGGTTTGGCAGTACAATGAAAGAGAAAGTTGGGACGTGCCGGCCCCAGATGCACTGTCAAATTGAAATGAACAATTGAATTTTTCATGCCACAGACAGGTTTATATTTTGGAATCCTGCCTATTTCCTTTCTTGATTTTAATGTCAGTTGTTCATCATCAGCCTACTAACAAACTTCGCAAGTTTGTTCGTTTACGAGTTACATGACGCGCGATCCGTGGCCGACACTGCCCCATCACACAACCTGTTGTCTTTCCAATTTAATATCTTACAATACAATTAACACTAAATTTACTATATTACATTTTGAATACCTACTATACACATAAATTAAATAAATTAAATTCAAAATCACATGTTACATTAAAATATGTTCGTTTAGAGTATTAGTGTAAGTGCAGTGCATAAGTGTCCTGAAGCTGGAATCATTGAAATTCTAGGATTACAAGTACAGGTAATTGTTTTCATTTCCAGTTCTGAAGTATGTAAGCCATAAAAACACAGCTCTCTTAAACTCTGCATAGTTAGATATGTTTTCTATTTCTTCAGGTAATAAATTATAAATATAAGGAACAATGAACTCTGGGAGTCTTCGCCCATAGTTTGTTCTGGGGAATGAGGTAACATATTTTTTAACATGTCGAGTTTCAAAACTCCTGTTGTTAGGTGTTTTAAATTTACTATTTTTAAAGTTATCTAATATAATTTTTAATTCATACATACCTTTCGGTGTCAATTGTCCCATGAAACTGAATTCATTTAAATTTATATTGCCATTTACATACTGAATTTCGTCACCATATAGAGTTCGCAAACATTTCTTTTGCAGATTTATTATCTGGTTTAAATGGCTCTTTGCTGATGTCCCCCAGACTGATATTCCATATCTCAAAAATTAAAATTTATTGTTAAGTAAATTGATTGAAAATTCAACAAATTATGGAAACTTTTAAATAAAAATACGTTCAAACGAAATTAGAACCAGCTTTATATTTTCATGATTCAGATAACATCTTTTTACTTTGAGAATATCATTGGGAAGGTGCTATTGGTTAAAGTGCTGCTGTATGTACCCAGTCAATGATGGATAATAACAGAGATTTTCTAAATTCCTAATGTTATGTCTAGATAAAGACTAATTTCTTAATCTGACCTGCAGTAATGGGCATTAAAAAATATGAATCATTTAAGCATATATAATAATGATGTTTGCACATACAGCTTTATTATTATTATTTTTTGTAAAGTTAAGAATAACTTATTTTTTCTTACCTATAAAGTTTATACAGAAGAAAAAACAAAATTAAACCATACATTTGTAAAACATTAAATATACAACAAATATAAACTACCCTTTTTCACTAAATTAAATGTTTCTTACTATTAAAATGCCATTGAAACCAAACCTGACTACTTAAACCAAAAATATAAAGACATAAAGGAATTAAAAACTTAAATAGAATAAACATGATTAACAATCAAACTGAAGAAAAAACACGATAAACATAACAAATATAGATGTATAGGCTTATCTCTGTAAACCAAAAGGCAAACTTCCATGAGCCAAGGCTGAGTAGCCTTTCAACATTTAGAATGTTTGAGGACCGGAGGGTACCGATATATATACAGGGTGTCTTAAAAGTCCCCCCCCCCATTAACTTTCTTATGAATACAGATAAAGTGATTTACTTCTGGGAATGTTTATATGACCAATTAAGGAGTTTTTTATGTATGCAAATTTTTTACACCCCCTCTCAAAAGGGGGTAGTTTGGGGGTAAGTCAAAATTTTTAAATAGGAACCTCTATCAAATGACACATCATTTTAAAGGTAATATTAAAAGAAAAAGAATGGTGGAAACTAGAGGTCTCTAACATTAGTCTATCAAATTTGGTGGCAGTTTAAAGTTGAAATTATTTCATAAAACCCCCTAAGTAATTTTAGAACGGGAAAAATGGTCAAAATGCTGAACTCTCACCTCAATTTCACTCAGATGAGATGCTTGAAATGGCTGCCATGAACTTCTTGACAGTAAAAAAGCCTGGATTGAAAACCACGTCTCACATTTTGTAAGATTTCAGGCGTGATAAGGTGGCAGGCCTCTTCGATTCTTGTCCTTAATTCATCGAGGTTTGCGGGCTTTGTGTCATAAACTTTACTTTTGAGGAAACCCCAAAAGAAAAAATCCAGAGGTGAAAGGTCAGGTGAACGTGCCGGCCACTCTACCAAAGTGCCACGTCGACCTATCCATCTATCGGGAAACGTTTGGTCTAGGAATGTCCGGACAAGCATATTGTAATGTGGAGGAGCACCATCTTGCTGAAATACAGGCTCATAAGTACCTTGTACTACCTCATTTATTGCTGGGACAATGCCGTTCCGTAACATGTCCAAGTATTTAACGCCAGTTAAATTACCATCAATAAAGAATGGCCCAATAACAGAGCTTCCCAAAATTCCAGCCCATACATTTAATTTTTGTGGCTGTTGCGTATGGGCTTCAACCATCCAGTGGGGGTTACTGTTTGCCCAATAACGGCAGTTGTGCCGATTGACTGTCCCATGCAAAGAGAATGATGCTTCATCACTAAAACATGTCTGTGATATTAAATTATTATTCTCTTCAATCTTCTCTAACATTTGCTCACAAAACTGAAGTCTTCGGTCAGGGTCGTCTTCATTTAATTCTTGATTTAACTGTACTTTGTACGGGTGGAACTTGTGACGCTTTAACACTTTGTGAACAGTATCTTTTGAAATTCCAGCATCAAGGGCAGTGGACCGCAGAGATTCATGTGGGTTTGCAGCATAATTTGCTAAAACTTGAATTTGGATCTCTTCTGTCGCAATGGCAGGGTGCCCTGATCGTGGTGCATCTTTGGCACTAAAGTTTGTTGAGAATTTGTTTACTAAACGTCTAATGTATGCCCTGTGTACTGGTCTATCCGGATAGGCAGCATTAAATAAACGAACTGCTTCATGAACATTTCTCCTAGCTTCCCTATAGAACAATATCATCTCTACTTTATCTTCATTTGACCGAGCCATTTTTTATTAAATACGAATAAAAAGAAATTTAACACAGTAACTGAACTGAAAGTGTTACACGTACTAACTTACTACCTAATAAGAGACAAGGAAGGAGCCACTGGTATTCCCAGGTTGCCCTACTGGACTTTGGTCAGACAAACCAAAACCAAATAAATGTTATTTGTGGTTTTTGGTGTTTGTTGATTCTTGTAATAACTTGTTTTACGATTAGGTGTCATCGGTTTTCAAAACTAACTGGTGGGTGAATGTTTTGTCTGCCTTACAACAATTTTAAATGTAACATAAGCTGCGGGGGTTTTATGAAATAATTCCAACTTTAAACTGCCACCAAATTTGATAGACTAATGTTAGAGACCTCTAATTTCCGCCATTCTTCTTCTTTTAATATTACCTTTAAAATGATGTGTCATTTGATAGGGGTTTCTATTTAAAAATTTTGACTTACCCCCAAACTACCCCCTTTTGAGAGGGGGTGTAAAAAATTTGCATACATAAAAAACTCCTTAGTTGGTCATATAAACATTCCCAGAAGTAAATCACTTTATCTGTATTCATAAGAAAGTTAATAGGTGGGGGTGGGACTTTTAAGACACCCGTGTATACCGATATGTATTCTAGAAGCAACTCAGGGCAATCAAGTAACCCATTCGCCAGCTTATGTTGAAAAACGAGAACAACGTTGGTTTATCTCTTAACGTAATGAACTATTTCACTACACTACTATGAGTTCAGCTGTTTTCGTTATGTGTTTACAACCTGTGAAACATCATATTTTCAACAGCTGTCTATTGTTTACTACCGAAAGTAACATTGTTTACAACCGAACATTTTCCACAGTCAACAACACCTGTTTTTAAAACATGTTTCTAATTTAATAAACAGTTAACATTCCAAAAATGAGTTTTTATTCCGTAGTGTAGTGAAAAGTATCGTTCAAAACTCGAGTGAAAGTGTTTTGTATGTTCTCGACTATTTGAAGTGCTCGACAAGTCTCGCACTTCAAACATATGGTCTCGAACATGCAAAACCCCACTCTTGTTATGAAATATACTAAATTTACATTTACTGTAGCTTCTGAACAAGTAAGATATTGAGCAACTATAATAGATACAAAAACAACACAGAATCCGTCATCACTCGTGTACATGTAGGTGGGCCTACTCGACAGTGAGTAACAAGTAACTTAATACAACATAATGAATGGAAAGAATGGATAAGCTATACTTTCACGTCCGAAAAAAGTAGCAAATAATATATTCAGAAGTAGAAAATGGATATCGTTTATATTTATATGAATTATATCCCAATATTGGAATTAAATTACAACACGCAAATCAATAAACAAATTTATTTTTAAAATTTAGAAACATATATTACCAGAAATTATAAAAGCACATACTACAAGTAGTTATTAAGTGTAGTTTAGAGAAATTTTACGTTCAAATTGAAGAAGCTTGCCATGTTTTAAAGTTATCTAAATCGGAATCAGTGTGAAAACCCATATTCTTTTTATGTATAAGAAACACAACATCCAAGGAGTATACTGGAGCCTGGAAAAAATATTTTAAAGAAAACCTTCTATAGTATGTTGAATACAATGCTTTATGACATGCTGGAAGTAAACGTAATAGAGCTCACGGGTGGGTGAGTCAATACCACCATGCATGTATGTATTTGTATAGTTCATGTATCTTGTTAGTATAGTTTCCAAGGAACTTTTACTTGCATTTGAATAGATGAAATTGTATAGTATATTAGTCCTAGCTTTTAAACATAATAGTTGAAATGTTGTGTTAAAAGATATATCTTTTTAATTTTACATGTTCTGAAAAAGGATAAGAAAATATTTGGTTATAAAAGTATTTTATTCCCAAATTGTTTTATTGCATGTTTTATAACGCACATGAGTTGAATCAATGTTAATTCATACAAATCGTTAAAATACAATAACCAATGAATACAAATAAAAAATGTTTAAATGAATGTATACTTTCATCGTACGTTTACTGTACTTAAACTCAAATTAAATCAGAATTAAGTTTAATTTATTGTTAAAATAATTTGTAACTTAAAAATATGAACTATGTCCTTGAAAATAAGTAAATAGAGGTAATATTTCAAGGAACTAACAATACTTCCAGTGAAAAATACCGATTGAATTTTCTTTGCATTTTATAAATAAAAAAAAAAAATACTGTTAAATGTATTGGCACAGCGTCATTACCATAGAGTATTATAAGCATCTTGTTTTACATAGAGCTGTATAAGAAAACGACTCTCTACTAAAAGTCCTTTGATATGGTTCAATAAACTGAGTGCTCTTTTAGCTTAAGGGTGGGATGTTTTCTTAAAAACATACATATGTATGTCCGACTTAACTGTTTGTTGGCAATGAGTAGAATAGACAATTGTCTTGAAACTACTATAGTCTTGTAATATATATGAAGAAATAAATGCTTTTAATAAATGTCTCTATCAAATTTACTTTAAAAAAAGTTATATGTTTGGTGTGTATAGTCCCTAAGAAAAATCAACTACAGATAATTTGTTTACATCTATCAAAAATGGGTGCTATGGTGATAAATTTAATGAAAAGAAATTAAAAATTGATGTACTGCAATGTATATTCCCAATATACAACAGATAATACAAAAAGTTCTGTAACAATTTTATTATTAATAGTAAAAAGAATTATGTGCAAGAATTATTTGCACAGTAAGCGGTTAATAAAATACTTTTATATGGGACTATTCAACTGTTCATTATCTGAATCACCGTCATTTGTTAAAAAAGATTATGATTACATACTTCAGCTATACAAAATAGATCAAACTTAAGAAAATATTTATTGGCAGTTATTGCTGCTTAATTATTGAGAATAATTAAGAATAAAAGATATTATGATTATAAAAAAGGTAGAATTTAATCTAAAAAACTGCAAAGAATAATACAATTGGTTAATTACTTTAAAACAAAAAAATATGTAACGAAATTATAAAAACATTTAACATTTAGTCATTTCCAAAAATAGTTTTGTGCGATCTTGGTCCATACATTCTTCGTACTATACATTCTTCCCCATATCGAGATACTACGAGAAGAGTCCCCACTTTTCCCCTCTCTTGAATCAAGGAAATGTGTCTGTCCGTACACATACCATCGTGGTGTCGATATGCAAACGTGATATCATGACAATCCTTGGGCCTCTATAATTTGAGATGGCAATGTATGGCTCAGCCACATAAATTAAAGTGTTGTTTCGTTAATGGTCGCTTATTATAAAATAAATTATTTTATTAAACTTGGTCTACAACCGGAAAACGTTAGTTTTTGTTTCCAAAAAGTCGATTTAGTTTAAGAAAAAAAGGATTATCTCATTTTTAACTTCCCATATACTATTAATCTATGTGGAGAGCTCATTCAGTCAGAGTAAGGAGGCGGGCAAACATATGATAAGGAGAATATTACTGATAACATACTCCAGTCAAAGTCAGGATCCGAACTTCCAGGCTCAAAATCCTGACGCCTTTCACTACTAACCCACCAGATCTCCCGTATTATTCCCGAATTTTGTTTTTTACGTTCTATCTTGTTACATTTATTCTATAGGAAAGCCGAAAATCCTCAAACTAGAATCTAGTTGAGTCAACTATTTCTTATTTCGACATAAATTATCGTTTGCTAGAGTAACAATAGCCCCACAAACGATCTGTAGTAGGATAGAAATGCCTAGTTCTCTCTGTGTAAATACTTAGAATTTTGCAGCCATTGAACGGTTATCTAAGAATACAATACATATTTTCTTAGTGACAAATGTTGAGGAAATAAATAATACTATCTGCAATAGTATTAACCGAGAACCTCTCCATATCATTCGAAACTATAACGGTGGTATCTTTTTGTTCGAAACTTATAAGTTGTGAAGTTACACGAGACGTTTTATACAGTATGAAAATCTCCATAAATGCTGTAATTATTCAATGATTTACATAATTTTCAGAAGTAAGTGAATCATTGATATTTTTAGAAAGTAAAGTTGTTTTAACTGTGGTAAGATCGAAGACCTTATTTTTCCGTGGAAGTGAATGTAGCAAGCTCCCTTAGTCGTTCTTACTCTAGTTATAAGACGATTTGTCATATTTATTATTTTTTAATATTAAACGATATAATAACTCTATGGAAATTAACAACCTATACTTCTATGACAATTTCAGTTTCAAAGCAATATAGTTAATTTAATAAAATTACATAAAAATAATTTTGGTGGTTTGGAAAATGTGCTGTTTCCTCAGTTGTAGTCATAACTTTAGATAATTATTCGCCATGCAATAGTAGATTTAGGAGAACAATACATACAGATTGATACATTAAGTGTGTTTTAGGAGAACAATACATACATATTGATATATTAAGTGTATTTTAGGAGAACAATACATACTTATTGATACATTAAGTGTATTTTAGGAGAACAATACATACTTATTGATACATTAAGTGTATTTTAGGAGAACAATACATATTTATTGATACATTAAGTGTGTTTTAGGAGAACAGTACATACATATTGATATGTTAAGTGTATTGTAGGAGAACAATACATACTTATTGATACATTAAGTGTATTTTAGGAGAACAATACATACTTATTGATATATTAAGTGTATTGTAGGAGAACAATACATACTTATTGATACATTAAGTGTATTTTAGGAGAACAATACATACTTATTGATACATTATTTGTATTTTAGGAGAACAATACATACTTATTGATACATTAAGTGTATTTTATGAGAACAATACATACATATTGATATATTAAGTGTATTTTAGGAGAACAATACATTCTTATTGATACATTAAGTGTATTTTAGAAGAACAATACATACTTATTGATACATTAAGTGTATTTTAGGAGAACAATACATACTTATTGATACATTAAGTGTATTTTAGGAGAACAATACATACTTATTGATACACTAAGTGTGTTTTAGGAGAACAGTACATACATATTGATACATTAAGTGTGTTTTAGGAGAACAATACATACTTATTGATACATTAAGTGTATTTTAGGAGAACAATACATACTTATTGGTATATTAAGTGTATTTTAGAAGAACAATACATACTTATTGATACATTAAGTGTATTTTAGGAGAACAATACATACTTATTGATACATTAAGTGTATTTTAGGAGAACAGTACATACATATTGATATATTAAGTGTATTGTAGGAGAACAATACATACTTATTGATACATTAAGTGTATTTTAGGAGAACAATACATACTTATTGATACATTAAGTGTATTTTAGGAGAACAATACATACTTATTGATACATTAAGTGTGTTTTAGGAGAACAGTACATACATATTGATATATTAAGTGTATTGTAGGAGAACAATACATACTTATTGATACATTAAGTGTATTTTAGGAGAACAATACATACTTATTGATACATTATTTGTATTTTAGGAGAACAATACATACTTATTGATATATTAAGTGTATTGTAGGAGAACAATACATACTTATTGATACATTAAGTGTATTTTAGGAGAACAATACATACTTATTGATACATTATTTGTATTTTAGGAGAACAATACATACTTATTGATACATTAAGTGTATTTTATGAGAACAATACATACATATTGATATATTAAGTGTATTTTAGGAGAACAATACATTCTTATTGATACATTAAGTGTATTTTAGAAGAACAATACATACTTATTGATACATTAAGTGTATTTTAGGAGAACAATACATACTTATTGATACATTAAGTGTATTTTAGGAGAACAATACATACTTATTGATACACTAAGTGTGTTTTAGGAGAACAGTACATACATATTGATACATTAAGTGTGTTTTAGGAGAACAATACATACTTATTGATACATTAAGTGTATTTTAGGAGAACAATACATACTTATTGGTATATTAAGTGTATTTTAGAAGAACAATACATACTTATTGATACATTAAGTGTATTTTAGGAGAACAATACATACTTATTGATACATTAAGTGTATTTTAGGAGAACAGTACATACATATTGATATATTAAGTGTATTGTAGGAGAACAATACATACTTATTGATACATTAAGTGTATTTTAGGAGAACAATACATACTTATTGATACATTAAGTGTATTTTAGGAGAACAATACATACTTATTGATACATTAAGTGTGTTTTAGGAGAACAATACATACATATTGATATATTAAGTGTATTTTAGGAGAACAATACATTCTTATTGATACATTAAGTGTATTTTAGAAGAACAATACATACTTATTGATGCATTAAGTATATGTTAGGAGAACAATACATACATATTGATACATTAAGTGTATTTTAGGAGAACAATACATACAGATTGATACATTAAGTGTATTTTATGAGAACAATACATACATATTGATATATTAAGTGTGTTTTTGGAGAACAATACATACTTATTTTTACATAAAGTTACAAATAATCTGTTTTGATTAGACCATATGTTAAATATGTGAAAACACAAACTAATGTTGTCTGGCTAGGTAACTCAACTGGAAAACAAGGTTATATCTATTCCGAGGCAACACATGAAAATAACATGGAACAATACACTCAATGGAAATTGTGGTTGCTGTTTCCGTGAAGCCCTTTGACTCTCGTTGATGTATGAAATTATCAGACACCTAGTTATATTTGTTTGAAAAGGAAGTTGTACAAATTGACTACCATATATATTAATTGGCTATTTACATTTTATCCGCTTTCATATGGATTCGTTACGATATCAATGTTAATATTACAGGTAACATATATAATATATGTTTTTGAAAATGTTAGTTAACAGTATTTTATAAATAATAAAATATTGTCATACTCTATTTATAAATATAAAAGCACTATAAAACTTTGACCACTTTTGAATTTTCAATAACATTAATGTATTTTATAAATTATGAATTTTAAATTTTTTCACTATGGTCCAGATGGCTCAGAAGAATTATCTTATAGCCTAAAATGTATATATGTAATAAGTATTAGATGTATATAGTATATTATGAAAAATATAAGAACAAAACATTAAAACAAGGTTTCGCAGCTTTTGTATGGTTTGCTGTTTTATATTTTCCTTCTTGTATTTTATATTAACAGTCGATTTAGAATTTATCATTACTAAACAACTCGAAATATAAATTTCACAATAAATTTTTCCAGTTTGGCGTACCTTTGATGTAACTAATAGTTTTTTTAAACTATTGCTTCTTAGAATTTGAAATGTCATAATACACCTAATAAAACATGTGTTCCAGGCTTGATATTTTGACCTGAATTGGTCAGTCACCAAGTTGGGTATATCGTTTTCTTCAACTTTCTTTGCTAAATATTTTAATTTATTGTACCTGTACAATTAAAGCACCTGACCCATCCAGTAATGAGATGCCTGTTTTTACAAACTCAAAGTTCACAAATGGTTCATACTTGATTTGATAAAGCACAAAGCATGACTTACAAACCCTTCCTTAATCACCTGCTTAATTTATAATATTTTAATAAACTCAGTAAATGTGTTTGAACTCAGTACATATCACCTCAAATAGTTACATTTGTAGCTTGTTATTCCAAATATATTTTTCTAATTTCATATGAATATGCTTATAATAATTAATGCTTATAAAACATTTTGGGTAGCCTATATAAAAATGTAGAAGGAATAATATACTAAACGATCTTTCATACTACAGTAATTGAAGTGACCTGCTTTTTTTAGAACTATAAAAATTTTAAATATTTGGATAAAATATAACTTGGAGATTGCAAGGCTAATTTCATATACATTATTTAGCCCCTGAGCTGTTCAATCAAATTGTAAGAGAAAATCACTTACTTATTCCGTCGTACAGCTCCTGTGTGAATAGTATATTCAGAACATGTTTCACCGTAAGTAAAACATATACTTACGGTGAAACATGTTCTGAATATACTATTCACACAGGAGCTGTACGACGGAATAAGTAAGTGATTTTCTCTTACAATGCAAGGCTAATGTATGCCTTGCATTACACGCGCGCGTGCGCGCACACACACACACACACACACACACACACGTGCACACACACACGCGCACACACACACACTCACACACACACACAACAACAACAACTATTTTCCTGTTTCACATTCGAAACACTCAGCTCATTCTAAATAATAAGCATTTAATCGAAACACTAAAAGGGCTGCCTAAACAACACTAAATTTATTAAACTCTTAAAATTATTAGTTTGAAGAGAAAAATACATTAAATATACGGATTACATAAGGTTCTCGTTATTCAGTCCATGTAAATATGACAAGTTTGTAATATATTAAAAACTCTAAATATCTAGTAATTTTGAGAAATTATATTATTTTAATAATGATTTAGCACTGTTTGAAAGCTCATTATTTTAAATAAACTTATCACTGCTATTTATATAAAACAACATTCTAGCTTTTTAGTGAACAATACTGTATGGGTAATGTAACTTAAGTGTTAAATGAATTTTTTCAATTCAATGTTATTTTACTCTTTGAAGTTCCAAAATATAGTTTCTTTTAAATATATCATGCTACGTCGTAAAATATAAATCCATTTTACATTTACACTTACAATTCAATTAAATCCTTGTACAACCTTACCATATGAACTATTTTTTAATAGTTTTGAGGAATTTGATTAAAGTAGTAAATCCAGCATTTTCAATTAAAATTTACTATCTGAAGAAATTGTTACCTATGAATAATGCATTAAATCTTTATTTGAACTGGTAATTTAAAAATAAAAATATCAAATTATAGTTATACATTAATAGGATAAACAATATATACTATGCTATTATTGTTATTTTTGACAGGAAGGCATTTGAAACATTCCAAGTTCACAAATTAATGCATTTATTTAACTTAAAAACAAATAATTTGCGGTTTCAAAGTTATGTTCTATTAATTTAAATCTATTACGTAGTCAATTAAATAAATAATAATTTGTATTAGTTTCTTTATTTTGTAAATATTAAGTATGGCATTAATTGTAGATTATCAATAAAATTTTGTCCATTATGAACTCCCTTTTATTTCAAAAGATATTAAAATATTTAATAGCTTTTGACTAATACACATTTATTAATTTTTTTACACATTTTGCGTATGACGCCACTGCAACTTGCACTTACCTCAGTTATACATTGTTGAGGTGGGTCAAACAAGGCACACAGAGTTCGTAACATTTGTTCATTATTGAGAAAGTTTATTTTATATACGAGAGTCTAATGAATTCTCTGCTGATGAAACCATAATAAATGTATCCGATCAAAACTTTACGCCTAAAATAAATCGTAAACAGTACCCTGAGATATTGTCTTTGAACATTGAATTAAATATCATGTAAAATAGAATATTTAGGAAATAAGAAACCAGAAATATTTTATATTTTTACTATTAGTAAATGTAGCTAAAATGTTTAATGTGTTTTGCAGATGTAACATTTGTAATTTCAATGCATGTATTTGTATTTTATTGTAATTGTATGTATCGATTTGTTTAATAGTTTTCGTAGAACTTATTTTAAATTACAAACTAGGCAAATCATTTGAATTAGCAAGCATGGCATTTTAAAAAAATTAGTTTTTTTATAGAGGAACAATGAGCGTCGTAGCAAATATGTTTTGTTAGTAAGGAAGCTCCTTCCAAGAAGGAAATATATTACTTTTCCTTCAAGCTTCCTTTGTACATCTTTTACATATAACTATTCTGCCTTAACAAAGAGCATACAAATTCCTATTAGACATATTAATTATGTTTATTTACATATAATATATTGGATATATCAATCAAGCGGATTATAGTATGTTTAATTTTGCTTTTGTTACATTTTATATGCCTCTATCAGAAATATAGGTTAATATTAAAGTGAATTGAGTCTCTTGAGTTCTTGTATGCTTGTTAATATAATTTAATTCATGAGGTCCGTATGAAGAACCATTTATTATTAGCCAGGAAAATTAAAGAACCATGGATTATCACAGAACCAAACCACTAAATACTCTACCCCTAGTATATGGGTTACAACTATTATTAATAAAGCCTATTCTTCAATAAAAATTATTGAAATATTATAAGTAACTTTGTATTGTTCTAATTACTAAATAATATACGGTGAGGCAGACCACCCGTGCAGCATGTATAGCAGGAGAACGGTTTGGTCTAGTGGCCTAAAACAAAATGCTTTCCCCCTATATTGCATATGGGGAGTCCATTAAAAATGTTTTCATCAACCTTTTCGTAAAGAGTGTTGAAAAACTAGGGGTCATGGGTTTGAATCTCTAAATTATCAAATGCAAACATATGGCAAATAATACATCATTTTAAAGGTCTTGTTGAAAGAAACTCATTGATGAAAACAAAATTCATTTATCATGACACATTTCAAAATGGCGGCCATTTTTGTGGAAAATATTGACGTTTACGGAATACCCTATAGTTTTCTTACTGTTTGAGATAGGTTCATTCCGATTTCAATTTCTTACTTGCAAAACCCTCAGCTTCACTCTGATATGCCGCATGACTACTTTTATCATTATTTTGATATTGGCCCCCTAATACGAATTTTGAAAAATTAAAAATTCCTTAAAGTCAACATTTTTAAATAGCAACATGCATCATGTTGTATATCATTTTAAAGCGCTTGTTAAGACAAATTTTGCATTACACTTTTTTTTGTATCTCCAGTGGTTTTTGAGAAATAAGCACAAACGTGTTTTTAATAATAATTTTCCCACCTTTTTACGTTACTTTGGCCATACATTTTGTATTTAAAAAAATGATCAGATTTATACAAATATAAATTGGTATTTTTACTCTTAATGTCTCTTAAAAAATACACGATTTGTATTTTTTACAAGATTTGTAAATTCTTGTATTTATTCGTATTTATTTGCAACTTTTAACATAATTGCAACCTTAAAAAAATTAATAAGTAATAAGAGTATCGTACAAAAATATCCAGAATCCAACTGAACTTACTTTACTGTAAATTACATGTGCTCGAATTGAAAACCATTATTTTCTATACATAGTTCTATTCTGGAGGTGAAGCTATCTACAGCTCGCAATACTTCTTCGCCACTGATAGAATTTATACCATGTCTGATTCTCTGCATCATATCTTCGATTGTTGTTGGTCGTCTTTTGTACACTAAATCTTTCAGCCTACCCCACAAGTAGAAATCCATACAAGTTAAATCAGGAGATCTTGGAGGGTAGTTGACAGGACCACCTCTTCCAATCCATCTTTCAGGATATTGTTCATCAAGAGTTTGTCTGACGTTGTTGGCGTAGTGAGGTGGTGCCCCATCATTCATGAACCACAAATGTTCTATGTCTTCGTCGGGTATATCTATTAATAGGTTAGGCAGGTGATTTAGCAAAAAGTTGTTATAAGTGTCTCCAACTAGGTGTTCTCTGAAGAAAAAGGGACCTATAATTGTTCTACCAAGGATGCCACACCAAGTATTCAAAGTCCAGTATCTCTGGTTATCCACCTCTCGCATCCAGTGTGGATTCTCATAGGCCCAGTACCTCATATTATGGCGGTTCACTTCACCGTTGCTGCGGAAAGTTGCTTCGTCACACCACAGTACATTACGAAAAAAAATGTTCACGTTGTTGTAACATTTCCCTAGTCCACAAACAAAAAGGAACCATGCGAAGCGAGTAATGGTACTGTGTATAAAAACTATTAATATTTATTTATAATATTAAAGTATAAAAATACAACAAACAATTTTAAATGATAAAATTACAATTATGGTGATTTCAGTTTTTTTACAAAGGTCTCTTAATTTTAGAGAATCATACAAATCTGGAACCAAAAGGCCATCTGCCACATATTCCCTTCAAGATTATCTTAGTAATAAGCTTTAAACCAGATTGTAATAATACCAGATTAGTAATAATACCATATCTGTATTATTAGCAATGATAACACAGTACTTAATGTAAAACACTTTTTGCCTGTATTTGTCAAATTGAAGTATCTTAATAAAAAATAAATTTGCTTACATAATTCCTTATTTCGATTTACGCAATTAAAATGTTAGATTTTGACTCAGTGCTTTCAGTTTTGGATGTCAGTGGCCAAAGTAACGTAAAAAGGTGGGAAAATTATTATTAAAAACACGTTTGTGCTTATTTCTCAAAAACCACTGGAGATACAAAAAAAAGTGTAATGCAAAATTTGTCTTAACAAGCGCTTTAAAATGATATACAACATGATGCATGTTGCTATTTAAAAATGTTGACTTTAAGGAATTTTTAATTTTTCAAAATTCGTATTAGGGGGCCAATATCAAAATAATGATAAAAGTAGTCATGCGGCATATCAGAGTGAAGCTGAGGGCTTTGCAAGTAAGAAATTGAAATCGGAATGAACCTATCTCAAACAGTAAGAAAACTATAGGGTATTCCGTAAACGTCAATATTTTCCACAAAAATGGCCGCCATTTTGAAATGTGTCATGATAAATGAATTTTGTTTTCATCAATGAGTTTCTTTCAACAAGACCTTTAAAATGATGTATTATTTGCCATATGTTTGCATTTGATAATTTAGAGATTCGAACCCATGACCCCTAGTTTTTCAACACTCTTTACGAAAAGGTTGATGAAAACATTTTTAATGGACTCCCCATATGCAATATAGGGGGAAAGCATTTTGTTTTAGGCCACTAGACCAAACCGTTCTCCTGCTATACATGCTGCACGGGTGGTCTGCCTCACCCTGTATACTGATAAGTAAAACTTACTAAATATTAAAAGTACAAAATAAATGCTGACCATATCTCTCCATTGTCATACATAACTGCCTGTTTTATTGTAGCGCAAACTTACAACAGTATTATTATTTTACTTCAGCTAATTTCAGCTTGGCAGCTATTATCTGTTTGTAAGTTTGTGTATACTTATAAACCATATAAGAAGTTACTCAGCTGTGATTTGGTTCATGTAAATATTTACAAGAGGGGATTTTAAGGCAGTATCAATTAAAATCAAATTTATAATCTTTTATATCAAGGGTTTTATTGTATATATAACTGCGTAAAATAACTATATATTGTCACGGATCACAGCAGTGACCATCGGCACCACTCAGGACATCGCACGCTCTTCCTGTGCCGATCCTGGTCTTCCAGGAAGGACTAGAATATCAGATCAATCACATGTAGGTGAATCACAGCCTTTCCTGAACTGAAGCCGAGAATGTTCTAGATTCCTCTTCCAAGATCACCATTACCAGTTTTTGGGCTTACACCTCTGGGTCATATAAAAACATAATTCCGCCAACCTGACAGTCAGTCAGTTAGACAATCAGTTAGTGACATTATACAGAGTCAGCCATAGTGGAGGTGAAAGTGACAGTCTATTGATACCGTTTAATTGTGTAATTCTAGTAACAATATTATAAATTTGCAGTATACCAAGCAGTGTCAGAATCTAGGTGAACAGTGTAATAAGTAATATTGATCGTTGTGAATATTGGTCATTAATTTAAATGTAAACAAAATGGTATCTAAGTCCTAATTTAAGTTTGTAAATATTTCAGTGTGTAATTTATATATTTAGAACGTGTTGATAAAAGAACAAATCAACAGCAACTGCTAGAAGTGGTAACGCTTTATATATTTAGAACTCTGTTAGACCGTAATTGTATAATAATAGTTACACAGATTTACGTAGATTAGATAATAATAATTGTATTTAAAAATATATATACAATGTAAAATATTATATAACTAGTTATAAGAACAAATATTACTATTATGTCATAATTCCCTAATATACATCGTCTAAACTTAGATCTTGCATAACATTTTTGAGGTTACATTTGTTGAATTTTATAGATGTAACGATGAACGCTAAACTTTGACAGAGATAATCGTATTATCAGTCAGTGCCAACAGATATTGGATCCATACCGTATAACTAGCAGCTTAACTTTATTGGAATCTGTCAATCCGTAATCCCCCCAAAACCCCCAATTTCATGCTACATTTCCTCTGCCCTCTTGTGTCTAAAATAGTTACTTGTAATAATTGTTAGCAGATTAAAACAGTTAGTAATTCTATTTAATATAACATTCAAGAAGTTTCATTACTTCTTAAAATTTCTGAATTATTTAATTCACTTGCTGCATAAGTTAAAAAAAACTAGAGCTGAACTAAAAATGTGTATCCTCAAGTTAATTTTACCATTATTACTATTGATGGTGTTCCATCCATCTTACTTCCATGCACAACTACTAAAAATGGAATGATGAATACAGGCAATATAATCGTACATGACTACTGATGATGTGCCACCTACTCCTTGGTCACACATGGTTAATGTCACCCTGCCCACTCATATTACGCCGTATATAACGACTGATGGCCATCCCATCAGACCTTAAGTGGTATACAACAATGAATAACCTGTCCACTTATACTACAGATGTAAATAGTTACTGGCGTTCAATCAAAGAACTTTTCACCATACATGAATAGAGACAGCTTACCTACTCGTCCTCTGATCTTATTCAGGTACTGACGATCATTTTACACACTCTTTCATCGCACAGGTCTAGAGACAATCCACCTACTGGTCCTATGATCATATTCAGGTACTGACGATCATCCTACACACCCTTCCGTTATACACGACTAAAGACAGCCTACCTACTCATCCTACGATCATATTCAGGTACTTACGATCATCTTAAACACCTTTTCATCATACAGGATGAGATACAGCCTACGTACTCGTCCTATGATTATATTCAGGTACTGACGATCATACTACACACCCTTTCGTTATACAGGACTAGAGACAGCCTACCTACTCGTCATATGATCATACACGATTACTGACGGTCATCCTATGACAGCCTAAAAAGTTATCCAATGACCATATTCAGGTACTGACGATCATACTACACACCTTTTCGTCATAGAGGACTAGAGACAGCCTACCTACTCGTCATATGATCATACACGATTACTGACGGTCATCCTACCCACCCTTTTGTCATATAGGACTATAGACAGCCTAAAAAGTTATCCAATGATCATATTCAGGTACTGACGATCTTACTACACACCTTTCCGTCATACAGGACTAGACACAGCCTACCTACTCGTCCTATGATCATACACAATTTCTGACGTGCATCCGACCTACTCTTCCGTCATATAGGATTAATAGAGACAGTCTGCCTACTCCTCCTATGATCATATACAAGTACATATGGCCATCCCAGCTACCCTTGTAAGGTACACGTCAAGCTCCAGCCATTTATCATAACTTCACCGATGATTTATAGTCCTTATGGTTAGGACTCAAAGAGAAAATATACCAATTTCAGACAACTTAACTTCAACAGTTCAATAACATTTATCATAGTTTTGTATTTTATACATTGTACAAGCATAAATAACTTTCATTTTATCTACTTACAAATTGGACATAAATGTACGTATATTTAAAAATAACTCATAATGAGAAAATCATACTATTATGAAGTTCATTCTATCTGTGAAAGATGTTACACCTAGAACTAAACAAAGTTACTGTAGGAAGTTCTGGAACAAAATTACTTACTCTTTTTGGATATTTGTATACTAACAATAATTATTAGGAGGCTTCTTAGCCCTATCTTTACTGGGAAATATCAGGATCCTTAACAATAGCTATAAATTAAATTACATTAACTATGTTTGAATGAGGCACCTCCAACATTATCCTACATTCTAGAGGGGTTTTAAGAAGTATCTGGAACATTTATTCGTTGAGGAGAAATTCGTTAAATATTTATAAGACGTTTCTCAGATTTATAAGACATTGTAAATGAATATAATCCTAATATTTACTAATAATTATATTAATAGATAATGATAACCAATCTTAGAAATATAATATATGGGAAAAAAGAATCTTATAAAACACGTGAGAAGTATTTACATATTATATTGAACATCAATTTAATAAACTTTATCTCAATGACAGTAGATGAATAATACTTGGGCCACAGATGGAATAAAGGCACAAATATCAACCATTCTCACACTCCAGTGTTTATCAATTTTATGTAAAACCATATTTTATTACCATTTATCTATGGGCATACATTTTATATCGCATTTTCAAATAAGACGTTATTTTGGAACATAGCCAGTTTATTTTTCATAAACATTTCAGTTTATAAATATCTACTGCAAAATATTTTTTTTAATTTACTGCTGTTTAAATAAATATATATATATCTAAGAAGTCTAAGAATCCAGTTCGTGATAAGGAAAAACGATCCTTTGTGAGGTTTATGTAAATATAAGGGCTTTATGCCAAAGGACTTTGGAAGTCATTTCTTTTGTACACGTAAAATGTATCGTTATTTATAAAGAAACATTCGGTTAAAGAATATATTTTAGGAGAAAAAATAAAAAGGAACACTAAAATGTTTGTGAAGAATTTTAAAGAAAAATTAGTAATATAGGCTTAAATCTTATTTGTAAATAAAATATTCTTTATACATTTCAAAGATTTTTAAAGCAAATTTCAATACATGTTGTTTAAGTTAGTAGTATTTTATTTATGAAAATTGTAAACTAAGAACGACCCTGTCTTCACAAAGGTATTTTCAGTCAAGCAGATTGTGTTATATATTGAGCATCGCTATTCGCCAATCGTAAAATATACCATGTTGTTAGATATCAAAAGACCCTGCAGATACGATTGAGTGGAAAATGGGGGTTCATTAGGGAATTTTATTTCGTTATTTTAAATGGAATAGGTAACAAGTAAATGTATCTTTTATTGAGACTTTTACTTTGATATTCCTTTACTTTATTTGTAATTTCTATAGTTATAATGAATATTTTATATCATGCTGAAGTGTAAAACATTTAATGATAAAACTATTCATATAAAATCGTGTGTTTTAATAACAATAATAAAAAACAGTAATACAAATATTCCCTGGTAATTCTTGATTTACCAGAATATTCCCCCTTAAATTTATATAGTTGTTAACATTTCTTATTATTCTTATTTAATTTTATTAGTATTTCATGTTTTCGTAAAATAATTTAAACTAGTAATGCTGATTCTTGTTTATATACTGTACAAATATAAGTAGCAAAATAAATCAAGACAATAAACCCCACCAAAGACAAAATAAATCAAGACAATATAAACCATCAAAGTGAACAGTCGAACACAATTTTTTGAGTAAAAATACAGTATTTGAAAATTTCAACGTACTTAATTTAATAGTATATAATATAATGTTTTTATAATAAATTACTGTTATTTTTAAATATTGGATCCAAATTTTTAAATGATAACATCTAACTTGAAGGTTAGATTAAGCAACGTCAGTTTTTGTTAAAATATTTATGCCTATTTTATTTGACACACCTATTTAATAATAACAGGCCGACATTTCATAATAACGTTAAAATAGATCTCCAAGTATTTTATATAACATCTACTTAAATTTATAAGGTTCGGGGGCTGGTTAGTGTGCTGGCAAATGTTACAATGTATGCTAAACTGTACTGTATAGGTAAATTTTTATTTTATTAATCTTTATTTACCAACAGTCTGGAGAAATATACAATAAATAACATGTAACATTTTCGACGACTGTCTGAAATTATAATTATGAGACAATAATATTAATTTAGCTTTAATCGTTGGATAGTTTAATGATAATAACAAATTGTTAATATTACTAATTATAGTATTATAATAAATTCAAGATCCAGCCTATAAATTCTTTTAAAACCATTTAAAGACGTATCTAATAGGTTAATTCGGCGAGGGAGGTAATGATGTATAATTTTATTTAGAGTACGTTTTTATTACAAACAAAGTACCAATGCATTATAAGGCCTGACCTTGAGTATATTGTAGCTTTTTCAGTAAAACTTGGCAGTTAGCTTTCAATAAAGCCAATTTCCGAATAAAAGAAAGTCTAGTAAATGGTTTGTCGCATGGAGAGGGGACAAATTAAATAGACTTTCTATTTCCTCTACTCTCAAAGACTAGTCTCAATCCCACTGATTGATATATTTTGTTTTGATGCTTTTGAGTAGATTTTAGTTCCTTCCAGTTAGAGACCAAATGCTGAAAAAGAGCCTAAATTAAACATTAGAAATTTATCTGAACAACCTGTAAGTTTATCAACTTTTAATGATAGAATAGCATGGATGGACAGTTGGTAGACCTAGCCATTATAATTAAGCCAAGAGGAATGTTGCTGTGGCTTCATTGGAAATAGATACAAAACATTTCTAAGTAATGAAGTTTCGATTTACAATCGTTTCCACGTCTTTGATAAAGCTAGATCATTCAAGGAATATTCCTAAATGGCACAGAGGTGTTACGAAGCTGAAAAGATATACCTAGGAGAAGTAACATAACAAAATTCAATATACCAAAGTGTGGTGGTTATACCGATATACGTAACAAATGTTTAACCAACAGTAAGTTATAAAGGTAGAACGATGCTCAAAGTTCTTGTTACTTGGTGATACTTCTCTGTGTTTATAACAGTCAAACTCTACTAGAATTATATTAGTATCTTGTAATTGGTATGTTTGTGATATTGGTCTTGGGAAGGTATTCCAATATTTAGTTTTCGTGAATTGGATTTTACTTTTGTAAACATCTTTGCACTTCTATTTGGTACATTGTAGTTTGTAATGGTACTATTTTGAAAATATATTTTAGCTTTGTATATACCTCCATTATTTTTATTAAAGTCTAAATATGGAATGAAAAGCTGCTCCTACCTTAGAAAATATTCCATTGGGTACTTCTGTACTCATATATATTTGGTACTTCTTATAGTTGCATATATAGTCAGGGTGGAGTAATCAATCCGTAGGTTTTTACGAATACACAGTTAGTTGCTGCACCTATGCACTGAAAGGAAACTAATTATAAAGCGAAACGTTTACTTGGCAGACTTAGGCGGTCAGTCATCAGAAATAACCTTGCTATCAAGTTACAATTATTAAAACTGAATAGTAATAAAAACAATGTTAATGTATGCTTCTTGGAAAGAGAGCAATCTCTAATGTGGTTTTAAAATGATGACCTGCCCCTCCATATTCAACAGATCAGTCGTAAATACCACAGGCCTTCTTATGTTTCTCATAAAAACAAGAACTTGTGCTCTTTTAGGGCAGTAAAGACTTGTTAATAGATATGAAACATTGAATGGATATTAAGAGTAATAATTTAACGCTCCAAAAAGGCTTAAGATTACCTACATTTTTTTTCGAAAATGACAATCCTCGAATGACTCCTGGATGCTTTGTTAATATAAGGCATTGGGTTTCTTAGGAGGGCATTGAGAACTGAAATAAATTAAGTTTATTGCGCCCTTTTAAGAGTCCTAAGACAACAATAAAGGATAATTTAGATCTCTGAAAAGGTGAGTAACAAATATGTAAAAATTCGTTAAATGGTATGTGAAACGAAATAGTCAATAAACCTTCTATACTATAGTATGGTATTTTTAGTACTTTGTAAAATACCTCAAAAGGGCAATTTAAATTTTTTGGCCGAATGAACTTGCACATTTATGTAGATGAAGAACTTTCTTTGAAGGTTGTCAAATCATAAGGATGAAGACAACAACAATGTTGATTTCTCAGGGAAGTAACAACTACCTAAAGATTGTGAAAAATGATTGTTTGCTGCTACTAAGAGAGTGGTCTATTTATATGATCCTACACTCTTAGCAGATTATAAAAAATAGAACAATCTATAAACAGTACCCTGTGCTTTTAGGGGTGAGGTAGCTAGTAATATAGTTGAAAATAACAAGTTGGTGTTCAAAACTTAAGAACAATGATTAGACTACCCCAGGATTGTGGGTAAAAAGAAACCTTGCAATCCTCCAAGGGAAGTGAAGAAACAGGAAAGTTGGACGTGACATCTCTGTACTTCATGATAAATGAACGGCAACCGAGTGTTGGATAGTTTCCTTAGTACTTGCATAGCTCTTAGTCCTTAAGTCATTCTCTTAGTCCTTGACTTGTTATGTGATTTTCGTCTAAATATAACTAATTTGTTAAATTAGTATAATTAGTACAAACAACTTAAGTACTAAGTGATACCTCAACACCATATCTAAGACTATACTTAGTCACCAACAACTTATTCGAAAAACTGCAATCTAATTCAAGAGTTACCAAGCTATCAATATTGTTGACGATTACTTGGATAGAAATATTACACATTGTTTGTCCAAATAATTAGTTCTAGTATACCTTTGACATAATCGAGTACTTTGTCACCTTTATAGTAACTATATCAACAAGACCTTAAAAGCTAAATGGATAACGTATTTTTAGCTCAAAATCACGTTGTCAAACTAAATAACATAATAGTTACAAAGATTTTTGTAATATAAATTACAATATAACTTAGTTACGTATGGATTTGACACAATTTACATTTATATTTGAATAAAATCGAATATTACAGTTTTCTCAATAACTATATTTTCTCACTTAGTTTTTTTTGTTTTTGTTTTACTTTGTTCTGTCTGAAAACATAAAAAACCTCAAATCACCAAAAAATAAATAACTTTAGAAAAGAGCTTTCATGAAATTTAATTAATTTCCAATTTCAAGTAATTATAGATAAAATACTTTAAAGAAGGTTACTGGCTGAATGATTAAATCGTACAGTAAATGTCCAATTATATTTTTCTTTTCAAAGACAGCAGAAATATATTTATCCTTTGATCTTCTTCAGGTAATGGAACAAGCAGGATTTTACTTTTGAAAACTTGATTTAATTGTAACTCAAAAATACTTAATAGAATTATTAATCGCTAAATATTATTTTACACTGATAGCCTTACTTTCGTAATTTAAAGTAAGGAAAATGTATATTTTAACTAAGTAGTTTAAATTTTTAGTAATTATTTTCAACTTAAAAACCATGCTTATGAGATGCCTTATGAAAATGAATGATCTTAATGCATATTATTATATTAGTATATATAATATTATAATAGTATAAACTATTATAATTTTTAGGGGCTTTTGCATTAATTAAATACCATTTGATCAATATTCTATTGCTCTAAAAAATGTTCACTAATCATTTTTACGTCCACTGTGATATTCCTTATCTGCTAGGAACCCGATATCGCTGGCCTTACCTTACCACTTTCCAAGGAATTAGACACGAAAAGATCATTCGAAGGCAAGTCAGTCGTTGAATTTACCAGTTTGTGATCACTTTAGTAGCCACCTAACCTAACCGTAGTTGCAAAAAAAAAAAAGTAGTGGTAGTGAATTAACGGAAAAGATCCCATTTTTATTTGTATAACTATTTATTGTTAACAAAACAGTGGGATAAAATTCAGTAGCGTCTATCTTGTATTCAAGCTGAATAATTATATTTTTCTATGAGATGTATTCCGATTATTTTAAAAAAAATTGTAAACTATGCACAGTATAGTCAGACTGGCGAAAAATTAATAATCCCATAGAACGTCATACTAAATTTAAAATCAACAATGAAACCTGTACTCAAATGAAGTACAATATAGGCTTGAGTTATTTATTTCTTATATATTGCATTTCAATTCTATACCCGTATTTGTTGAATGACGTCAAAGAACTGATTCACTCTCATAATAGTGTTGTTTATTTACAGAAGATATATAGAGTGTCTAGCTTCGACTGTCGCATATTTTAGAGGGTCGTTTGTCAGGTCAATACAAGCAAAAAATACCATATAACATGTGTCCTATCCTGAATAGTTTCCTGTCCGTGTGTCTGTATGTGTTTTTTACAAACATTAGAATATCTCAAACTCCAATTAACGTATAATACTGAATGTTCGTGTAAAATTTGTCTTAAAAAGACACATTTCATGTAAAGAGGCTGAATGTCTAAGATTATTAGTTTCAAAATGGTGGCTTTCTAAAAACTCCAATGTAAAATATCAAAAAAAAAAAAAAAAAAAAAAAAAAAAAACCTACATGTTTTACAAAAAAATATTAAGAAACAATATTTTGCAGACTACATTATGTCAAATTTAATGGTATGCCACGTTAAAAGATCGGTTGATAAGTAACAGAAAACGTATTTTTTGTGACTGGAAGCATTGTTATTGTTATCTGGGTACTAAGATAACAATAACAATGCGTGCTTAACTTATTCTTAATTGATTTACTAGCGTATAATCTTAATACGTGTGCTTTATATGTTTGCAAAAATTATCTCTTTGTCTTAACAATTTGTTTAAATATTTAGCAGTTGCCCAAATACCAAGCAATGATCGTTTAACTAACTGGCATTGCATGTACCTTAAGTTATACAAGGATAATAACAGACTCTAGCATAAATTCACTTATTATTACCTTGGAGGTACTGGTCACAAATATCACATAAACTATATAAACGGGCATCGGTGTATTTCATCAACATTTAAAAATGGAAACACTTCTTAGTTGAAAATCTTATTAATTTAATGGGACTATTAACATACCATATAATACACGTTTACACTTACCAAAGAAATGTGTATTCCATTTAAATTGTATTTCAGTAAGGAATGTTAATAAATATTTCGGGATTAAGACTTGATGATGATTATTTGTTAACTCGCTTTAAAGGCTAGAAGTGATATTGCTTACAAATTAAATTGTAGGGCTTGCTTTATATAAACTATATGTATTAACTGAAAATATTTTAAGTTGAACTTTTGTGTGATTACATAATGAGAGATAACAGTTTTAAATAAAGCAGTTTAAGCCCGACTGATGTTCAAGAGGTAGAACTGTAACCAGGAGAGTCGGCTGTCACTCACTCTACGAAGTTGTTTCCTGAAGCCTCTATTTCCAAATAACCATTACCGATTTTCACCTGTACCTCTCATATAAACAAGTCACTTACTAAATAAATATTTTTTCACTACTATAAATTATTTTGTACAGGATCAAGTCGTACGATGATAACCAGAATGATACTTTCAATGGTTAAGGTGGAGGGGTAATGTTAGATAGGTCTGGAAGTATTGAACATTCAAAAGATTTAACTTTGCGCTCCTCATAATGGACATGAAAAAAACTAGTTTAAAAACAGTGAGCGTTATCTTTTGAGATAATTAAATTTTTAATATGTTGTTAAAGAAAACAAACAAAGATAATTTTTGTTTGTTTTATCTTTTTTTTTATAAATAAAAACAAACAAAATTCTAGTTTTGTCTATTGGTTGCGATGGACAAAAGTAGCTAAGATTTAAGAGTTTGTGTGTCTATTATTTAATGTATTTATGTTGTCAGTGTTTAATTACAGTAAAAGTCTTCATTTATTTTACTATTTGTGATCATTAAAATACACTTGAAAAATATATTTTCGTTTGCGTTCACGAGACTTTGCAGAGAGGAAATGCTTCCCCCACTCCTGAGCAAGTGACGTAATTGACAGCGGCTTGCTCCCTCTATTCGCGCATGCGCTTGAAACGCCTGTTACTGTGATGCAAGCTCCACGATACTTATCTATATTTATAAAAGAGGATGTTTGTATATATATATATATATGTTTGAAGTTTATGCGCTGCCAAACCATCCAACCGATCGCCATGAAACTTTAGGATGTTGTCCTGTATACTCCCGAGATGGTTTCTGTGAAGTTTGATGCAGATCCGTCCACAGGGTCCCGCCCCACGGGCTCCTAAAGATCCCATGTTATTCAAATGGAGAATCTGAATTGTTTACAAAAAACATATGACTGTGTGGTTGTAGTTTCACATTCCATAAGCAGATTGAAGTTCTCACAACAGTACTGTATATGTTTTGATTTATTGTAGTTCTACATTTCACCTTGAGAGTGTGGCGCACACACTACAAAAAACCTTTACATTTATACACCAAATAAGAAGACCAAAAATATTGTTTACCCTCTTGCACTCATTTAATAAATAATGGTTTTTTTCTATAATTCTTTTTATTGTTTTATTTTGGTATGTCAATGAAAAATGAAAGGCGAGACAACGTCCGCCGGGTTCAGCTAGTTTATTATAAAAATAGCATCTAAACATTTCTTTGTTGAATGAACTATAATCTTTTGTCCTAACTTTATTATGTAGTACGCATAACCAATGGTTTGTAACTATTAAATCAGTTTATATTTATACTGAGAAAGTTAAATCTGAAAACATCTCTAGGCCTACTATCAAATAAATTGACATACTTTTAGAATAATTAATATTTAACTCAAGTTGACCACAAAATGCTGAAAATGTATTTCTTTATATAATTAGTATACATAAAACATATTAGAGTTTAGATTTGTTATTACAATTATAGCAAAACTTAAAGTAATAACACTGAATAATTATTTTTAAAAATAAAAAAAAAACAACAAAATGTTTTATTATAAAATAAAAATTATTCTTTAAATTAAAAAATGAAATAAAATTACATACCTACCTGTCATACAGTATAAATGTAGATGTGTTTATTGTAGTGCATGGTTCCCTTTCCGGTTACAACAATATATGTACATTATTTACATAGTTCACTTAGTCACATTATCATAATCTTAGATGTTTCCTTCTGCAGTAGTATATATATTTCATGCCATTGAAATCTAAACCTACAAACAAAAGGGACACCAATATTATTTTAAAATATATTAGAGCAAAGCGTATAGATAAATGTTGAATAAAATTAATGCAAAATAAAATCAATATTACTAAATAATTTACAGTTCAGATAATACAAAATATAAAATCGTGTTCATCTTAAAATCAAGATTGTTCTTTAAGACTGAAGACATAAACAAAATTAAAAACCTATCTCTTATACAATTTTATATAAAACATGTTTTATATACAGTTTTATTAATTCCTTTTATTCATTATTAACATTTATAAAGCAATTATATTTAAATGGTTGATTAAATTAACGTGAATTTAAAACATTTATTTCTTCAGCAGTATGTTAAGATATTGACATGTCATTGACATATAATCCTACAATCAAAAAGAGACATTATCATTTTAGTAAACTTCATTTGTAAACGTGAATATAAACGTCAACCAATATTATATCGGATTAAAAAACTTTATGTAAATAAATATCTGATATTACTTTTTCATTATTTTTATTTATTTTATTATAATAGACATATCCAAGTTTAGGTAATTATATTATATTATTATGGCTTAACTGACATGTAAACAACTTTTTAAGGGAGAGTAATTGTCTTAGTACCAATATAACAGTATAATAGGCCACATTATTATGTTAGTAAGCCTGTTTAATTTATTTTGCATTGAGTCATATTTAATGATCTTTTTAATTAAAACATCAGCATTTAACAAACAAATGAAACTGTTCGTGCTGTCCAATACAAAGTTAAGACAATAAATTGTATTACTGTATTGTAGTACAAAACTGCAAAAGCATTAATATTTTTAATTTTTATGAAGCGTTAATAGTACCAAAAAATAGTGTTATTGTTAATAATATACAGTCACATATTAAGACAAGATTAAATGAAAATGGTGGTTAAATAATAAAAATGCCCCTATTATCATTCAAAGCTGAAGAAGACAATTTTATATTTAATATACCAAATTATATATCCAATAAAAGAGATTTTTAATTAAACTTACGCATGAATAAATATACTAATTTGATGTGGGAGGAGTTTGTAATAATGTGTTTAGAGCAATTTTTTGTGCTTCTTCTTCTGAAGGTCTTTTTATCGATTTAGTATTCTTCTTTTTATTTTTTGTTGATAGAAATCTTCTTTGAAGCTCAAGGTATTAATTAGCACTATAATTTCTTCTAATTTTAAGCTGGCCAATGGAATGTTTTTATGCTATTAAGTTTTGCATATAAATTTTTAAGTGTTTGGCTTGCAACACGCACATCCTTACTGGTAGATATTTTTTGCATATTTGATCAAATTGCTGTTTGAGTTGAAGTTTTAGTAGCTCTATTGATTTTTTACTATTCCTTTTAGAACCAACTTCTTTTAAAATTACATGCTTTTCTTCAGAGTCTTTATTATCTTCTATTATTAATAGATTTTGTAATAGATTACATTAATTATCACATTCTTCTTTAATTTCAGGCCTTTCTAGTTTTAATTTTCGGCATAGCAGATGGATATGCTTTACACATGTTCCACTTTATGCAAGAGTCGATACATGTACAGCTGAACTTGTGGATGCAGGAAGTACACTGAGTGCAAACGATTCAACAATGACATTTTTATTCAATTAACCTCAACGTGTAGGTTTTACCAAATGAGGACGATGAGGCAATTTCCCACAATGATTCATCATTTGAAATCACAAAATCAACACTCATTTCCAGAGACTTCTTGTGGCGAGTTTTGAGCTGTTTTAGTTTGGGTGTTAATTTTCCTTTCTCAATCAATATCAAACGACGAAATAATTTTTGTTTAATCATCTGCATTATTGCATGGATTGCTTTGTCTAGTCTCTTTACTGATTTTCCCTTCAAGAAAATATGTTTGATAATCCTATGCATGCTCTCTAAATGAATCATTGGTTCTTTAACAACAAGCCCATGATTTAAAACATCCTCCATATTTCTTTTGAAAGTATTCACCATAGTCTTTCATAATTTCATTGCTGCATGGTTCGTTAATAATTACTTTAAGCATTGTCATAAAATCATTTTCATCTGTTTCTTCTAATAATACCCTTAATTTCTTATACGTTTGTTTTTGGGTCTCGATGTCATTTTTTAAAGAATTGACTGCCATGCCCTGTCAACATGCCAAGTGCAGTATAGACGCCTATCAGCTGGTCCCATTACAGATACCCAGGCATTATAAAATGAATCTGCCATATCAGACATAAACGCTTTTGGTTTTAATATTCCTACTTTATTTCATATTGTGTTTAAGAAAGCAGCAATACTGTCTCTATCAGTTTTATTTGAAATAAAAAATGCACAAGGAAACCCTTGTCTCATATCATCAATCTCCATTACAGTAATCACTTCAAAATCGTATGCATTCATTCCATGTGTACTATCCATAAAAATGCAATCTGAACCAAATTTACTCAAAATTTCTTGTTGAGCCTCTGTCATGATTCCTAAACAAAAGTCATCTTTCCCAAACTCATTTGATTCTTCCCCTTGAGTTTTGTACATTAAAACACAGTTGTTGATTGAATTTTTCTCTTTTTCTACCCACGCTTCAACACTTAGAGCATCATTAGAATGGTGGACAGCATCATTCAATTGCAATTCCTTCTCTATATTGTACAAATCTTGCCTTGTTAGAATGTCTATTCTACGAAGTGATTCTTTGGACACATTCGATCTAATATTGTCTAATATGGCATCAAATGGCACTTGACCAGCGATTTTACTTGCTAAACTTATATTCTGTCTAACTTCAAATGATAATGGTTTGTGAGCTAAATCCTTACCATGACCTACGTGGGATGTACAGTAATCTACTGTTACAGTAACAATGTCACTTACTTTTGCTTTCATTCGAGAAGGACAAAAACCATCAACTTTACATGAGCCTTGGATTTTAATTTCTCTTTTACCTTTCGATTTAGATTTAAAAATCCCAGATCTGTTACATTGAAAATATAATACAAAAGAATTATCAGATGGTTTTAACTTTTTAGCGGAGGTTTTTTTTTTATAAAAGAAACATTTTCTACATTTTATATGCTAATTTTCCATTCATAAAAGTTATCTATTTTGGGAAACTATAGTTTTTCAATGTTCAGTTTTATTTAATAGTCATTTGATAAGTGATTTTCAAATTAAAAAAAATTTTCAAAATCCTTTTTAAAAAGTGTACAAATAACAATGTAATTTTTTACTTTTGGTATGTCATAGTTACATTTGTGAAGCTCAGTTAAGTGTCTCTTAAGATTATATCGTTTTGAAAAAGATATGTCACAAATTGTGCACGAAAACATTGTATTCATTTAAATAAGAAATCCAATTGCAGCATTAACATCAATATGTAGTCAACAAGTATTTATTTGACCATTCAATCAAAATTTTACAATAGGCTATATAAAACTTAAATTAAAAAAACAAAAATGACATGCTCAAGAAAAACATTCAAAAGAGCCCAAAATCAAAGTCACTCCATGCACATCTAGCAATAAGAAATCCATGCCATAAAAAATAAATAAACAAATAAGTAAAACAGTAATTCAAATGGAGATTGAACTAATTCATTAATATTTAAAAGATGTAATTACTCATCATGTAATCGAGGTTTAAAAGAAATTGTTAAATTAATAACTGAAACACGTAAATAATGCTGTTAATAGCACTGTTACTCTTAGCTTTTCGCGCCAATTAATTGTAAACTGAGATGAGTTAATGTCTACTTTCAAAGTCAGCTGATCTTATAGCAATGAACCAACGTTCGTATCGGCTAGTTCGGAAACGCTCGGTGATTTTCGAATAATGGAGTGCTAGTGGTAGGGGGAGCATTTCCTCTCTGAAAGTCTCGTTTTGCGTTCTATTAAAAACACGCGTTAACAATAAATGGAATAAATTACATTTTTATTCGTTATAAATTGTTTTTGAAAGCAATGAACGTCATACAACACAAATTAAGTAATATACAAACACAAAATGCACAAATATAACTATAATATTTGTAAATATCAGTAAATTCGTCCTGTGTGACGTTCACAAGTATCGTATCCGTACCAACATATGCTAATTGAGAAACTTTAATCATTGTTGCCTACACTAAATGATATTCTACAGCTACTAACTTTAGCCCAAATCAAAACTGGCTTTTTTAATCGTTTAAAGTTTTTTTACTTATAAATACTGAAGACATTCTGTAGTTTTAAAAACATTGAAAATAACACGTGTCTGTTCTTAAGCATAATTAGAGACGGTTTTTAAGACTATTAGATTCACATAAAATATACAGTAATTGTTTTGTGTTAGGACAATATATTTATTTAAAACGTTAACACATAGCCAAGTTTTATTAGTATTTGACAGTATTATTAGATCTCGTACTCTAAAAAAATGTAAAAATTAAATTATTAATATTTTCCCTGATAATTATTAATAAATTAAAAATTTGTTAGGTTATAAGTAACTTATAATGATATTGAATATACAGTATAACTTATTTGAGAAATTTTACAATCCATTTTACACTGGCCATAAATATTATACTTCTATTAACCTTGAATAATATGTTGAATTAAGTTTCTTAAAATACACCGGAAAGAGGGCACTGTTTGTGAATGGTAGTGTTATCGAGAGAAGCATATAATTAAAAAGGTCAATTTCCATTACACTTATGATGGTCTGTAATTATCATTGGCATAGCCCCAATTATGCTTCCAAATTTCCGTTCTGCTAAATGACAATTGTTTTAATTGAAAAAATCCTTTTGACTCTACGATCTATTATGTATTTTTGGTATGTCATAGTTACATACCAAAAATACATATACATACATATACATAGTTACATACCAAAAAAAAAATACATACTGGTTAATAAGTTCCAGGGTACATTTTTAAGGTCGATAAATAATATTTTCACTCTGAATTTGGTATAAATAATTATAACATATAGACACATTTTTATCTTGGTAACTTAAGTAAAAATAATAATAAATGTATTATTGAGTTAAATCAAATTAAATAAATTATGATATATTTTAATATTGTAATAAATATTACTAAAAACATGAGTATTATTTGAGAAAACTGTTGTAAGGATACAAGGGTAAACATTTTTATTAAAATATGAAATGATATTCGAATAATTATTTGGAAAATTTTTAAAAACGTAATTTAAATGTTCAAAATAGTCTTAATATTAAATGTTAACCTACCCAAGCAAACTATTTTAATATATGAAGAGTTTCTTGTTTTTCCGTAAATACTCTGAAAACTCAATAATCCACTTAACGAATGTTAATAAACAATAAAATTCATTACATAAATAAATAGTACTGCTTGACAACCCAAACTTTATATGTATTACATAAAACACAAAAAAAGACGAAGTTCATAATTTAATTTTAAACAATTTGTTGTTATAAATTTTTATAAATTAGCCTATTTTTAAGATGCTTGAGATGATTTTCACAAATTTGTTTTTAATGTCAAACGGCAGTGCCATTGACTTTTGCCTGAAAAATATAATGCCTGTATAATTATACAGATGTGAATTATTGTTTTAACTTTTCCTCGTTGAAACTTGGGGGGTTCATTAAATTTTAAGTTTAATCGTATTAAAATTCTAAATAATAAAATAATTGTTTTACCAAATCCTAGATATAATGTTTGAATTAGACGTAAATATGATGCTTTAATCGAGAGTTACTTGTTGTCTTATTTATTATTAGACAAACAACACTCGTTAAATAATACAATTGGTTTGAATTCAGAAACACTCAGCTTTAGGAACAAAATCATTAGTTTGATTTTATTATAAGTTGACTGTTGACTTTATTGACTTACATGGACAAGGATATTAGTGCTGCCTAAACTGGTACATTTTTGTGCATAGCAAATACCCAAATTGGATGGTTACCCTTTAAACATAATCCTAAATACCTTTTGTGTAAAGATAACATTTTGTAAATGAAATTTAACTGACTCAACTTTTGTCTTAAAACCAGTTAAAATCTTTCTATGCACAAAAGTAATAATTATTTGTCTTATACATATTATTTTAGTATCGTATTTGTTGTTATTTCAACTTAAAACGTCCTTAAATTTATTCCTAAACTAGATGACGACAATATTATGGGTGTTTATTAGATGATATTAATAATGTTACAATGTGTTAAACGTGTTGAAAATTTACGGTTTTTAAATATTTTCATTGTCAGTTACAAAAATACTTGTAATCTTTCATAAAATTGAATAAGAAAAAAGAACATTAACAAGTCAATCAACAATCCAACGAACTCTTTTTGGTTGAAATCCAATCAACAATAATGGAGATTCCCACTTTTCATCGCCATAAGAAAGATTACCGTTTTATATACCATGTAAATTCTTTAAGTGTTTTAGTAATTTGTAAGTTAAACAGTTTAAAGATCCACCTCACTGAAAACATTTTACTGATTGGAAATTAGTATTATTTGGTCCTAGTATTAATCTATAGTATTATCGACCTTTTTACTAAGTTTTAATAGCTCTTGAAATTACAAAAAAATTCTTTAAACTTTAGAAAAATACAAACAAACCGACAACTAAATGTTTAAAACCTGTTCTGTTTAGAGGAATTATTTGGCTAATTTTGACACACAGTATCATATCCTTAAGTTAATGGACATACTGCATACATATTTACACATGCATTGCATAATATAAATTTGAATTTTATAAGAAAATAAGGAATATAAGGACCCCACACACAATTTTTATGGTTTGTTTGATATTAGCCTCACGAATACACAGCAGGTTTTCCCAGAAATACTCGTTTTTGAAAACAAATTTAAAAGAAAGAAAACTATTTTACACAAAAATAATGTATGTTACATTACGTAAAATTTTTTTTCTGTGTTAGGTAGGTTGCCTACTATTTTTGCAAGTAGTTCCTAATAATAATAGGAAACCTATATCGAACCTAACAGAAAATAACCTTGCCTAACCTAACGTAACTGAACCTAACACACTATTGTTATTGAATAAACCATTTATTATTTGTTGTATGTAGATTAACTGTATGATATTTCCATGAGTATGAAAAAATGCCACGCTGAATTAATATAATAATTTTTTGTGCAAAACACTTACTACTTTGTTAAACCGTTTCACAGAAATTAGTATTTCCATGATTAAATTCTATAGATCAAGAGGTTTCCGTTTACGTGTAAAAAATGATAAAAATTGACGATTCCCTACATTCTACATCTACCAATGATTTGTATTATCATTATGTCAATAAACAACATTACTGTAGTTTAAAAGGTTTACTTGCTAATACACATTTTTTCTATTAAGTTTTAATTTTTTTAATTTCGTTAGTTAAAAAAATCACTGTAATGAGGAAATATGGCTATTAAAAAAAAAAAAAAAATTGCTTAGTTAAAAGTAACAAAAGACAAAAAATAGATAAAAATAAAGCTTAACAAAAACACAAAGATTGAGTAGAATATATTCAAGAGTAAAACCAATAAATTTAATTAAACTGTAGTCGCTTGAATTAGAGATAGAGTAGTTCCTGGCCTTGCCTGAACAATGTTACCAGTAATATGAACCTTGTACTGCACTGGTCCCCCCCTTCACTGTCTGGATAGATTCTCCACACAGGTTTACGAGAATGGGGAGAATAAAATTAAGTAGAAGATCCAATCTATTTTTTATTTATTTTTTTAAGATACGGGACTTGTTCTAAACATAATTCTTAACATTTTTAAATTTTTCAAATAAGTAGCCTAAGGTAAATTTCTTAAAAAAGGAGTATTTTGAAAATGTTTATTAGAGGTAAAACGGAAAGGGAAGACGAGTTTCATTTGGAATTCCCAAGAAGAAGTTTTTTACAAAAAAACAACAAACGTCCTATATTATGGCTCATTTCTACTGTTTTCATCACCAATATTCGTAAACTTCCTACTTACTCCTTTAAAAGCATTTTACCTAGTTAATATGAGGTATAGATCATGAAATAATAACTTTATTGCCATCTAATATTAACAAGAAACTGGCAAAAGGAGTGTCATGTCTCATATATTTATTATAAAAATTAATAATTGGGACATTTAACAACTGAAGTAGTATGTTGTTCAAGAAAAAGCATTTTATATTTTTATTTTGTATTCATTTATATTTCCTAGTGAAATGTTTAATAATGTAAAATAATAAATTTTAATGGTTTTCATAATGACTATTAAAGATTATGGATAAGTCAGTACAAACTATCGTGCCATAAAATTCATATAAATCCTATGTCTAATATTGACGGATTTACTTAAAATTAGCCATATAAAATCCTTAAATATGCTTCTCATCAATAAGATAATTTGTATAAAAACATAAACCTATGCATATTTCTGACTATTTATAGATAAATACTTTGTAGTAAATATTTACTTCAAAAAGAAAATAAATATTTAAAAATTATTTATAATAAAGAATAAACTCTGTTAAATATTTACAGATTGTAAGTACCTATTTACAGTCTCTGCCATTACTGTTGGTAAGTTGTTTTTACGTTTTAGTTTGTCAAAATGAAATATTTTTATGGTTTATTTAAAATAATACACCATAATACGGACCAATTTATAAATCAAAGATTATTTAAATGAAACAAGGTCACAAGGTCATAATCATTAGATCTAAGCACATTTAATACAACTTCATTTTATTTAGGCTGATAAAAGCTGTCAGAAAACTGTTGACATTTTCGAAATATGGAAAAGAATGGTCAGCAGAAAATTTATCACCATAACAGAGCTGTGATGGGCTCCGACTCGCACACATCTCATTTAATCACTGACAGAGCGTATTGTCAGTGACGTCACAGTGTGATGTGTGAATGTCCACTCCCACCCTTAATGTACATATACAAGCCATATAACAGACTGTGAGTAGAGATCTACCACAAACCTGACTGGTTAAAATACACACGTCATTTATTAAATTACTGACAGAGTTTATAGTCAGTGACCTCACTGTGTGATGTGTAAATATATACTCCTACCCTTAAAATACATATACAAGCCATGTAGAGACCGCACTGAACACTGTGTTCCAGACTGAACTTCTCACGACTGGTTCTATACAGAAGTATTGAACTATTTTGAGTTTTAGAATTCGGAAATATTTTATTTTATTCAGTGTGTAGCTTGTTTCGTTGAGCTAAAACCGAAAATAAAATAAAAATAGAAAAATACTGTAGTAGATACTTGAAAAGCCATAGATTACATAAATTGCGTGATTGAACTATATTCTGATCATTAGTGATATTTTTGTATAAGAGGTGAAGTATTGTTTTCAATATTGGTTTTCCCCAAATTTACAGGAAAGAAGAAGTATCATGATCTTTACATATTTTTTATTAATGTTCAGTCACATTTTATAATTTTCATCTGACTGCACCCAAGAAAGATTGGTTTGCACTAGAATTGTTTATATCTGTCGTATAGATTGTTTCCTTATGACGTATGCTATGGGTAGATGTTTGAATGAGTGAGTGAGTGATTGTTGAAGTATTTGGCATGTAGGAAAGTCCCTCGTCAATGTTTGGCTTAGTAGTTATTATTATTTGCCTCACCTCTTACAGTTCCTGTCTGCGTTAAACTAATGTTCTGTATAATTTGTTCTTTTATTAGTCTCGAATTTTTTTATTAGAACACCTTATTGCCAATTTCAAGTTGTCAAAGAAGACTATCTGAAACAATATTGACCTTCAACAAAACATTATAAAGTAATTGATTGTAATATTTAAAAAAATTACTAATAGCAAGACAATTACTGGTAAAATAAACACCACAAAAGATTAACACTAAAAATATATATATATAATTTGTATACGTATTTGTAATCATACAATATTTCATTGTTGATTGTTAAACTTTAATTTTTGATGTATATATTGTTATTCCTAAAAATTTAGTAAATATAATTAGTATATCTCTTAATTAGCTTTAAGCTAGAGGGATAAATAAGTGAACTGTATAAGAAAAAGATATTGTAAATGCAAATACATGAATAAATAAATAAATGTGCTAATAAGAAATTTAATAATAGACAGCGCTCATAAATAAATCAAACGAAAGAGCAATAAATATTTCAAAGCTTATGAATTTAAAACAAAATTAAGTTTCATTTCAATTTATATAACGTCCACTCTTTGTTATACTTTAAAGAAATGAATAAAATGTCATGTCTAATCTCTAAAGGGAGGATTGCATTAGCTACAGTTCTATATGCAAATTCACAGTCCATGGACAAAACACAACCTCTGACAAAGACTGGAGTGAGGCTAGATGAAAATTACGTTTTTCTAACACATTTATGAAACTTTACTGGTTTAGAAAATAGTCTTTCTGAGTGAATAATATTAACATAATCTATTTCTTATAATAGTATAAATATTTTGAAATTGAGTAAATCCTCTCCTTCAAAAATATATTTTTGCCCAAAGTATTTGTAAGCATCCTTAAAAACATGTTAACTCCATACGTAAATTATTGTATGATCCCAATTAATAGAACTTTAATAGAAATCAAAGTAATGTTAACTGTTAATTTTAATGAAGTCAAATTAAAATATTCATATCAAATTAAATAGCAGAGTGTTGGGTAGTTCAGTAATATATAGGTATTTATCAAACCTATCTGGTTACTTAAATGCTGGTAGACGTATATAAAAAAATGTACGGTGTTAGTTGTATATTTTAATACAGTACAATTATTGACTACCGAAAATCAATGCATACATTGTAGACTTTGCTCTAAAAGTTAACGAGAAAGAGTTATTTATTAGTAGACCAATTGTCTGATTAATCACAAGGCTTAAGTTCAGAAATTTTTATTTATTTTGCTATACAACAAGAAGAAAATAATACAAATATTAACCTCTTACCTGTTTCATGCTCAAAAATTCCATTTTCCTAACCAAAACAAAATATAAACTATAACAATATACCGTACATCAATGGATAGATTTGAAACTAACAAAACAGGAATAAATGAGAACAATAACCAAACACACTAAAGACATAAAAGGTAACAGTGAATTAATAACGAATACGGAAATAAATTACAGGCAGCATCAAATCTGGACCATCGGAAACGAAGTAATTCAGAATTTTGAAAAAAAACCAGCCTTTGACCAAAATAATTTCATAATAATTTAATTCATAATGTTCTGGAAACTGTCCTATATTTGACATTCTAGAATCATAAATTACGAAATTAAATTATAAAAATCATTAAACGTGAACAATCATTTTATTAAGTTAATTAATACATATGTTTGATGGGATGTAAATTACCATACGCATATGTCGAATTTCACTCCAGTAGGTCTTCTTGTTGATGTGTGCCGATGCAAAGTTTATTTCATCTCTAAGATAGCATCTCCTTCCTCCATGTAAATTTTCATTTGTGTGTCGGAGTGTGTTTCCTTCCGTCTTCCCTGTCAGCCTTCTTGTCATCTTTCTCATTGTCTTCAATTTCCGGCTGTTTTGTACTAGTTATGTGTGGCTTGAGTTTTTATTGGTCTTCAGCTCAATGGTCTGGGAGGGGAGGTAGATCGTCACTTGCATAGCTTTTCACCTTGATGTCACCTGGGAATAGAGCCAGAGTTTTGCTATTAAAGACAAGCGGCACGTGGCCGTTCCGCCAGTACCAAAGTAATGTTATTCGGACTATAGTATCAAGAATAGCACATCAGCAAGAAATCATACTCGGAAGTAGTTATACGTCTGAACATAAACTTGATATGAACAAGAATAAAGAAATCAACAGTAAGTCTCACTGGGAGAGTAGTTATTTGTCTTAAAGTAACCCAACTGGTAACCAGAATAGAGGCATCAGCAAGATGTTCTACTTGGAGAGTAGTTATTTGTCTGAAAATAACCCAACTGGTAACCAGAATAGAGACATCAGCAAGATGTTCTACTTGGAGAGTAGTTATTTGTGTGAACATAACCTAAATAGTAATAAGAATAGATATATCAACAAGATGTTCTACTTGGAAAGTAGTTATTTGTCTGAAAATAACCCAAATGTTAACCAGAATAGAAACATCAGCAAGATGTTCAACTTGGAGAGTAGTTATTTGTCGGAAAATAACCCAACTGGTAACCAGAATAGAGACATCAGCAAGATGTTCTACTTGTAAAGTAGTTATTTGTCGGAAAATAACCCAACTGGTAACCAGAATGGAGACATCACAAGAAGTTCTACTTGGAGAGTAGTTATTTGTCTGAAAATAACCCAAATGGTAACCAGAATGGAGACATCACAAGAAGTTCTACTTGGAGAGTAGTTATTTGTCTGAAAATAACCCAAATGGTAACCAGAATAGAGACATCAGCAAGATGTTCTACTTGGAGAGTAGTTATTTGTGTGAACATTACATAAATAGTAATAAGAATAGATATATCAACAAGATGTTCTACTTGTAAAGTAGTTATTTGTCGGAAAATAACCCAACTGGTAACCAGAATAGAAACATCAGCAAGATGTTCTACTTGGAGAGTAGTTATTTGTCGGAAAATAACCCAACTGGTAACCAGAATAGAAACATCAGCAAGATGTTCTACTTGGAGAGTAGTTATTTGTCGGAAAATAACCCAACTGGTAACCAGAATAGAAACATCAGCAAGATGTTCTACTTGGAGAGTAGTTATTTGTCTGAAAATAACCCAAATGGTAACCAGAATAGAGACATCAGCAAGATGTTCTACTTGGAGAGTAGTTATTTGTGTGAACATTACATAAATAGTAATAAGAATAGATATATCAACAAGATGTTCTACTTGTAAAGTAGTTATTTGTCGGAAAATAACCCAACTGGTAACCAGAATAGAAACATCAGCAAGATGTTCTACTTGGAGAGTAGTTATTTGTCGGAAAATAACCCAACTGGTAACCAGAATAGAAACATCAGCAAGATGTTCTACTTGGAGAGTAGTTATTTGTCGGAAAATAACCCAACTGGTAACCAGAATAGAAACATCAGCAAGATGTTCTACTTGGAGAGTAGTTATTTGTCGGAAAATAACACAACTGGTAACCAGAATAGAGACATCAGCAAGATGTTATACTTGAAGAGTAGTTATTTGTCTGAAAATAACTCAACTGGTAACCTGAATAGAGACATCAGCAAGATGTTCTACTTGGAGAGTAGTTATTTGTCTGAAAATAACCCAACTGGTAACCAGAATAGAGACATCAGCAAGATGTTCTACTTGGAGAGTAGTTATTTGTGTGAACATAACATAAATAGTAATAAGAATAGATATATCAACAAGATGTTCTACTTGGAGAGTAGTTATTTGTCTGAAAATAACCCAACTGGTAACCAGAATAGAGACATCAGCAAGATGTTCTACTTGGAGAGTAGTTATTTGTGTGAACATAACATAAATAGTAATAAGAATAGATATATCAACAAGATGTTCTACTTGGAAAGTAGTTATTTGTCTGAAAATAACCCAACTGGTAACCAGAATAGAGACATCAGCAATATGTTCTACTTGGAGAGTAGTTATTTGTCTGAAAATAACTCAACTGGTAACCTGAATAGAGACATCAGCAAGATGTTCTACTTGGAGAGTAGTTATTTGTGTGAACATAACCTAAATAGTAATAAGAATATATATATCAACAAGATGTTCTACTTGGAGAGTAGTTATTTGTGTGAATATAACCTAAATAGTAATAAGAATAGATATATCAACAAGATGTTCTACTTGGAGAGTAGTTATTTGTGTGAATATAACCTAAATAGTAATAAGAATAGATATATCAACAAGAAGCCCCACTTGGAGGGTAGCTGTAAGACTTAGCATAAGTAGTAACAAGAATAGAGATACCAACAAGATGTTCTACTTGGAGAGTAGTTATTTGTGTGAATATAACCTAAATAGTAATAAGAATAGATATATCAACAAGATGTTCTACTTGGAGAGTAGTTATTTGTATGAATATAACCTAAATAGTAATAAGAATAGATATATCAACAAGATGTTCTACTTGGAGAGTAGTTATTTGTGTGAATATAACTTAATAGTAATAAGAATATATATATCAACAAGATGTTCTACTTGGAGAGTAGTTATTTGTGTGAATATAACCTAAATAGTAATAAGAATAGATATATCAACAAGATGTTCTACTTGGAGAGTAGTTATTTGTGTGAATATAACCTAAATAGTATTAAGAATAGATATATCAACAAGATGTTCTACTTGGAGAGTAGTTATTTGTGTGAATATAACCTAAATAGTATTAAGAATAGATATATCAACAAGATGTTCTACTTGGAGAGTAGTTATTTGTGTGAATATAACCTAAATAGTAATAAGAATAGATATATCAACAAGATGTTCTACTTGGAGAGTAGTTATTTGTGTGAATATAACCTAAATAGTAATAAGAATAGATATATCAACAAGATGTTCTACTTGGAGAGTAGTTATTTGTGTGAATATAACCTAAATAGTAATAAGAATAGATATATCAACAAGATGTTCTACTTGGAGAGTAGTTATTTGTGTGAATATAACCTAAATAGTAATAAGAATAGATATATCAACAAGATGTTCTACTTGGAGAGTAGTTATTTGTGTGAATATAACCTAAATAGTAATAAGAATAGATATATCAACAAGATGTTCTACTTGGAGAGTAGTTATTTGTGTGAATATAACCTAAATAGTAATAAGAATAGATATATCAACAAGATGTTCTACTTGGAGAGTAGTTATTTGTGTGAATATAACCTAAATAGTATTAAGAATAGATATATCAACAAGATGTTCTACTTGGAGAGTAGTTATTTGTGTGAATATAACCTAAATAGTATTAAGAATAGATATATCAACAAGATGTTCTACTTGGAGAGTAGTTATTTGTGTGAATATAACCTAAATAGTATTAAGAATAGATATATCAACAAGATGTTCTACTTGGAGAGTAGTTATTTGTGTGAATATAACCTAAATAGTAATAAGAATAGATATATCAACAAGATGTTCTACTTGGAGAGTAGTTATTTGTGTGAATATAACCTAAATAGTAATAAGAATAGATATATCAACAAGATGTTCTACTTGGAGAGTAGTTATTTGTGTGAATATAACCTAAATAGTAGTAAGAATAGATATATCAACAAGATGTTCTACTTGGAGAGTAGATATTTGTGTGAATATAACCTAAATAGTAATAAGAATATATATATCAACAAGATGTTCTACTTGGAGAGTAGTTATTTGTGTGAATATAACCTAAATAGTAATAAGAATAGATATATCAACAAGATGTTCTACTTGGAGAGTAGTTATTTGTGTGAATATAACCTAAATAGTAATAAGAATAGATATATCAACAAGATGTTCTACTTGGAGAGTAGTTATTTGTGTGAATATAACCTAAATAGTAATAAGAATAGATATATCAACAAGATGTTCTACTTGGAGAGTAGTTATTTGTGTGAATATAACCTAAATAGTAGTAAGAATAGATATATCAACAAGATGTTCTACTTGGAGAGTAGTTATTTGTGTGAATATAACCTAAATAGTAATAAGAATAGATATATCAACAAGATGTTCTACTTGGAGAGTAGTTATTTGTGTGAATATAACCTAAATAGTAATAAGAATAGATATATCAACAAGATGTTTTACTTGGAGAGTAGTTATTTGTGTGAATATAACCTAAATAGTAATAAGAATAGATATATCAACAAGATGTTCTACTTGGAGAGTAGTTATTTGTGTGAATATAACCTAAATAGTAATAAGAATAGATATATCAACAAGATGTTCTACTTGGAGAGTAGTTATTTGTGTGAATATAACCTAAATAGTAGTAAGAATAGATATATCAACAAGATGTTCTACTTGGAGAGTAGTTATTTGTGTGAATATAACCTAAATAGTAATAAGAATAGATATATCAACAAGATGTTCTACTTGGAGAGTAGTTATTTGTGTGAATATAACCTAAATAGTAATAAGAATAGATATATCAACAAGATGTTCTACTTGGAGAGTAGTTATTTGTGTGAATATAACCTAAATAGTAGTAAGAATAGATATATCAACAAGATGTTCTACTTGGAGAGTAGTTATTTGTGTGAATATAACCTAAATAGTAGTAAGAATAGATATATCAACAAGATGTTCTACTTGGAGAGTAGTTATTTGTGTGAATATAACCTAAATAGTAGTAAGAATAGATATATCAACAAGATGTTCTACTTGGAGAGTAGTTATTTGTGTGAATATAACCTAAATAGTAGTAAGAATAGATATATCAACAAGATGTTCTACTTGGAGAGTAGTTATTTGTGTGAATATAACCTAAATAGTAATAAGAATAGATATATCAACAAGATGTTCTACTTGGAGAGTAGTTATTTGTGTGAATATAACCTAAATAGTAGTAAGAATAGATATATCAACAAGATGTTCTACTTGGAGAGTAGTTATTTGTGTGAATATAACCTAAATAGTAATAAGAATAGATATATCAACAAGATGTTCTACTTGGAGAGTAGTTATTTGTGTGAATATAACCTAAATAGTAATAAGAATAGATATATCAACAAGATGTTCTACTTGGAGAGTAGTTATTTGTGTGAATATAACCTAAATAGTAATAAGAATAGATATATCAACAAGATGTTTTACTTGGAGAGTAGTTATTTGTGTGAATATAACCTAAATAGTAATAAGAATAGATATATCAACAAGATGTTCTACTTGGAGAGTAGTTATTTGTGTGAATATAACCTAAATAGTAGTAAGAATAGATATATCAACAAGATGTTCTACTTGGAGAGTAGTTATTTGTGTGAATATAACCTAAATAGTAATAAGAATAGATATATCAACAAGATGTTCTACTTGGAGAGTAGTTATTTGTGTAAATATAACCTAAATAGTAATAAGAATAGATATATCAACAAGATGTTCTACTTGGAGAGTAGTTATTTGTGTGAATATAACCTAAATAGTAATAAGAATAGATATATCAACAAGATGTTCTACTTGGAGAGTAGTTATTTGTGTGAACATAACCTAAATAGTAACAAGAATAGATATATCAACAAGATGTTCTACTTGGAGAGTAGTTATTTGTGTGAACATAACCTAAATAGTAATAAGAATAGATATATCAACAAGAAGCCCCACTTGGAGGGTAGCTGTAAGACTTAGCATAAGTAGTAACAAGAATAGAGATACCAACAAGAAGCCCCACTTGGAGGGTAGCTGTAAGACTTAGCATAACATAAGTAGTAACAAGAATAGAGATACCAACAAGAAGCCCCACTTGGAGGGTAGCTGTAAGACTTAGCATAACATAAGTGGTAACAGGAATAGAGATACCAACTAGAAGTCCCACGGCAAGGGAATTTATATGACTTAACATAAATAGTAACAGGAATAGAGAAATAAAAAATAAGTCCCACTGGGAGTATTTTTCTGATCATAACCTAACTAGTAACCAGAATTGAGACGTAAGTAAACCACCTTCTAAAACCAAATGCTGGGTCCACTGAGGGTGGATGCGAAAGCCTGAGGAGTACATAGAACAATAAAAAATAAGTTGTGGTCAAAATATAGTTCATAAAAAATGAAAGTAAAATTAAAACATGGAAAATTATTTTGAATTTAAAGCAAAAAAAGTCTAAGATAGAAAATAATATTTACTGATCAAAAGTCTGCTCTTGCCTGTTTCGTGCACAACATGTCCTTACGCCTAACCAAAACAAAATAAAAACTACAACATTATAGATCAATGAATACATTTAAATCTAACAAACCAGGAATAAATGAAAACAATAACCAAACACACTAAATACATAAAAGATAACAAGAATTAGTAAAGAATACGGAAACAAATTAACAGGTAGCATCAACTCCAGTTCCTCGGGAATGAAGTAATTTGGAAGTCAGCCAATATTGAAAAATTACGAAATTTAATCAAAAGGTTTGCGTTAATAATTTCATCGAATCCTATGGGCGAGATAGGGTGGCTCCCAATGGGAAATTTTAAAAATACATAAAGCACCCAAAAACTCCGTTACAAAAAAAAACCTTCTAAATCAACAAAACAATGATAAAAATCATATAAAATAAACAAATTAAAATAAAATCCTCAATTATACAAATTGTCAAAACGTTTTCAAAACTACAACCCCTCCCCCATAAAATGAATGTCACAACATCCCCAAATAAATTTTTAAAACACTACCTCCATATGTAACAAAAGATTCTCTTGTTACAAGCAATTCAATAAAGTACTTACCAAATAAGGGTGTTTCTCAATAGTTGTGGCATTTCGCATTTACATTCCTAAGCCTCCATCCTGAGAACTAGAACCCTTATAGATGATTTCATTACAGGTTACATGGGCAGCCCAGGCACAGACCAGCCCTTTGGATAAACCTCATTCATACAAGTACAGTGCTACTGACCCACCCATACACGTACAGTGGTACTGACCCACCCGCCATCCCATACACGTACAGTGCTACTGACCCACCCGCACACCCATACACGTACAGTGGTACTGACCCACCCGACCACCCATACACGTACAGTGGTAGTGACCCAACCACCCACCCATACAAGTACAGTGGTAATGAGCTACTTGCATGAGAGGAAAACGAAGTTGGTAACGTTTTCATAAAGAAACTGAACTTTTGAACTAAAACAAACAGTGTGGTAAGCGACTGTTGTTAACCCACTCTACAGATACATACGAATGACGTTAACCCACCCTCACACAGACATACGACTAATATTTACTCACCTACCCTCTCTGTAGATACATAAAACTGACGTTAACCCACCCCCACACAGACATATGACTAATATTTACCCACACACCCTCCCTGCAGATACATAAAACTGACGTTAACCCACCCCCAAACAGACATACGCCTAATATTTACCCACCCACCCTCCCTGCAGATACGTAAAACTGACGTTAACCCACCCCCACACAGACATACGACTAATATTTACCCACCCACCCTCCCTGCAGATACATAAAACTGACGTTAACCCACCCCCACACAGACATACGACTAATATTTACCCACCCACCCTTCCTGCAGATACATAAAACTGACGTTAACCCAACCCCACACAGACATATGACTAATATTTACCCACCCACCATCTCTGCAGATACATAAAACTGACGTTAACCCACCCCCACACAGACATATGACTAATATTTACCCACCCACCCTCCCTGCAGATACATGAAACTGACGTTAACCCACCCCCACACAGACATACGACTAATATTTACCCACCCACCCTCCCTGCAGATACATAAAACTGACGTTAACCCACCCCCACACAGACATACGACTAATATTTACCCACCCACCCTCCCTGCAGATACATAAAATTGACGTTAACCCACCCCCACACAGACATACGACTAATATTTACCCACCCACCCTCCCTGCAGATACATAAAACTGACGTTAACCCACCCCCACACAGACATATGACTAATATTTACCCACCCACCCTCCCAGCAGATACATAAAACTGACGTTAACCCACCCCCACACAGACATATGACTAATATTTACCCATCCACCCACCCTTCAGATACATACCACTGACGTTAACCCACCCTTCAGATATATACAACTGACGTTATTCCACCCCACCACAGACATACAACCCCTCCCCCATAGAATGAATGTCACAACATCTCCCAAATAAACTCGTAAAACACTACCTCCATATGTAACAAAAGATTCTCTTGAGCTCTTGAGTCCGGTCCGGGAGGCTGCAGAAAAAATACAAGAAAGAAGTTACCTGCATGCAGAAGCATTGTGCCTGGAGATACGGACATAGTTGCAGCTAGACAGGACGTGTGTTATTCAGGCCGAATCTTGTAGTTTGTGTAGTATATAAAATATACTCGGCACACTTATTAGTCTTTACTAATATATAACTAAACTACTATACTACTCTGACAGTATAATAATTTATTAGAAAATTACATTGGCATGGTAATATTAGCGTCTTAACTAACTTTAAGACATCTTATTGTATTACCAATATTTTTGTTTTGCCCTATTTTTTTAATTGGAACTTTTTTGTAATTTTAAATGGGAAATCGTTCATTATTTGGGCTGAAATATATTTTTATTCCTATACATGGAATTTATTCTAATAATTCTGATTCAAATTCGTCTCCTGAAGTTAAAACTATACAGTTCATAATAATAATGCTTAAAACTAAACAATATCATAAAACCTAGAGAGAAAAAAGTAGCTTCTCATAACAATAGAACAAAGGAAGTTGTTTATTTTTCCTCTGAACAATGGGGTACATGTAAGAAGTTACTTCTATCACCAAATGGAAGTTTTTTACACGTTACTTTTGTCCATTGTTTTTATTTTTATTGATTAAATAATTCATTATAATTACTAAGACATTTTAATTTCATACAAGTTACTTCTGAACCTCCCACCCAAAAAATTTTGTTTTTGACAATAAATTATTCCACTGAAATTTATAACATTATTTAAAAAATATGAGTTATAGACAAATCAATTTACATTAAGTTTTTAAATTCACCCATATTTATAGCTAATATTTTCGTTACGTTGTCTACAAAGCAGTTGTAAATTTATGACTATTTTGGCAGATTACCATATTTAGATTACATTAAACACAAATGTATACAATCCAATAGTACATTGTTTGATTATTGCCTTTTATTAAAGCTTTAAAACAATAGTACAAAATATTATACTCTTTAAGGGGTTGGATCTTTTTAATCAAAACACTAAAATTGAGTTTACCGTAATATTTTAATTTTCAGTTAATTATAAGTTAAAATTCGTTTCTTAAAATGTTTAAGAATTATTTATAATGTGTAGTACATGGCACTACCACATATTATACGGGAAATAACAATTTAACTTTAAAACATAAAATATATGTAAACATTTTTATAATTAAAATTTATAGAAATTATTAACAAAATAATTTAATAACAGTAGCATGATATACATGAAGGTAGTATACCAATAAAAGGAGTTTTAGTTAAAACTAACAATATTATTCTATACGAGAATGATTGAAACATTACTGAACAACGAACATAGAATAACTGCAAGTCGTTCGTTGTCGCATTCGATATCTTTATATTTAAAATTTCAATGTAACGAAAGCATACTTTTTTTATATCTAATTTTATTCTTTAAACAATATAAACATTACAATGCACCAATCGTAATGAGTTTAGCCAAAAAATAAATCGTAAACGTAAAAAAAGGTATCGATGTGTTTGACGTATTCCTCCTTGATCCTCCTCAGCCATAATAAATTACAAGTTATACGAGCAAGCTCGTAACTCTGCAAGCAGTTTTTTATACTTTTATAAAAGTTAGTAATGTATATGAACATGACTCAACAAAATAAAAATGTTTTAATATATCATATAGCCTTTTTTGTCATTTATAACTACAAACGTGTGATTCGTTTGCTTTACGATTTTCTGTTTTGACCACAATTGAATATAAAATACAGGGTAAATTAAAAGAAGGGGTTCAAAGTATTCTCATTTATTTATAATTTCATTGTTAAGGGAGCTAAGTATAAATAAATCACCCTAAGAACTAAACTAAAATATGATCAAACTTTTTTAAATGTGATTTTTAACAAAAGAATTCAAAGTTAGAAATCTGGGAATGCATTTAATTTAAGTATTTAATTTTATTAGGATTCTCCTAGCTCTTTTGAAAACCATAAATTGTGCTCTACGATCTAAGCACGTGTAGTGGAAACCAACGAGACAAATAAACATATCTTTGATAGTTGGCTTACGATATCAAATCCATTGCAGAAATAAACAAGTTGACATAGTATCAACTTAAATTTAATTTATTAAAGGAGTAAAAAAAAGTTTATATCCATAACGCATTTTATAATTTAGTGATGTAAAAAATAGTTTGTTCTCTTTTATCAATGAGATGAATTTAAATTTGTGTGTTCTCTGAGTTTGATAAGACTAGCCCACTTTAATCCTAGAAGTGCATTTGAATATGTATTAAATAGTTTTATTGCAATTAAAATATAATTTAAGGGATAAATAATAAAAATGACTTACATTTTATGTTAATTTACTTGCATTGTTTATTTTCAGTGTTATTTAATTTAATTTATTTTTTGTTTGTAATTTTGAAAGGAAGCGTAACCATTAATACTCAGTTAAGAACATAGTGTTTGAATATTTTAAATAAATATCTGCCCTACAAGAGAATGGCACCTAAAATACCAGGAAATAATTTGTAAACTTAAAACAAACACTTTTAAGATTGTTAAAGGTTAGCTTTACAATACAAACATTTCACTGATCGAAAAATGGTTAATTTGTTACTATACTTTAAGAAAAAGGAAATAAAATGATACGAACTTTTTAAAAATATTGTTGATGACAAAACAACCAACATGCTAACATTCTGTAGTTAATTTAAAATAGCTTATTTTCGAAACACGATAAAACGCTGGACACTTAAGAAAAACATTGAACTGAATTTAGATACCATATTATTCAAATTTAATGAGTACTGAAATTTGAATTTGTTATTTCAAAACTTGGAAATTAAAATATTATTCAAGAATTTTAGTGGCCAATAATAAAATTACTAGCTTTGTTGTCTATTTTGAGCTTAGAATTGTGTAAACAAGCTTTGTTCGGTTGAGGAAACGGTGAAACATTGTTAACTCTTCAAGTAATTGTCCCAGTTACAAGAACAACACGGACTGTTCAATCTTGAACTGTCAGTTGGAAAATAACGAGTCTTGTTCTTGGTGTTGAACGCAAGTAACAAGTTCTCATGAATTTAGTCATCGTGATGTGAGTGTTTTTATTTTTCAAAATAGTTCAAATCAAGGGAAAAATTATATCAAATACATGTGAAACTCGTTTACTATTATTAAAAGTAACAAATAATTTTATAATACTAAATGATGCAAATATAATTGTTCAACTGTAACAGCATACTATTTTTAGATTCAATTTACATATCAATATTCTCTGCCATAATATATGTATTTATAAGGTAACTCATAAAAATTAAAACAAATTAATTCTTACGTAAAATATAAAATCTTTATGGATTTTTCATAAAATTCAATAAAATATAAACAATACTTTAAGTTAATAGAAAATGAAAATAACGGAAAGCACATTTTATTAATATTACTTTTCTAGGTTAATAAAATGTAATGTTAATTGTCTAATTGTTTTAATTACAAGTCACTAGTTACTCACTGCACACATTCTCTTATGCAAAAACACATTACTAGCATTTATTACATAAAATTCAAACAAAACGAACTAATAATTAATTATTAATGTACATGTACAAAATATAGATATTTATTTCTTTCCATTTTATTTCATTTAGATTACGACATATATTTTGATCATTTATACACAATAATAATATATTTAGAAGAGTAATTTATTATTTACAGTAATCTAAAAATAGACAGTTTAAATAATCTTCTTAAAATATTACATACAGTAAAAATATACTTAATATCCATTATTATTTTGTATTATGATGCGTTTTGTAAATTTTCATTAAAAATACATTTTCCAATATCTGCGATTTAATTCGATTTCAGTTCACCGAGTTTTCAAATAAAGTTTAAGTTAACACTAAATTTATAAAGATAAAATGGCCATATTACTTTATAACTTCTGTTTCGATATGTTTCTTGAGAAAAAAAGACATGTTCTAAATTCAAGCCAAACACTTAGACCACAGATTCAAACTAAGTTTACCAAAGCTAGAATATATGGCTGTTGTTTGAATTTGTAAATATATCATACAATGAATAAACGTAAAAAGCTTATTCATTATTCATTAGTCCTTAACGTGAATGACATGATAAGAACAGTTTAGTTGGGATGAAAACAAATGCTGTTCTATCTAAGTATAATATTAAAAACCGAAGTATGAAGTATCTTTTAGTGAAATAATTTTTAGGTAACGTAATTTTGACAAGTTTAAAACAGTTTCACACTCAACCAAATTAAATAACGAATATACAATAAATATTGAAGGAAATGTAGATTTTTCTATTTCGTTTAAATTTTGAAACTGCATATAACGTTCTATCTTTTAATGAAATAATTTGGTGGACAACTATATAGCTCCATTCTACTGTAAATAAATGTAAACTCCATTCCATGGCGATGATTTCAGAAAAACCAATCAAATAAGTAAATCAATAACCTTGGGATTCTCAAGTACAGTTAAACAACTTAGATATAGTTTAAACTAATCAATACTTTTACCAATTACCTTGGCGTTATATTAGCCAATGTATTTTTTGTATAAGTTAATAACCTTTACAAATCAGCAGATGTTTGTTCACTGCTATTTTGCTTAGAAGTTTCTGAATGACTTGTCACTCACTCACTGATTTACTCACCATGTTTACCTACCTCAGAATGTTGTAATATTTAAATGCGAACTGTACATACATAAAATTATACCTCTTTACATTATTAATAACTAAGGGTAGTTTTGGGTTGTTGAAAATCGACTATTTCCTATAAGGAAAACAGAACATAAACTCATTCTAAGGGTCGTTCAACCAATAATATCTTAATGTATATGTTTGAATTACATGTTTTACATAAACAATTATAATTTGAATGGTACCAAGTTATTATATCAAGGTTTAAATTAATAATTTATATCTGTTTTTATTTAATCACGTCGTTTCAATTCATAAAATAGTTGTGACATGGAATCTTCATGCAGCGAGGACATTTTAGTTTTTAGGTAACGTAATTTTGACAAGTTTAATACAGTTTCACACTCAACTAAATTAAATATAAAATAAATATTGAAGGAAATTTAGATTATTCTATAACGTTTATAATGTGAAACTGCATTTGGTCACACGGTAAATTTTTTCAAGCTTACATTTTCACGCTATTTGAATTTTTTCAAAAAGCAGTTATTCATAGAGATTTACAAACTTAATTTTGGTGTTCACACATGAACCCATGACCTTGTTGAGTTACCATCCATAATAAATTTGGGTATTTACCTATGATGTACTTGAGTAGTATATCATAATGTACTCTATTAACCATATATGATCAATTCGGGCAGCAACCCAAGATCTATTTGGGTATCTACCTGTTAAACTTCGGTTGACTACCCTCACCAGTGCAATACTTGTCAAGGGGATTCGGGGTGTTGCCCCAACGAGGGCAGGTAGTCAAGTGTTATGAGCTATCACTTATTCGGTGGTGTCAGCTAACAATAATAACTATAAAATATCATAATTCCCATTAATATTCACATGTATAGCAAGCGTCAAGGACTTGATTCTAATGTATGACAATTTTTTTTATAAATTATAATTTGTTACTTAAAGTTAACAATAAAACAGTATTAGAGTAAAAAGAAAAAAAATGGTTTAGCAGAACTCCCTATAAATTCGGAAATTGATTTGACATGGTCCATATAGTCCATACCAGACGCTAACAGGTATCAGTTATGTATTAGTTATTGGGGGAATAAGTTAGGAGGAGGGGGTAACTTAATGAGGTTGCTACTACGTATAGGGAGATATGAAAGTACATTTATGGTTTATTAAAAGTGATGAATTTTTTAATTAGCATAGTTCGTGTGGGTATAAATGCAATACAAGTGAACGTTACACAACACAAATATATTACATCATAGGCAAGAAATGCAAATATTTGTACATTTTGTGCTTGTGTTGTAATATATTTGTGTTGTGTGACTTTCACTTGTACTGTAAAAATTATGCTAGCGAGATGAATGTATTGATGGAAGATGTCAGTTTTAAGAATGTATAAAATCGATTATATTTTTTAGTGCAATTACTTTACAGCTATATGAAGTGACGAAAATGTCACTCTTAATGTTTACGTATCTTGTACACTAATTTCGTATATTTAGGTTATTAAAAATAGAAACGAAATAAAAAAAAACTTAACCTCAAAAATGAATAAATGCTTTACCTTCTCAAATAAATATGTACTTTCTTTAGTTTATTAAATTATATAATTATTTTACTTTGCGAACCATTTATTTTTTATATGTAAGCTAGGATGCTGAGTTTAAACCTTAAATAAAACCTTTGGTTATGTAAAAGTAACACGCTTATTTTCATTTGTAAGATTTATTTTAACCGTTTAGAGTTTTTAATACATATTGAACACTATAAGTACTTTTTTCCATGCTTTAAAGTTCAACTAATGTCCTTAACAGTTTCCACTGTTTTAAGAGCTGACAATGAAATTTATCATAGGTGTCCTTAAGTATGAAATATATTTTGTAAAATAAATATACTTACTTGTTTTTATGGTGAAAATTTACTTCTTATTTAAAATTATTATAGTGTTTTATCTACGCATCAATTATTGTTAGAATATTTTGTGTTAGAAACAAAGTTGCCACTTGTAATAAATAAATAAACATCTAAATAAATAAATACTGTTGACATATATTTACAGCTTGTTCCATAGAAAATAATAGTATACATTATGCAGAGTAAAAGGTAAGTATGTAAAACAGAAATGGATGCATTTAAGAATTGATTTTAAAAGAAGACGGTGTCATAGCTACATTATACTCCAAGACAAATGAATCGAAGCTGAGTTAATATTTATTTTAATGCCTACCTTTATTAATAAATGCAACATTTGATGGAGACGCATCACAATGCATGAGTTTCTATGAAATACAAACCAAACATTTATTTGCATGTGAATTTAAATTGCAAGAGTTTATATCCATGAGGAATCAAATTTCCACTTAAATGGTTCCCGTTTATGCCAAATACGCGTCTACGTTTGTTTTTCCTATAAAACTGTTGTTGTCAAATAGATAGATACATAAACGTTGCTTGTTATTTTTACCCTATGACGAATTTTCGTTTTTAAAGTGGTAGAAATGGTGTTTGTTGTCATGAGTGTAACCATAACATTTGCCAATAACTGTGTAAATGCATGTAGAACATAAGTAGGCATTTATACATCCCGTATGTACATACTCCTTATGCTACAGAATATGTATTGGTGGATAGGAGTGTAATTAAACACTTTATGTATATTGATGGGTGATGGCCCATTATCAGTATACGTATTTGAGTAAACGGAGGGTCTGTCACATAACGTGTACGAGTGGGTGAAAGAATAATCAAAACAGTACATGTATGTGTGGGTGAGGAGCATTACCTCTGTACACAATTACGTGTGAGTGGTTGGGAGGACTATTATCACCGAATGTGTAAGCCTGTGCATGAGTGGGAAGCTATTGGCACCAAGAGTGTATGTTTTGGTAAAAGGGTATTTTTGTTCTTTCACTCGTGTATGGTTAATTACCCACATACGTGGCAATGCCAGAAAGCTGGGTCTGCAATACTGTCAACCCCAGGCGTGAGGAAACGTGTTTTACGTCTTCTAATACACCTACTTACACACCTCAGTACAGAGTGTAATGTCCAGGTTAGTGACAATACCTGGGCTGAGTCTACTGTACTGTCAACCCCAGGCGTAAGGAAACGTGTTTTATGACTTCTAATACACCTACTTATACACCTTACTACAAAGTGTAATGTCTAGGTTAATGACAATACCTGGGCTGAGTCTACTGTACTGTCAACCCCAGGCGTGAGGAAACGTGTTTTATGACTTCTAATACACCTACTTACACACCTCAGTACAGAGTGTAATGTCTAGGTTAGTGACAGCACCTGGGCTGAGTCTACTGTACTGTCAACCCCAGGCGTGAGGAAACGTGTTTTATGACTTCTAATACACCTACTTATACACCTTACTACAAAGTGTAATGTCTAGGTTAGTGACAATACCTGGGCTGAGTCTACTGTACTGTCAAACCCAGGCGTGAGGAAACGTGTTTTATGACTTCTAATACATCTACTTATACACCTTACTACAGAGTGTAATGTCTAGGTTAGTGACAACACCTGGGCTGAGTCTACTGTACTGTCAACCCCAGGCGTGAGGAAACGTGTTTTATGACTTCTAATACACCTACTTATACACCTTACTACAGAGTGTAATGTCTAGGTTAGTGACAACACCTGGGCTGAGTCTACTGTACTGTCAACCCCAGGCGTGAGGAAACGTGTTTTATGACTTCTAATACACCTACTTATACACCTTACTACAAAGTGTAATGTCTAGGTTAATGACAATACCTGGGCTGAGTCTACTGTACTGTCAACCCCAGGCGTAAGGAAACGTGTTTTATGACTTCTAATACACCTACTTATACACCTTACTACAAAGTGTAATGTCTAGGTTAGTGACAACACCTGGGCTGAGTCTACTGTACTGTCAACCCCAGGCGTGAGGAAACGTGTTTTATGACTTCTAATACACCTACTTATACACCTTACTACAGAGTGTAATGTCTAGGTTAGTGACAACACCTGGGCTGAGTCTACTGTACTGTCAACCCCAGGCGTAAGGAAACGTGTTTTATGACTTCTAATACACCTACTTATACACCTTACTACAAAGTGTAATGTCTAGGTTAGTGACAACACCTGGGCTGAGTCTACTGTACTGTCAACCCCAGGCGTAAGGAAACGTGTTTTATGACTTCTAATACATCTACTTATACACCTTACTACAGAGTGTAATGTCTATGTTAGTGACAATACCTGGGCTGAGTCTACTGTACTGTCAACCCCAGGCGTAAGGAAACGTGTTTTACGTCTTCTAATACATCTACTTATACACCTTACTACAAAGTGTAATGTCTAGGTTAGTGACAACACCTGGGCTGAGTCTACTGTACTGTCAACCCCAGGCGTAAGGAAACGTGTTTTATGACTTCTAATACACCTAATTATACACCTTAATACAAAGTGTAATGTCTAGGTTAGTGACAATACCTGGGCTGAGTCTACTGTACTGTCAACCCCAGGCGTAAGGAAACGTGTTTTACGTCTTCTAATACACCTACTTATACACCTTACTACAAAATGTAATGTCTAGGTTAGTGACAATACCTGGGCTGAGTCTACTGTACTGTCAACCCCAGGCGTAAGGAAACGTGTTTTACGTCTTGTAATACACCTACTTATACACCTTACTACAAAGTGTAATGTCTAAGTTAGTGACAACACCTGGGCTGAGTCTACTGTACTGTCAACCCCAGGCGTAAGGAAACGTGTTTTATGACTTCTAATACACCTACTTATACACCTTACTACAAAGTGTAATGTCTAGGTTAGTGACAATACCTGGGCTGAGTCTACTGTACTGTCAACCCCAGGCGTAAGGAAACGTGTTTTACGTCTTCTAATACACCTAATTATACACCTTACTACAAAGTGTAATGTCTAGGTTAGTGACAATACCTGGGCTGAGTCTACTGTACTGTCAACCCCAGGCGTAAGGAAACGTGTTTTACGTCTTCTAATACACCTACTTATACACCTTACTACAAAGTGTAATGTCTAGGTTAGTGACAACACCTGGGCTGAGTCTACTGTACTGTCAACCCCAGGCGTAAGGAAACGTGTTTTACGTCTTCTAATACACCTACTTATACACCTTACTACAAAGTGTAATGTCTAGGTTAATGACAATACCTGGGCTGAGTCTACTGTACTGTCAACCCCAGGCGTAAGGAAACGTGTTTTACGTCTTCTAATACACCTACATATACACCTTACTACAAAGTGTAATGTCTAGGTTAGTGACAACACCTGGGCTGAGTCTACTGTACTGTCAACCCCAGGCGTAAGGAAACGTGTTTTACGTCTTCTAATACACCTACTTATACACCTTACTACAAAGTGTAATGTCTAGGTTAGTGACAACACCTGGGCTGAGTCTACTGTACTGTCAACCCCAGGCGTAAGGAAACGTGTTTTACGTCTTCTAATACAGCTACTTATACACCTTACTACAAAGTGTAATGTCTAGGTTAGTGACAATACCTGGGCTGGGTCTACTGTACTGTCAACCCCAGGCGTAAGGAAACGTGTTTTATGTCTTCTAATACCCTACTTATACACCTTACTACAAAGTGTAATGTCTAGGTTAGTGACAATACCTGGGCTGAGTCTACTGTACTGTCAACCCCAGGCGTAAGGAAACGTGTTTTACGTCTTCTAATACACCTACTTATACACCTTACTACAAAGTGTAATGTCTAGGTTAGTGACAATACCTGGGCTGAGTCTACTGTACTGTCAACCCCAGGCGTAAGGAAACGTGTTTTACGTCTTCTAATACACCTACTTATACACCTTACTACAAAGTGTAATGTCTATGTTAGTGACAATACCTGGGCTGAGTCTACTGTACTGTCAACCCCAGGCGTGAGGAAACGTGTTTTTCGACTTCTAATACACCTTACTACAGAGTGTAATGTCTAAGTTAGTGACAATACCTGGGCTGAGTCTACTGTACTGTCAACCCCAGGCGTGAGGAAACGTGTTTTTCGACTTCTAATACACCTTACTACAGAGTGTAATGTCTAAGTTAGTGACAATACTTAGGCTGAGTCTACTGTACTGTCAACCCCAGGCGTGAGGAAACGTGTTTTATGACTTCTAATACACCTACTTATACACCTTACTACAAAGTGTAATGTCTAGGTTAGTGACAACACCTGGGCTGAGTCTACTGTACTGTCAACCCCAGGCGTAAGGAAACGTGTTTTACGTCTTCTAATACACCTACTTATACACCTTACTACAAAGTGTAATGTCTATGTTAGTGACATTACCTGGGCTGAGTCTACTGTACTGTCAACCCCAGGCGTGAGGAAACGTGTTTTATGACTTCTAATACACCTACTTATACACCTTACTACAAAGTGTAATGTCTAGGTTAGTGACAATACCTGGGCTGAGTCTACTGTACTGTCAAACCCAGGCGTGAGGAAACGTGTTTTATGACTTCTAATACATCTACTTATACACCTTACTACAGAGTGTAATGTCTAGGTTAGTGACAACACCTGGGCTGAGTCTACTGTACTGTCAACCCCAGGCGTGAGGAAACGTGTTTTATGACTTCTAATACACCTACTTATACACCTTACTACAGAGTGTAATGTCTAGGTTAGTGACAACACCTGGGCTGAGTCTACTGTACTGTCAACCCCAGGCGTGAGGAAACGTGTTTTATGACTTCTAATACACCTACTTATACACCTTACTACAAAGTGTAATGTCTAGGTTAATGACAATACCTGGGCTGAGTCTACTGTACTGTCAACCCCAGGCGTAAGGAAACGTGTTTTATGACTTCTAATACACCTACTTATACACCTTACTACAAAGTGTAATGTCTAGGTTAGTGACAACACCTGGGCTGAGTCTACTGTACTGTCAACCCCAGGCGTGAGGAAACGTGTTTTATGACTTCTAATACACCTACTTATACACCTTACTACAGAGTGTAATGTCTAGGTTAGTGACAACACCTGGGCTGAGTCTACTGTACTGTCAACCCCAGGCGTAAGGAAACGTGTTTTATGACTTCTAATACACCTACTTATACACCTTACTACAAAGTGTAATGTCTAGGTTAGTGACAACACCTGGGCTGAGTCTACTGTACTGTCAACCCCAGGCGTAAGGAAACGTGTTTTATGACTTCTAATACATCTACTTATACACCTTACTACAGAGTGTAATGTCTATGTTAGTGACAATACCTGGGCTGAGTCTACTGTACTGTCAACCCCAGGCGTAAGGAAACGTGTTTTACGTCTTCTAATACATCTACTTATACACCTTACTACAAAGTGTAATGTCTAGGTTAGTGACAACACCTGGGCTGAGTCTACTGTACTGTCAACCCCAGGCGTAAGGAAACGTGTTTTATGACTTCTAATACACCTAATTATACACCTTAATACAAAGTGTAATGTCTAGGTTAGTGACAATACCTGGGCTGAGTCTACTGTACTGTCAACCCCAGGCGTAAGGAAACGTGTTTTACGTCTTCTAATACACCTACTTATACACCTTACTACAAAATGTAATGTCTAGGTTAGTGACAATACCTGGGCTGAGTCTACTGTACTGTCAACCCCAGGCGTAAGGAAACGTGTTTTACGTCTTCTAATACACCTACATATACACCTTACTACAAAGTGTAATGTCTAGGTTAGTGACAACACCTGGGCTGAGTCTACTGTACTGTCAACCCCAGGCGTAAGGAAACGTGTTTTACGTCTTCTAATACACCTACTTATACACCTTACTACAAAGTGTAATGTCTAGGTTAGTGACAACACCTGGGCTGAGTCTACTGTACTGTCAACCCCAGGCGTAAGGAAACGTGTTTTACGTCTTCTAATACACCTACTTATACACCTTACTACAAAGTGTAATGTCTAGGTTAATGACAATACCTGGGCTGAGTCTACTGTACTGTCAACCCCAGGCGTAAGGAAACGTGTTTTATGTCTTCTAATACCCTACTTATACACCTTACTACAAAGTGTAATGTCTAGGTTAGTGACAATACCTGGGCTGAGTCTACTGTACTGTCAACCCCAGGCGTAAGGAAACGTGTTTTACGTCTTCTAATACACCTAATTATACACCTTACTACAAAGTGTAATGTCTAGGTTAGTGACAACACCTGGGCTGAGTCTACTGTACTGTCAACCCCAGGCGTGAGGAAACGTGTTTTATGACTTCTAATACACCTACTTACACACCTCAGTACAGAGTGTAATGTCTAGGTTAGTGACAGCACCTGGGCTGAGTCTACTGTACTGTCAACCCCAGGCGTGAGGAAACGTGTTTTATGACTTCTAATACACCTACTTATACACCTTACTACAAAGTGTAATGTCTAGGTTAGTGACAATACCTGGGCTGAGTCTACTGTACTGTCAAACCCAGGCGTGAGGAAACGTGTTTTATGACTTCTAATACATCTACTTATACACCTTACTACAGAGTGTAATGTCTAGGTTAGTGACAACACCTGGGCTGAGTCTACTGTACTGTCAACCCCAGGCGTGAGGAAACGTGTTTTATGACTTCTAATACACCTACTTATACACCTTACTACAGAGTGTAATGTCTAGGTTAGTGACAACACCTGGGCTGAGTCTACTGTACTGTCAACCCCAGGCGTGAGGAAACGTGTTTTATGACTTCTAATACACCTACTTATACACCTTACTACAAAGTGTAATGTCTAGGTTAATGACAATACCTGGGCTGAGTCTACTGTACTGTCAACCCCAGGCGTAAGGAAACGTGTTTTATGACTTCTAATACACCTACTTATACACCTTACTACAAAGTGTAATGTCTAGGTTAGTGACAACACCTGGGCTGAGTCTACTGTACTGTCAACCCCAGGCGTGAGGAAACGTGTTTTATGACTTCTAATACACCTACTTATACACCTTACTACAGAGTGTAATGTCTAGGTTAGTGACAACACCTGGGCTGAGTCTACTGTACTGTCAACCCCAGGCGTAAGGAAACGTGTTTTATGACTTCTAATACACCTACTTATACACCTTACTACAAAGTGTAATGTCTAGGTTAGTGACAACACCTGGGCTGAGTCTACTGTACTGTCAACCCCAGGCGTAAGGAAACGTGTTTTATGACTTCTAATACATCTACTTATACACCTTACTACAGAGTGTAATGTCTATGTTAGTGACAATACCTGGGCTGAGTCTACTGTACTGTCAACCCCAGGCGTAAGGAAACGTGTTTTACGTCTTCTAATACATCTACTTATACACCTTACTACAAAGTGTAATGTCTAGGTTAGTGACAACACCTGGGCTGAGTCTACTGTACTGTCAACCCCAGGCGTAAGGAAACGTGTTTTATGACTTCTAATACACCTAATTATACACCTTAATACAAAGTGTAATGTCTAGGTTAGTGACAATACCTGGGCTGAGTCTACTGTACTGTCAACCCCAGGCGTAAGGAAACGTGTTTTACGTCTTCTAATACACCTACTTATACACCTTACTACAAAATGTAATGTCTAGGTTAGTGACAATACCTGGGCTGAGTCTACTGTACTGTCAACCCCAGGCGTAAGGAAACGTGTTTTACGTCTTGTAATACACCTACTTATACACCTTACTACAAAGTGTAATGTCTAAGTTAGTGACAACACCTGGGCTGAGTCTACTGTACTGTCAACCCCAGGCGTAAGGAAACGTGTTTTATGACTTCTAATACACCTACTTATACACCTTACTACAAAGTGTAATGTCTAGGTTAGTGACAATACCTGGGCTGAGTCTACTGTACTGTCAACCCCAGGCGTAAGGAAACGTGTTTTACGTCTTCTAATACACCTAATTATACACCTTACTACAAAGTGTAATGTCTAGGTTAGTGACAATACCTGGGCTGAGTCTACTGTACTGTCAACCCCAGGCGTAAGGAAACGTGTTTTACGTCTTCTAATACACCTACTTATACACCTTACTACAAAGTGTAATGTCTAGGTTAGTGACAACACCTGGGCTGAGTCTACTGTACTGTCAACCCCAGGCGTAAGGAAACGTGTTTTACGTCTTCTAATACACCTACTTATACACCTTACTACAAAGTGTAATGTCTAGGTTAATGACAATACCTGGGCTGAGTCTACTGTACTGTCAACCCCAGGCGTAAGGAAACGTGTTTTACGTCTTCTAATACACCTACATATACACCTTACTACAAAGTGTAATGTCTAGGTTAGTGACAACACCTGGGCTGAGTCTACTGTACTGTCAACCCCAGGCGTAAGGAAACGTGTTTTACGTCTTCTAATACACCTACTTATACACCTTACTACAAAGTGTAATGTCTAGGTTAGTGACAACACCTGGGCTGAGTCTACTGTACTGTCAACCCCAGGCGTAAGGAAACGTGTTTTACGTCTTCTAATACACCTACTTATACACCTTACTACAAAGTGTAATGTCTAGGTTAGTGACAATACCTGGGCTGAGTCTACTGTACTGTCAACCCCAGGCGTAAGGAAACGTGTTTTATGTCTTCTAATACCCTACTTATACACCTTACTACAAAGTGTAATGTCTAGGTTAGTGACAATACCTGGGCTGAGTCTACTGTACTGTCAACCCCAGGCGTAAGGAAACGTGTTTTACGTCTTCTAATACACCTACTTATACACCTTACTACAAAGTGTAATGTCTAGGTTAGTGACAATACCTGGGCTGAGTCTACTGTACTGTCAACCCCAGGCGTAAGGAAACGTGTTTTACGTCTTCTAATACACCTACTTATACACCTTACTACAAAGTGTAATGTCTATGTTAGTGACAATACCTGGGCTGAGTCTACTGTACTGTCAACCCCAGGCGTGAGGAAACGTGTTTTTCGACTTCTAATACACCTTACTACAGAGTGTAATGTCTAAGTTAGTGACAATACCTGGGCTGAGTCTACTGTACTGTCAACCCCAGGCGTGAGGAAACGTGTTTTTCGACTTCTAATACACCTTACTACAGAGTGTAATGTCTAAGTTAGTGACAATACTTAGGCTGAGTCTACTGTACTGTCAACCCCAGGCGTGAGGAAACGTGTTTTATGACTTCTAATACACCTACTTATACACCTTACTACAAAGTGTAATGTCTAGGTTAGTGACAACACCTGGGCTGAGTCTACTGTACTGTCAACCCCAGGCGTAAGGAAACGTGTTTTACGTCTTCTAATACACCTACTTATACACCTTACTACAAAGTGTAATGTCTATGTTAGTGACATTACCTGGGCTGAGTCTACTGTACTGTCAACCCCAGGCGTGAGGAAACGTGTTTTATGACTTCTAATACACCTACTTATACACCTTACTACAAAGTGTAATGTCTAGGTTAGTGACAATACCTGGGCTGAGTCTACTGTACTGTCAAACCCAGGCGTGAGGAAACGTGTTTTATGACTTCTAATACATCTACTTATACACCTTACTACAGAGTGTAATGTCTAGGTTAGTGACAACACCTGGGCTGAGTCTACTGTACTGTCAACCCCAGGCGTGAGGAAACGTGTTTTATGACTTCTAATACACCTACTTATACACCTTACTACAGAGTGTAATGTCTAGGTTAGTGACAACACCTGGGCTGAGTCTACTGTACTGTCAACCCCAGGCGTGAGGAAACGTGTTTTATGACTTCTAATACACCTACTTATACACCTTACTACAAAGTGTAATGTCTAGGTTAATGACAATACCTGGGCTGAGTCTACTGTACTGTCAACCCCAGGCGTAAGGAAACGTGTTTTATGACTTCTAATACACCTACTTATACACCTTACTACAAAGTGTAATGTCTAGGTTAGTGACAACACCTGGGCTGAGTCTACTGTACTGTCAACCCCAGGCGTGAGGAAACGTGTTTTATGACTTCTAATACACCTACTTATACACCTTACTACAGAGTGTAATGTCTAGGTTAGTGACAACACCTGGGCTGAGTCTACTGTACTGTCAACCCCAGGCGTAAGGAAACGTGTTTTATGACTTCTAATACACCTACTTATACACCTTACTACAAAGTGTAATGTCTAGGTTAGTGACAACACCTGGGCTGAGTCTACTGTACTGTCAACCCCAGGCGTAAGGAAACGTGTTTTATGACTTCTAATACATCTACTTATACACCTTACTACAGAGTGTAATGTCTATGTTAGTGACAATACCTGGGCTGAGTCTACTGTACTGTCAACCCCAGGCGTAAGGAAACGTGTTTTACGTCTTCTAATACATCTACTTATACACCTTACTACAAAGTGTAATGTCTAGGTTAGTGACAACACCTGGGCTGAGTCTACTGTACTGTCAACCCCAGGCGTAAGGAAACGTGTTTTATGACTTCTAATACACCTAATTATACACCTTAATACAAAGTGTAATGTCTAGGTTAGTGACAATACCTGGGCTGAGTCTACTGTACTGTCAACCCCAGGCGTAAGGAAACGTGTTTTACGTCTTCTAATACACCTACTTATACACCTTACTACAAAATGTAATGTCTAGGTTAGTGACAATACCTGGGCTGAGTCTACTGTACTGTCAACCCCAGGCGTAAGGAAACGTGTTTTACGTCTTCTAATACACCTACATATACACCTTACTACAAAGTGTAATGTCTAGGTTAGTGACAACACCTGGGCTGAGTCTACTGTACTGTCAACCCCAGGCGTAAGGAAACGTGTTTTACGTCTTCTAATACACCTACTTATACACCTTACTACAAAGTGTAATGTCTAGGTTAGTGACAACACCTGGGCTGAGTCTACTGTACTGTCAACCCCAGGCGTAAGGAAACGTGTTTTACGTCTTCTAATACACCTACTTATACACCTTACTACAAAGTGTAATGTCTAGGTTAATGACAATACCTGGGCTGAGTCTACTGTACTGTCAACCCCAGGCGTAAGGAAACGTGTTTTATGTCTTCTAATACCCTACTTATACACCTTACTACAAAGTGTAATGTCTAGGTTAGTGACAATACCTGGGCTGAGTCTACTGTACTGTCAACCCCAGGCGTAAGGAAACGTGTTTTACGTCTTCTAATACACCTACTTATACACCTTACTACAAAGTGTAATGTCTAGGTTAGTGACAATACCTGGGCTGAGTCTACTGTACTGTCAACCCCAGGCGTAAGGAAACGTGTTTTACGTCTTCTAATACACCTACTTATACACCTTACTACAAAGTGTAATGTCTATGTTAGTGACATTACCTGGGCTGAGTCTACTGTACTGTCAACCCCAGGCGTGAGGAAACGTGTTTTTCGACTTCTAATACACCTTACTACAGAGTGTAATGTCTAAGTTAGTGACAATACCTGGGCTGAGTCTACTGTACTGTCAACCCCAGGCGTGAGGAAACGTGTTTTATGACTTCTAATACACCTACTTATACACCTTACTACAAAGTGTAATGTCTAGGTTAATGACAATACCTGGGCTGAGTCTACTGTACTGTCAACCCCAGGCGTGAGGAAACGTGTTTTATGACTTCTAATACACCTACTTATACACCTTACTACAAAGTGTAATGTCTAAGTTAGTGACAATACCTGGGCTGAGTCTACTGTACTGTCAACCCCAGGCGTGAGGAAACGTGTTTTTCGACTTCTAATACACCTTACTACAGAGTGTAATGTCTAAGTTAGTGACAATACTTAGGCTGAGTCTACTGTACTGTCAACCCCAGGCGTGAGGAAACGTGTTTTATGACTTCTAATACACCTACTTATACACCTTACTACAAAGTGTAATGTCTAGGTTAATGACAATACCTGGGCTGAGTCTACTGTACTGTCAACCCCAGGCGTGAGGAAACGTGTTTTTCGACTTCTAATACACCTTACTACAGAGTGTAATGTCTAGGTTAGTGACAATACCTGGGCTGAGTCTACTGTACTGTCAACCCCAGGCGTGAGGAAACGTGTTTTTCGACTTCTAATACACCTTACTACAGAGTGTAATGTCTAAGTTAGTGACAATACCTGGGCTGAGTCTACTGTACTGTCAACTCCAGGCGTGAGGAAACGTGTTTTTCGACTTCTAATACACCTTACTACAGAGTGTAATGTCTAGGTTAGTGACAATACCTGGGCTGAGTCTACTGTACTGTCAACCCCAGGCGTGAGGAAACGTGTTTTTCGACTTCTAATACACCTTACTACAGAGTGTAATGTCTAAGTTAGTGACAATACCTGGGCTGAGTCTACTGTACTGTCAACCCCAGGCGTGAGGAAACGTGTTTTTCGACTTCTAATACACCTTACTACAGAGTGTAATGTCTAAGTTAGTGACAATACCTGGGCTGAGTCTACTGTACTGTCAACCCCAGGCGTGAGGAAACGTGTTTTTCGACTTCTAATACACCTTACTACAAAGTGTAATGTCTAAGTTAATGACAATACCTGGGCTAAGTCTATTGTACTGTCAACCCCAGGCGTGAGGAAACGTGTTTTACGACTTCTAATACACCTTACTACAGAGTGTAATGTCTAGGTTAGTGACAACACCTGGGCTGAGTCTACTGTACTGTCAACCCCAGGCGTGAGGAAACGTGTTTTACGACTTCTAATACACCTACTAATACACCTTACTACAAAGTGTAATGTCTAGGTTGGTGTCAAAGGCAGAAGGCTGAGTCTGGTCTACTTTCAACCCCAGGCCGGAGGAAAGGTGGTTTAGGACTCGTAATACACCTATATGTACACCTCACTATACATGTGAATGTCCAGGTTAGTGATAATGCCAGAAGGATGAGTCTGGCTTACTGTCAACCCCAGGCCTGGTGGAACGTGTTTTACGACTCCTAATACACCTTCTTATAAACCTCACTATACAGCGAATGTCTAGGTTGGTGATAATATCAGAAGGCTGAGTCAACTGTCTTGTCAACCTCAGGCCCAATGAAACGTGTTTTATGACTCCTAACACACCTATTAAACTTCACTATACAGGGGAATTTCCAGTTGGTGTTAATGGCAAAAGGTTGAGTCTGCTTTACTGTCAACCCCAGGCCTGAGGAAACGTGTTTTACGACTCCTAATACACCTTCTTATAAACCTCACTATACAGGGGTATGTCTAGGTTGGTGATAATATCAGAAGGCTGAGTCAACTGTCTTGTCAACCCCAGGCATGGTCAAACATGTTTTATGACTTCTATTACCCCTATATATAAACCTCACTATACAGGGGAATGTCTAGGTTGGTGCTAATGTTAGAAGGCTGAGTCTACCGTACTATCAACCCCAGGCCTGGTGGAACGTGTTTTACGACTCCTAATACACCTTCTTATAAACCTCACTATACAGGGGTATGCCTAGGTTGGTGATAATATCAGAAGGCTGAGTCAACTGTCTTGTCAACCCCAGGTCCGGTTTTAAAACCACAAGGATTCCTTAAAAGTTTTAAATAAATTACCATAGGTTTCGTTTAGATTGGTAAATTTAACACGTTATATGTTAATAAAGACTTCATTGAATTCCAACCGAAATTTGTCTGGATATATCTTATATTTCAATCCACATAATCTCAGTTGTTTGGTCATAATTCTTAATACTGTGTACCCGTTATCCAATGCAGAGTGTCATCGTCTTATTACACTAGTATGTCTAACGTAATTTTTGAGTTAACAATTTTTTTATACTGCTAGTATTTAAGTGTTTCAAATGTGTTTTTTGAAGTTGTTAAAATAATATTTAATATAATTTAAACAATTAGTTATGTTTAAGGTTATTCAACTGCATAATAGATAACTCGTTTATGAGTATTATAGCCTACTAAGATATCTTTAAATTTTTATTATTCTTTAAATAATGAATACAATTACAACATTAAAACCAGTATTAAATGAGCTAATTATAAAATGTTGAACGTCGAATATAAATACAGAATAAATATTAATTTTTCTTTCTGTAAAGAAGCAGTGGACCATTCAACGTGTGCAATATTATGATGGAGGATGGTTTTTTTATGATGAAAACTGAATATTTATATCGGTATGAGATATGCATGACCAGTGTTTGCTATGTACATTTCTCCTCATCATGGACCGCAATATTTATATTTTTAATGGCTATAAAAAACTACGGGACGTTTGAAACGTACTGTATGTTCTGCAAATCGCCAGTATCAGTTATTATAATATTATAGTTCAATAGAATAACTTTTATAGTTTAGGGCAAAGAAAGTTTAAAAGTTAGTTATTTTTCTTTAACTAATTGAATAACCTTGCAAAACCTTTTTGTGGTATTCTTGATGAACAATTATGCTGCATCTTTAACAATAGTTGAGAACTTCCATTAAGACATGACCAACTTGGAGGATTGCACTTAAGTAAGAAGCGTCATTAGTAAGCAAATTTAGAGACTTAATAATTTATAAGCTATTGAATATTCGTTACCACAATAGTAATACAGCTGTAGGAATTATTCTTTTCAAAAAAATTAAATTAATAGAACCACTAACAAAAAAGAGCCTCACACTGTATAAGGGTGCATACATATATGTAATTATTCAAAACTAATAGAGTAAAGTAAAAACGTAAAGCAAAATAGTGCTGCCAGCTTTTATTGCCGTCATGAAAGTTGTCTATCAATTCAGCAAAGGATAAAAACTAAAGTATCAAAGATAGTCCTGGGTCACTTTATATAATTAATTCGCAACAGTCTAAATACATTGGACAATTAATCAACAACCATTTCTATAATTATATTTGGACCTTTTCGGTTACTTCACTGCCACTACTATTTCCGTTATTTTACTATCACCACTTTTTTTTATCACGATTACAGTTAGGTTAGGTTAGGTAGCTACTAAAAGTAATCACAAACTGGTAAATCCAATAATTGACTTACGCCGAATGCGCTCTCCGTGTGTAAGTTCTTGGAAAGCGATAATATAAGGCCAGTGATTTTGGATTCCTAGTGGATAAGGATTACTATAGTGGACGTAAAAATGATTAGGGAGCAGTTTTTGAGAAATGTAATATTTATCTAGCGGTAGTGAATTATCGGAAACAAAACATTAGTGGTAGTCAGTTAACAGACAAGATTCCTAATATTGTACTGTCATTTTATAAAATGCTTAATTTATCTTATGTTTAACATACATTAAAAATATATATTCTTTTATTTGGTGTGTTTGTAACTATCAATAATTGTTGTTCACATATTATTTAGTAAGTGTTTCTATTAAAAAAATAAATAAATAACTTTTAGCAAATATTATTTATTTTTTTATTTTTTTTTAAATTTTTGGTTCAGTATGTAAAGATAAGCTAGCATTATAGCGTACGATATAATGTAAACAACGTTTATCTTCCTTAATTAACTTTTTCTTGTATTGTTTGACCTCAAATAGGGTACGAAGCTTTAATAAAATTTACCTTAATAAATAGGTAAAATAGGAACTTTACATCGCGTAACTTTTAATTCAAAATATATCAAAATATATATCAAAATATATAGCAAAATATATGTAATATTTATCAAGCGGTAGATAATTATCGGAAACAAAAACATTAGTTGTAGTGAATTAACAGAAAAGATCTAATATTGTACTTTCGTTTTATAAAATGCTTAATTTATCTTATGTTTAACATGCATTAAAAAATATATATTCTTTTATTTGATGTGTTTATAATTATCAATAATTGTTGTTCCCATATTATTTAGAAAGTGTTTCTATTAAAAGAAATAAAAATAAATAACTTTTAGCAAATATTATTTTTTCTGGAAAATGTTTGGTTCAGAATGTAAAGATAAGCTATCATTATAGCGTACGATATAATGTAAGCAACGTTTATCTTCCTTAATTAACTTCTACTTGTATTGTTTGACCTCAAATAGATTACGAAGCATAGCTTATTAAATAGGAACTTTACCTCGTGTAACATTTAATTCAAAATATATCCAATAAAATGGTCAAGAAAAAGTAACCGGTTTGAGCCAATAATTATAATACAGGCAATAAAAATATATTTTAATATTTATATTTGGGTACAAAATGTACGAGTAGTATACAACATTATATATATTAATTATAATTGAAGAAGGAAATTTAATATTGTTTACTATTCTTGCATTAATATGGTAAACACATTATGATAGATTAAAATTCCAGATTAATTTTTATTCTGGAACTAATGAGATCCTATAAATACGCGAATTCCTATAATACTAATTTGTAATCCATAATCCTTAATGGGCCTTATTTGGTTTTCATTAGCTACCAGAAACTAGCATATTCCATATAAACAGTAAAACATTTAGAAATTTGTCAGAATAGTTAAAACATGTGTTAGAATAATATAATATAATATAATATAATATAATATAATATAATATAATATAATATAATATAATATAATATAATATAATATAATATAATATAATATAATATAATATAATATACTGTATTTAATATAAATATGTTAGAAATGAATTGAGTCAAAATGATAAAACAAGACGGAAATAATATACTGTATTTTATATAAAATATGTTAAAAATGAATTGAGTCAAAATGATAAAACAAGACGGAAATAATATACTGTATTTTATATAAAATATGTTAGAAATGAATTGAGTCAAAATGATAAAACAAGACGGAAATAATATACTGTATTTTATATAAAATATGTTAGAAATGAATTGAGTCAAAATGATAAAACAAGACGGAAATAATATACTGTATTTAATATAAAATATGTTAGAAATGAATTGAGTCAAAATGATAAAACAAGACGGAAATAATATACTGTATTTTATATAAAATATGTTAGAAATGAATTGAGTCAAAATGATAAAACAAGACGGAAATAATATACTGTATTTTATATAAAATATGTTAGAAATGAATTGAGTCAAAATGATAAAACAAGACGGAAATAATATACTGTATTTTATATAAAATATGTTAGAAATGAATTGAGTCAAAATGATAAAACAAGACGGAAATAATATACTGTATTTTATATAAAATATGTTAGAAATGAATTGAGTCAAAATGATAAAACAAGACGGAAATAATATACTGTATTTTATATAAAATATGTTAGAAATGAATTGAGTCAAAATGATAAAACAAGACGGAAATAATATACTGTATTTTATATAAAATATGTTAGAAATGAATTGAGTCAAAATGATAAAACAAGACGGAAATAATATACTGTATTTTATATAAAATATGTTAGAAATGAATTGAGTCAAAATGATAAAACAAGACGGAAATAATATACTGTATTTTATATAAAATATGTTAGAAATGAATTGAGTCAAAATGATAAAACAAGACGGAAATAATATACTGTATTTTATATAAAATATGTTAGAAATGAATTGAGTCAAAATGATAAAACAAGACGGAAATAATATACTGTATTTTATATAAAATATGTTAGAAATGAATTGAGTCAAAATGATAAAACAAGACGGAAATAATATACTGTATTTTATATAAAATATGTTAGAAATGAATTGAGTCAAAATGATAAAACAAGACGGAAATAATATACTGTATTTTATATAAAAGTATGTTAGAAATGAATTGAGTCAAATGTAAAACAAGACGGAAATAATATACTGTATTTTATATAAAATATGTTAGAAATGAATTGAGTCAAAATGATAAAACAAGACGGAAATAATATACTGTATTTTATATAAAATATGTTAGAAATGAATTGAGTCAAAATGATAAACAAGACGGAAATAATATACTGTATTTTATATAAAATATGTTAGAAATGAATTGAGTCAAAATGATAAAACAAGACGGAAATAATATACTGTATTTTATATAAAATATGTTAGAAATGAATTGAGTCAAAATGATAAAACAAGACGGAAATAATATACTGTATTTTATATAAAATATGTTAGAAATGAATTGAGTCAAAATGATAAAACAAGACGGAAATAATATACTGTATTTTATATAAAATATGTTAGAAATGAATTGAGTCAAAATGATAAAACAAGACGGAAATAATATACTGTATTTTATATAAAATATGTTAGAAATGAATTGAGTCAAAATGATAAAACAAGACGGAAATAATATACTGTATTTTATATAAAATATGTTAGAAATGAATTGAGTCAAAATGATAAAACAAGACGGAAATAATATACTGTATTTTATATAAAATATGTTAGAAATGAATTGAGTCAAAATGATAAAACAAGACGGAAATAATATACTGTATTTTATATAAAATATGTTAGAAATGAATTGAGTCAAAATGATAAAACAAGACGGAAATAATATACTGTATTTTATATAAAATATGTTAGAAATGAATTGAGTCAAAATGATAAAACAAGACGGAAATAATATACTGTATTTTATATAAAATATGTTAGAAATGAATTGAGTCAAAATGATAAAACAAGACGGAAATAATATACTGTATTTTATATAAAATATGTTAGAAATGAATTGAGTCAAAATGATAAAACAAGACGGAAATAATATACTGTATTTTATATAAAATATGTTAGAAATGAATTGAGTCAAAATGATAAAACAAGACGGAAATAATATACTGTATTTTATATAAAATATGTTAGAAATGAATTGAGTCAAAATGATAAAACAAGACGGAAATAATATACTGTATTTTATATAAAATATGTTAGAAATGAATTGAGTCAAAATGATAAAACAAGACGGAAATAATATACTGTATTTTATATAAAATATGTTAGAAATGAATTGAGTCAAAATGATAAAACAAGACGGAAATAATATACTGTATTTTATATAAAATATGTTAGAAATGAATTGAGTCAAAATGATAAAACAAGACGGAAATAATATACTGTATTTTATATAAAATATGTTAGAAATGAATTGAGTCAAAATGATAAAACAAGACGGAAATAATATACTGTATTTTATATAAAATATGTTAGAAATGAATTGAGTCAAAATGATAAAACAAGACGGAAATAATATACTGTATTTTATATAAAATATGTTAGAAATGAATTGAGTCAAAATGATAAAACAAGACGGAAATAATATACTGTATTTTATATAAAATATGTTAGAAATGAATTGAGTCAAAATGATAAAACAAGACGGAAATAATATACTGTATTTTATATAAAATATGTTAGAAATGAATTGAGTCAAAATGATAAAACAAGACGGAAATAATATACTGTATTTTATATAAAATATGTTAGAAATGAATTGAGTCAAAATGATAAAACAAGACGGAAATAATATACTGTATTTAATATAAAATATGTTAGAAATGAATTGAGTCAAAATGATAAAACAAGACGGAAATAATATACTGTATTTAATATAAAATATGTTAGAAATGAATTGAGTCAAAATGATAAAACAAGACGGAAATAATATACTGTATTTTATATAAAATATGTTAGAAATGAATTGAGTCAAAATGATAAAACAAGACGGAAATAATATACTGTATTTTATATAAAATATGTTAGAAATGAATTGAGTCAAAATGATAAAACAAGACGGAAATAATATACTGTATTTAATATAAAATATGTTAGAAATGAATTGAGTCAAAATGATAAAACAAGACGGAAATAATATACTGTATTTTATATAAAATATGTTAGAAATGAATTGAGTCAAAATGATAAAACAAGACGGAAATAATATACTGTATTTTATATAAAATATGTTAGAAATGAATTGAGTCAAAATGATAAAACAAGACGGAAATAATATACTGTATTTTATATAAAATATGTTAGAAATGAATTGAGTCAAAATGATAAAACAAGACGGAAATAATATACTGTATTTTATATAAAATATGTTAGAAATGAATTGAGTCAAAATGATAAAACAAGACGGAAATAATATACTGTATTTTATATAAAATATGTTAGAAATGAATTGAGTCAAAATGATAAAACAAGACGGAAATAATATACTGTATTTTAATATAAAATATGTTAGAAATGAATTGAGTCAAATGATAAAACAAGACGGAAATAATATACTGTATTTTATATAAAATATGTTAGAAATGAATTGAGTCAAAATGATAAAACAAGACGGAAATAATATACTGTATTTTATATAAAATATGTTAGAAATGAATTGAGTCAAAATGATAAAACAAGACGGAAATAATATACTGTATTTTATATAAAATATGTTAGAAATGAATTGAGTCAAAATGATAAAACAAGACGGAAATAATATACTGTATTTAATATAAAATATGTTAGAAATGAATTGAGTCAAAATGATAAAACAAGACGGAAATAATATACTGTATTTTATATAAAATATGTTAGAAATGAATTGAGTCAAAATGATAAAACAAGACGGAAATAATATACTGTATTTTATATAAAATATGTTAGAAATGAATTGAGTCAAAATGATAAAACAAGACGGAAATAATATACTGTATTTTATATAAAATATGTTAGAAATGAATTGAGTCAAAATGATAAAACAAGACGGAAATAATATACTGTATTTTATATAAAATATGTTAGAAATGAATTGAGTCAAAATGATAAAACAAGACGGAAATAATATACTGTATTTTATATAAAATATGTTAGAAATGAATTGAGTCAAAATGATAAAACAAGACAGGAAATAATATACTGTATTTTATATAAAATATGTTAGAAATGAATTGAGTCAAAATGATAAAACAAGACGGAAATAATATACTGTATTTTATAGTAAAATATGTTAGAAATGAATTGAGTCAAAATGATAAAACAAGACGGAAATAATATACTGTATTTTATATAAAATATGTTAGAAATGAATTGAGTCAAAATGATAAAACAAGACGGAAATAATATACTGTATTTTATATAAAATATGTTAGAAATGAATTGAGTCAAAATGATAAAACAAGACGGAAATAATATACTGTATTTAATATAAAATATGTTAGAAATGAATTGAGTCAAAATGATAAAACAAGACGGAAATAATATACTGTATTTAATATAAAATATGTTAGAAATGATTGAGTCAAAATGATAAAACAAGACGGAAATAATATACTGTATTTTATATAAAATATGTTAGAAATGAATTGAGTCAAAATGATAAAACAAGACGGAAATAATATACTGTATTTTATATAAAATATGTTAGAAATGAATTGAGTCAAAATGATAAAACAAGACGGAAATAATATACTGTATTTAATATAAAATATGTTAGAAATGAATTGAGTCAAAATGATAAAACAAGACGGAAAGTAATATACTGTATTTTATATAAAATATGTTAGAAATGAATTGAGTCAAAATGATAAAACAAGACGGAAATAATATACTGTATTAATATATTTAATATAAAATATGTTAGAAATGAATTGAGTCAAAATGATAAAACAAGACGGAAATAATATACTGTATTTTATATAAAATATGTTAGAAATGAATTGAGTCAAAATGATAAAACAAGACGGAAATAATATACTGTATTTTATATAAAATATGTTAGAAATGAATTGAGTCAAAATGATAAAACAAGACGGAAATAATATACTGTATTTTATATAAAATATGTTAGAAATGAATTGAGTCAAAATGATAAAACAAGACGGAAATAATATACTGTATTTTATATAAAATATGTTAGAAATGAATTGAGTCAAAATGATAAAACAAGACGGAAATAATATACTGTATTTTATATAAAATATGTTAGAAATGAATTGAGTCAAAATGATAAAACAAGACGGAAATAATATACTGTATTTTATATAAAATATGTTAGAAATGAATTGAGTCAAAATGATAAAACAAGACGGAAATAATATACTGTATTTTATATAAAATATGTTAGAAATGAATTGAGTCAAAATGATAAAACAAGACGGAAATAATATACTGTATTTTATATAAACATATGTTAGAAATGAATTGAGTCAAAATGATAAAACAAGACGGAAATAATATACAGTTATTTTATATAAAATATGTTAGAAATGAATTTGCGTCCAAAATGATAAAACAAGAACAAAAATATACGTATTTTAATATAAAATATGTTTAGAAATGAATTGAGTCAAAATGCTAAAACAAGACGGAAAATAATATAATCTGTAATTTTTATATAAAATATGTTAACATTGAATTGATCAAATGAAAAAACCCAAGACGGAAATAATTACTGTATTTATATATATATGATCGTTAGGAAATGAATTGAGTCAAAATGATAAAACAAGACGGAAATAAATATACTAGTATTTTATATATAATATGTTAGAATGATTGAGGTCAAAATGATAACCAAGACCAAGACGGGAAATAATATACTGTATTTTATTATAATACATGTTAGAAAATGAATTGAGTCAAAATGATAAAACAAGACAGGAAATAATATACTGTATTTTATATAAAAATAGTTAGAAATGAATTGAGTCAAAATGATAAACAAGACGGAAATAATATACTGTATTTTATATAAAATATGTTAGAAATGAATTGAGTCAAAATGATAAAACAAGACGGAAATAATATACTGTATTTTATATAAAATATGTTAGAAATGAATTGAGTCAAAATGATAAAACAAGACGGAAATAATATACTGTATTTTATATAAAATATGTTAGAAATGAATTGAGTCAAAATGATAAAACAAGACGGAAATAATATACTGTATTTTATATAAAATATGTTAGAAATGAATTGAGTCAAAATGATAAAACAAGACGGAAATAATATACTGTATTTTATATAAAATATGTTAGAAATGAATTGAGTCAAAATGATAAAACAAGACGGAAATAATATACTGTATTTTATATAAAATATGTTAGAAATGAATTGAGTCAAAATGATAAAACAAGACGGAAATAATATACTGTATTTAATATAAAATATGTTAGAAATGAATTGAGTCAAAATGATAAAACAAGACGGAAATAATATACTGTATTTTATATAAAATATGTTAGAAATGAATTGAGTCAAAATGATAAAACAAGACGGAAATAATATACTGTATTTTATATAAAATATGTTAGAAATGAATTGAGTCAAAATGATAAAACAAGACGGAAATAATATACTGTATTTTATATAAAATATGTTAGAAATGAATTGAGTCAAAATGATAAAACAAGACGGAAATAATATACTGTATTTTATATAAAATATGTTAGAAATGAATTGAGTCAAAATGATAAAACAAGACGGAAATAATATACTGTATTTTATATAAAATATGTTAGAAATGAATTGAGTCAAAATGATAAAACAAGACGGAAATAATATACTGTATTTAATATAAAATATGTTAGAAATGAATTGAGTCAAAATGATAAAACAAGACGGAAATAATATACTGTATTTAATATAAAATATGTTAGAAATGAATTGAGTCAAAATGATAAAACAAGACGGAAATAATATACTGTATTTTATATAAAATATGTTAGAAATGAATTGAGTCAAAATGATAAAACAAGACGGAAATAATATACTGTATTTAATATAAAATATGTTAGAAATGAATTGAGTCAAAATGATAAAACAAGACGGAAATAATATACTGTATTTTATATAAAATATGTTAGAAATGAATTGAGTCAAAATGATAAAACAAGACGGAAATAATATACTGTATTTTATATAAAATATGTTAGAAATGAATTGAGTCAAAATGATAAAACAAGACGGAAATAATATACTGTATTTTATATAAAATATGTTAGAAATGAATTGAGTCAAAATGATAAAACAAGACGGAAATAATATACTGTATTTAATATAAAATATGTTAGAAATGAATTGAGTCAAAATGATAAAACAAGACGGAAATAATATACTGTATTTAATATAAAATATGTTAGAAATGAATTGAGTCAAAATGATAAAACAAGACGGAAATAATATACTGTATTTTATATAAAATATGTTAGAAATGAATTGAGTCAAAATGATAAAACAAGACGGAAATAATATACTGTATTTAATATAAAATATGTTAGAAATGAATTGAGTCAAAATGATAAAACAAGACGGAAATAATATACTGTATTTAATATAAAATATGTTAGAAATGAATTGAGTCAAAATGATAAAACAAGACGGAAATAATATACTGTATTTAATATAAAATATGTTAGAAATGAATTGAGTCAAAATGATAAAACAAGACGGAAATAATATACTGTATTTTATATAAAATATGTTAGAAATGAATTGAGTCAAAATGATAAAACAAGACGGAAATAATATACTGTATTTTATATAAAATATGTTAGAAATGAATTGAGTCAAAATGATAAAACAAGACGGAAATAATATACTGTATTTTATATAAAATATGTTAGAAATGAATTGAGTCAAAATGATAAAACAAGACGGAAATAATATACTGTATTTTATATAAAATATGTTAGAAATGAATTGAGTCAAAATGATAAAACAAGACGGAAATAATATACTGTATTTTATATAAAATATGTTAGAAATGAATTGAGTCAAAATGATAAAACAAGACGGAAATAATATACTGTATTTTATATAAAATATGTTAGAAATGAATTGAGTCAAAATGATAAAACAAGACGGAAATAATATACTGTATTTTATATAAAATATGTTAGAAATGAATTGAGTCAAAATGATAAAACAAGACGGAAATAATATACTGTATTTAATATAAAATATGTTAGAAATGAATTGAGTCAAAATGATAAAACAAGACGGAAATAATATACTGTATTTTATATAAAATATGTTAGAAATGAATTGAGTCAAAATGATAAAACAAGACGGAAATAATATACTGTATTTTATATAAAATATGTTAGAAATGAATTGAGTCAAAATGATAAAACAAGACGGAAATAATATACTGTATTTTATATAAAATATGTTAGAAATGAATTGAGTCAAAATGATAAAACAAGACGGAAATAATATACTGTATTTTATATAAAATATGTTAGAAATGAATTGAGTCAAAATGATAAAACAAGACGGAAATAATATACTGTATTTTATATAAAATATGTTAGAAATGAATTGAGTCAAAATGATAAAACAAGACGGAAATAATATACTGTATTTAATATAAAATATGTTAGAAATGAATTGAGTCAAAATGATAAAACAAGACGGAAATAATATACTGTATTTAATATAAAATATGTTAGAAATGAATTGAGTCAAAATGATAAAACAAGACGGAAATAATATACTGTATTTAATATAAAATATGTTAGAAATGAATTGAGTCAAAATGATAAAACAAGACGGAAATAATATACTGTATTTTATATAAAATATGTTAGAAATGAATTGAGTCAAAATGATAAAACAAGACGGAAATAATATACTGTATTTTATATAAAATATGTTAGAAATGAATTGAGTCAAAATGATAAAACAAGACGGAAATAATATACTGTATTTTATATAAAATATGTTAGAAATGAATTGAGTCAAAATGATAAAACAAGACGGAAATAATATACTGTATTTTATATAAAATATGTTAGAAATGAATTGAGTCAAAATGATAAAACAAGACGGAAATAATATACTGTATTTTATATAAAATATGTTAGAAATGAATTGAGTCAAAATGATAAAACAAGACGGAAATAATATACTGTATTTAATATAAAATATGTTAGAAATGAATTGAGTCAAAATGATAAAACAAGACGGAAATAATATACTGTATTTAATATAAAATATGTTAGAAATGAATTGAGTCAAAATGATAAAACAAGACGGAAATAATATACTGTATTTAATATAAAATATGTTAGAAATGAATTGAGTCAAAATGATAAAACAAGACGGAAATAATATACTGTATTTAATATAAAATATGTTAGAAATGAATTGAGTCAAAATGATAAAACAAGACGGAAATAATATACTGTATTTAATATAAAATATGTTAGAAATGAATTGAGTCAAAATGATAAAACAAGACGGAAATAATATACTGTATTTTATATAAAATATGTTAGAAATGAATTGAGTCAAAATGATAAAACAAGACGGAAATAATATACTGTATTTTATATAAAATATGTTAGAAATGAATTGAGTCAAAATGATAAAACAAGACGGAAATAATATACTGTATTTAATATAAAATATGTTAGAAATGAATTGAGTCAAAATGATAAAACAAGACGGAAATAATATACTGTATTTAATATAAAATATGTTAGAAATGAATTGAGTCAAAATGATAAAACAAGACGGAAATAATATACTGTATTTAATATAAAATATGTTAGAAATGAATTGAGTCAAAATGATAAAACAAGACGGAAATAATATACTGTATTTAATATAAAATATGTTAGAAATGAATTGAGTCAAAATGATAAAACAAGACGGAAATAATATACTGTATTTAATATAAAATATGTTAGAAATGAATTGAGTCAAAATGATAAAACAAGACGGAAATAATATACTGTATTTTATATAAAATATGTTAGAAATGAATTGAGTCAAAATGATAAAACAAGACGGAAATAATATACTGTATTTAATATAAAATATGTTAGAAATGAATTGAGTCAAAATGATAAAACAAGACGGAAATAATATACTGTATTTAATATAAAAATATGTTAGAAATGAATTGAGTCAAAATGATAAAACAAGACGGAAATAATATACTGTATTTAATATAAAATATGTTAGAAATGAATTGAGTCAAAATGATAAAACAAGACGGAAATAATATACTGTATTTAATATAAAATATGTTAGAAATGAATTGAGTCAAAATGATAAAACAAGACGGAAATAATATACTGTATTTAATATAAAATATGTTAGAAATGAATTGAGTCAAAATGATAAAACAAGACGGAAATAATATACTGTATTTTATATAAAATATGTTAGAAATGAATTGAGTCAAAATGATAAAACAAGACGGAAATAATATACTGTGTTTTAATATAAAATATGTTAGAAATGAATTGAGTCAAAATGATAAAACAAGACGGAAATAATATACTGTATTTAATATAAAATATGTTAGAAATGAATTGAGTCAAAATGATAAAACAAGACGGAAATAATATACTGTATTTAATATAAAATATGTTAGAAATGAATTGAGTCAAAATGATAAAACAAGACGGAAATAATATACTGTATTTAATATAAAATATGTTAGAAATGAATTGAGTCAAAATGATAAAACAAGACGGAAATAATATACTGTATTTAATATAAAATATGTTAGAAATGAATTGAGTCAAAATGATAAAACAAGACGGAAGTAATATACTGTATTTAATATAAAATATGTTAGAAATGAATTGAGTCAAAATGATAAAACAAGACGGAAGTAATATACTGTATTTAATATAAAATATGTTAGAAATGAATTGAGTCAAAATGATAAAACAAGACGGAAATAATATACTGTATTTTATATAAAATATGTTAGAAATGAATTGAGTCAAAATGATAAAACAAGACGGAAATAATATACTGTATTTAATATAAAATATGTTAGAAATGAATTGAGTCAAAATGATAAAACAAGACGGAAATAATATACTGTATTTAATATAAAATATGTTAGAAATGAATTGAGTCAAAATGATAAAACAAGACGGAAATAACATACTGTATTTTATATAAAATATGTTAGAAATGAATTGAGTCAAAATGATAAAACAAGACGGAAATAATATACTGTATTCTATATAAAATATGTTAGAAATGAATTGAGTCAAAATGATAAAACAAGACGGAAATAATATACTGTATTTTATATAAAATATGTTAGAAATGAATTGAGTCAAAATGATAAAACAAGACGGAAATAATATACTGTATTTTATATAAAATATGTTAGAAATGAATTGAGTCAAAATGATAAAACAAGACGGAAATAATATACTGTATTTTATATAAAATATGTTAGAAATGAATTGAGTCAAAATGATAAAACAAGACGGAAATAATATACTGTATTTTATATAAAATATGTTAGAAATGAATTGAGTCAAAATGATAAAACAAGACGGAAATAATATACTGTATTTAATATAAAATATGTTAGAAATGAATTGAGTCAAAATGATAAAACAAGACGGAAATAATATACTGTATTTAATATAAAATATGTTAGAAATGAATTGAGTCAAAATGATAAAACAAGACGGAAATAATATACTGTATTTTATATAAAATATGTTAGAAATGAATTGAGTCAAAATGATAAAACAAGACGGAAATAATATACTGTATTTAATATAAAATATGTTAGAAATGAATTGAGTCAAAATGATAAAACAAGACGGAAGTAATATACTGTATTTAATATAAAATATGTTAGAAATGAATTGAGTCAAAATGATAAAACAAGACGGAAGTAATATACTGTATTTAATATAAAATATGTTAGAAATGAATTGAGTCAAAATGATAAAACAAGACGGAAATAATATACTGTATTTAATATAAAATATGTTAGAAATGAATTGAGTCAAAATGATAAAACAAGACGGAAATAATATACTGTATTTAATATAAAATATGTTAGAAATGAATTGAGTCAAAATGATAAAACAAGACGGAAATAATATACTGTATTTAATATAAAATATGTTAGAAATGAATTGAGTCAAAATGATAAAACAAGACGGAAATAACATACTGTATTTTATATAAAATATGTTAGAAATGAATTGAGTCAAAATGATAAAACAAGACGGAAATAATATACTGTATTCTATATAAAATATGTTAGAAATGAATTGAGTCAAAATGATAAAACAAGACGGAAATAATATACTGTATTTTATATAAAATATGTTAGAAATGAATTGAGTCAAAATGATAAAACAAGACGGAAATATTATACTGTATTTTATATAAAATATGTTAGAAATGAATTGAGTCAAAATGATAAAACAAGACGGAAATAATATACTGTATTTTATATAAAATATGTTAGAAATGAATTGAGTCAAAATGATAAAACAAGACGGAAATAATATACTGTATTTTATATAAAATATGTTAGAAATGAATTGAGTCAAAATGATAAAACAAGACGGAAATAATATACTGTATTTTATATAAAATATGTTAGAAATGAATTGAGTCAAAATGATAAAACAAGACGGAAATAATATACTGTATTTTATATAAAATATGTTAGAAATGAATTGAGTCAAAATGATAAACAAGACGGAAATAATATACTGTATTTTATATAAAATATGTTAGAAATGAATTGAGTCAAAATGATAAAACAAGACGGAAATAATATACTGTATTTTATATAAAATATGTTAGAAATGAATTGAGTCAAAATGATAAAACAAGACGGAAATAATATACTGTATTTTATATAAAATATGTTAGAAATGAATTGAGTCAAAATGATAAAACAAGACGGCAATAATATACTGTATTTTATATAAAATATGTTAGAAATGAATTGAGTGAAAATGATAAAACAAGACGGAAATAATATACTGTATTTTATATAAAATATGTTAGAAATGAATTGAGTCAAAATGATAAATCAAGACGGAAATAATATACTGTATTTTATATAAAATATGTTAGAAATGAATTGAGTCAAAATGATAAAACAAGACGGAAATAATATATTGTATTTTAATATAAAATATATTTGAAATAAATTGAGTCAAAAGGATAAAACAAGACGAAAATAATTTTTATATCTATCTCATATTATGCAATCAGAAAACTTAAATACATTTTAGAATATGATCTTAAAAATGCCAAATACTAAAGTTAAACAAAGACCGTTAACTGTCTTTGTTTAACTTCCCAAATTAAATTTAAATGGTTACCATTTATAAATTTTAAACGATTTAAAGTCTTTCTCAAGAATAGCATGTTTTACGATACTTTAAAACGAATACAAATTATTAAGTACTACGTGTTTTAAATAATGTTTTACTACAACGGAATTTCGTTTGTGACTAAGGTTTACTATTATATTATTTTGTTGTAGTATTGCTATTTTATGTTAGATTATTATTTTGTTTTATTACTAGGTAAAATAGATAGAAATATATCTGTTACTAGTTTATATTTATTTGCAAGATTTAGATGACTTTAAATAAATTGACTTATATTTTAGTTAAAATGAAAAACAAAGAGTTGATTAAGGAGTTTGGAACTACAGGAAGGGATAAAGAAACTTGTAATTATAAAACTTATAAGTTATATCCCTTCAATCCAGTGTTTAATGGCTTTTTCAGGTACAAGAAAGTCACGAATAGAAAGGCTTTTTACATATAGTTTCTTAAACTAAACAAGAAAATACGTTTCTCTCATTGTAATTCAATAAACAATAGAAAACTATTAAAACTTGCCAAACAACTGTTTTACCGAATAGTTTACTGTTTATCAAACGATGCAGTAATTGTTTCAAAATTAAAATATACAAACATACATACTTTGATTAATTTTTTCATCCTCGTAAGAAGTCTATTTGTGTGTTTAACAAATTGTAAGATCCATTGGCTTTTAAGGTAATCGCTTCACTAGGAATAATTGTTTGTTAATTGGAATGATTGACATTCTCAGTGTTACATTTCTGTTATTTTGAAGTATGAGATTAGCAAAATAGAAGAATTATATACTCCCATAGTAATTACAAGTAGAACTGGTGGCCGAGCGGTCTAAGACATCAGAAGCCTGAGTTATAGGTATTACAGGTTTGAATCCCAGCCTTGACTAGACATTTTTCTCAGTAGTGTTCACCTTGTCCTGTACTGGATCTTCTTCTTACTCCATGTGAATAAGTTCCCGCATAGTTCTATGGTAAATTGAGAGTGCATATAGTACGGTCAAATTTCCGGCGTGGTGGCGCAGTGGTTAAGGCTTCGGACTGCGGAGGGAAAGGTCCAAGGTTCGAATCCCCACGAAGCAACGGTCAGTACTTCACTCGTTGAATAAGTTTGACGCACAGGCCTGAAGGCCCATGTCAACTGGTGAGTGAAGTTTTTAATTAAAATAAAAAAAAAATAATAAACAAATAAATAAAAAGCAGTTTGGCCTTTCCTAATATAAAATTAAAGACAATTATTAAGGGCTTGGAGGCTTGACATAGTAACAGTCTATGTAATAAAGGTGAGTACTGTAGCCGAAGGGTCAGTTATTTCATATGTATCTTATTTTCAGTTCATTATATATTATGTTTGTTTTGGGGTCCTCGTATGTTACTTATTAAATATGACTTTGTTTTATTCATTCAAGGTTATGAGCTAGAGTAATTATACATTTTTGTCATGTACGTAATATAAATAATTTATTATTTTGACATTAATATATGTATACTGCATAAAACAGTGTACTACTACGATAGGTTTCAATTCTTAACATTTTTCATTTTATATACGATGTCAAGTGTTTGGCATTTGTACATAGTTGTATTGAAATTAGTTTATCACACGAAAAAATAGGTGAACATTTGTTCAACATGGCATGAGAAGTATTTTTTAATTGATGATCTTAATTTATTAGAAACATAACTAAATATTGGAACAAATAAATAAATCATAAGATATAACTGAAATAACTATCTGTATATCAGATAATAAATGTAACGCACATCTTATGTATACACATTAAATTTATGTTGAAATTTTATCATTATCAATATTAACAATTTACTGAAAGGGAACATTTACCAAAACAACACTTTCGAGATAGATATTGACCCAAAAACGGGCAAGAATCAGCCAGAAAATTAAAATTAAGACACCACATAAAATGCACTGTTCAAATACTTTAACACACTACACATAAAGTTAGATTCAGTAATTGGTAAGTAAACGATTAATTACAGTAAAACACGCTAATGTTATGTCACTTTGTTTGTATTTACAGTAACAATATTACATTTCACATACTGCCGAACTGGTTGTTTTAGAGGGAATGAGACAAAGAGTAGAGATATTTTGGCCAACAGGATATAATTATCAACAAACTGTCACTCGTTATCTCCAGGTGTTTCTGTTGTAGCCACATTACACAGTTATTGTATTGACTTTTGCTTTGTAACGATACTTAGTAAAATAATAATAAGCTGCAATATTTATATTTAAAGATAAGTGCCTGCCCTAAACCACCTAATGTTGAAAATTACTATACAAAAATAAAATGTTTCAAAAACATGTATTCTCTGTATTACGTTTTTTATTTTCTTTTTTTACTATAGGACCTAACCGACAAGTTTTGCATAGCTTAGTGAGGCCTAGATTTTGTATACAAATTAATGAAATAAACAAATAAATAAATAAACAAAATAAAGTTTTATTGACATAAACACATTCACGTGTACCATTTCAGTTAATTTCATTTCTTAGATATAAGCGTCAGTTCTCTGTTATGTAACTTGGCCCTCCTTCGACGTAGCCTGATTATTTCTAACTTGTTGGCTCTTGCAGACATTGTTAAGTAATGTAGAAAGCGGCGGTGGACCATGGTAGAAATCGGCCTGTCTCTGGGTAGTTCTTCACCACGACTTGAGGCGAGCGTTTGTGAAGCAAGAGAGCTACTTCACTTTCCTATAGCGATGTTTGTAATCCGCAAGGGTCTTTTCATAAATTCAATTTTGTTTTTTTTATTTCAGGTAAAGATGTTAAAAGATAAATTTTCTAATCAGGGTTGTTGTATTATTTTTTGTTACATAGGGCAGATGTTAGGTAGAGAATTACGAGCTGACGGACATCCGAGCTCAGTCAAATATACCCCCTTTTATTCAGATTTCGGTGTCCCTAGTAAATATTCTAATTTTATATAGTATAAAATGTATTATATTAGTTTAAAGGTATTTTAGATTTGCAAAGAGACTTTAATGAGAACAATAAAAATATATGTTTTACACCCACATGTGTTCTTTTAATTTTAATTATTATATACCTCTTCAAATGAAGCTACTTATACGTGTGGGGTAAGTAGGGGTATACACGTATAAAAAAACTATAAAGGTTAATTCAATCGCAAATAATAAGTAAATATGAAGTCCAATTAATTTCATTTAAAATAATTATTTAATTAATAAAACTATTATTTCTCACAAAATGTACTGTTGGATATTGTTTGTATATTTGTATAATTAAGTTTGTATGTTATAGTTTTTTAATTGTATTACTGTCTACTTATTTAATCTACAGTTCAGTAATAGAAAATAAAAAAATATTTTAATTAATTTCTTTTATTTAATGTTTTTAATAAAATTTAGTAAAATATAACTTAATATCAGACGTGTGTCATTTTGTATTGTATAATTTAGAGGTAATAAGACTTAAAGTTAAAATTGTGGTTTGGTTTAAATAAAAAACCAGTAAAGTAACTTTTACTCTTTAAGGGCGGTTGTAGAAAGTTGTAATTAATAATCTGTTCTGTATGTTGTTCTCAATTAAATGAAGTAATTACTTTTTCAAATGTTTTATTTGAGTAACTATTCATAATTAAACTGTTTTTGTGGCTTTCATTAGTGATTAATGTTTTTGGCCTCAAGGAGCACAAGCTTTAAATAAATTGACTCCGCCGTAAAATGATTGAAGTACGAAGGAAGGGTAGCAGGGAAACTCATTATGTTAATAACTTTTAATTGCAAGTAATAAACATTTTTAAATACAAACAGAATTTATTTGCTATAGAAATATATTTACTTCAGGAATCTTGTACTTTAATGATTCTTAATTTTTGAAGATTATTCGCTTGTTATTTTCCTTATATCACAATGTGTATTAGTTCAAAATGTCATATTTACCTCCTATAAATAATAAAAATCAATCTTTTCGAAAGTTTCAGCAACTTTTTATGTAATATTACAATGAACACATATTTACATGCAATCTTATAACTTAGGCTTAAGAGATCGTTGTCATAACTAGAATCTATATTTTCTGATGACAACCACGTCAAGGTACTATCTATAATATTTACAAGATAAACAGACGTTTCGTTTATGCTGTGATGTGGCATCATCAGTGATTTCTCTGAGACTGAGAGATAAATCTTTAGAGTATTTATTTCCTGAACTAATAATGAAGGATTCAGCAATAAAACTGAGATATTTAATAATTACAATCTATAATACAATATAAATATAAGTTTTGAGGTAATCACTTTACAACACATAAATTGCTCCCACATCTTTATAAAAAAAACTGGCCTAGACCAATGGCTTTTACATCAGTGGCCTAGATAATAATATTTCAGTAATATTTTTGAAAAAAATCGTTATTCATTGAAAATGTCAAAACTTTTATACTGCTTATTGTTTTTACTCAGTTCATCTAAGTCATCAGACAGACGATAATAAAAAAAAAAAAAAAAAAAAAAAATAATAACCATTAATGCTCTATTTTTATTCACTATCCAACCAGATATGTCAAAATTTATTTTAAGTATAACTAGTTATTAAAGTTATTCTTGTAATAGAAAGGCAACTCCAGTTAAATAAGTCCAGAAAGGAAAAAAATTGGTTCAATAACGACTCAAGTGCAATAACAATCATGTTTAATAACGACATGTTCAATAACGACTCATGTTTAATAACGACTCACGTGTTTCGAAAACTGCATCAATAATGATACTTTCGGTACATTATTACTAAAAAATAATTCAGTGTAACATGGTAATAATGTTTTGAATGTTGATTATTTACTAAAAATATAAAAATTTATATAACAAATTAAAGTTAGTTTACTCTGATAGAACTGCACTAAGAAGTACATTTCCAAACTTTGACACTATGCTATTTGACCATTAATGTTACATAAATTATGATTTATGAAAGTGTTTATAATAACAGTCAAAACACGAAATAGTATCGAAATTCTAACATATTCTGTTATTTATTTCTAATCATTATGAGTATAGTCTAAGTCATATGTTATTTATTTCTAATCATTAGGAGTATAGTCTAAGTCATATGTTATTTATTTCTAATCATTAGGAGTATAGTCTAAGTCATAAGTTATTTATTTCTAATCATTAGGAGTATAGTCTAAGTCATATGTTATTTATTTCTAATCATTAGGAGTATAGTCTAAGTCATATGTTATTTATTTCTAATCATTAGGAGTATAGTCTAAGTCATATGTTATTTATTTCTAATCATTAGGAGTATAGTCTAAGTCATATGTTATTTATTTCTAATCATTAGGAGTATAGTCTAAGTCATATGTTATTTATTTCTAATCATTAGGAGTATAGTCTAAGTCATATGTTTTCCTAAAACAATTTTCCTACAATTTGTCGAATTGATTTTTTTCCCGATGGAGATATCTGTCTACTGGAATTAATGCTAAGACAGTTAATCTGACTTCTTATATTTATTTTTTTTCCAATGTATGTTTTACTCTAAAATTTCTAGCACATTTACTAGGGCAATAATGTAATTATTATAAATTCTTTTGATTTTTTAAAAATAAAATCCAGTAAATAGCAACAGCAAATTTACTAATGTCATAGCTAAAGTATACCCTATATTTTTCAACCAGATATGTGGTTGTAAATTGCAGCTATATATTAATGCCAAAAGGAACAAATTCAATAAAACATTTATTAACATAATTTTCCAAAACTACAAAAGTTAATCTCCTATAAAATAAAGAAGTTAATTGTCCACTGTTGGGTCCTCACTGCAATGAGAAATTCCCTTTTCAAATGTGAACCCTCCATGAGGCAGCGAATCTCCATGACTGTATGACCCCTTGTCAATGACTAGTCTTCCAGTATCAGTTCCTCATTACATAGAATTTAAAAATTTAAATAACTGAGTATCAAATAGTAAACATGGGAGGACCTAAACCTGCTGTCTCAGATTATTTACCAGTACTTTTATGGGAGGCGTTAGTCCTATCTTGCCAATGTTAACAAAGGTACCGTTTTCTCAGGGCCCAATAGACTAATCAGCCCAACACGAATAGTCCATTTTAGTTATCTCAGATATCTAAGCAACCAACGAGTTTTATTGTGTATGTATGATGAAACATTTTATTGTTAGGATTTTTTTGTTTAACACATGTTGAAATATCAAAATTGAATATTTTAATAATTTTGTTAAGTATCTTAAAATATTATGCATTCTCTAAAAAAATCACAGTACAGTATACAAAAAGGCATATATAAGTTTGTTTGAAACTTTCAAGTTGATTGACCGAGTAGTTCTTGAGAAACGTGTACCTTTGTGTGTAAAATCTATTAATAACTAAACTTTCGGGAAATCACAAAAAACTACTATGATGTCCTATTTTAGCTATGTTATTTAACCATTTCATCTATATACGATTTTTAATGGGTTTTTACTATTTAATGTCTTAATTATATTACTGTCTTAATAGTTAACGTTGGTTATTAGAATAGGCTATAATTGTTTTTCTAATTTGAGGTATTTAGGACTTATCATATTAGAAATGTTGTGTGTCAAAAGTAACGTATCGTAAGTTAATAGTTAATAATGAGTGAAAGATAAAAAAACTATAATTTATAACTAAACCTGTTTTGGGTTTAGAAGAGTTCTCCAGGAAAAATAATAAAGAAAATTATAAAATAGAGCTTAATATAGTTCAATCAATAAAATATTTCACTTTGCAAAGCACCGCAACAGTAAACAAAACAAAATAATAAACAAGAGAGGTTTATCAAAACATAAGCAATTTAAGTTAGGGCAAGTCTGTTAGTACAAGAAAACTTAATAACAGACTTATAAAATAACAATTCATATTTATAAAAAAACATTTATTAGTGAAGCTGTCAAAAATTGTCTCCTAAAACATGATGTATTCATATTTTAAAACAGATTTTCTGTACCTTTACAATTTTAATATGTACAATTGTTATATATCACTGTATTTAGAATATTCAGCCTAACACAATAGGCAGTTGACAAAAATATTTGTATGAGGTACCGCCTCTCCATATTTTATAAGTTAATCACGCTGAAGCTGGACTAAGGACTATACGAGAACTATATGTGTACTTTGTTACCAACTCGTATTGTACCTACTTGACGATCTAACCCCTATGTTCAAATCTAATCCAAAAGATAACTTAAGTTGTAATATATCCATTTTGTTATCATATGTCTTTTGTTGTTTTACAAAATATGAAGCTACTTATTGGTCCCACTGAAATATACTTTTTCTGACTTTATAAGAATACCTCGTAGCCGTGAATACGTAACGTAGCCGAAATTAATTACTTAAAGTCTTAAGCTGGACGGTTTTCTTTATATTTATTTATTCATTGTGTCATAGATACATAATTGTACATAACAACTTGTCAATAAATAGTTAAAATGAGGTAATTAGATCTCGAAACTCATGCAGTTTCGAAGTATTTGACACTTTATCATCAGGCCTCGGACACTCACAACAAATTCATTTACACAATTCCCAACGAGAAAACATAAAAACACATGACACTTGTCCTGTACAGGAACTAAATATTTTATTGTTTAAAAAAAAGTGTGGTCACGGCGGTTTCCTGGTATTTATTAGATTTAAAGTAAATGTGCAGTTCCATCTAGTGTATTGACGTTTTATATAGGTCACAACGATTATCTTATTGATTGAAGAATAATCAGATCCGCCGCGGCCACACGTTTTTTAAAAGTATTAAAATATTAAGTACCTGTACAGGACAAGTGTTATGTGTTTTTTACGTTTTCTCGTAACGAAATGTGTAAAATGTAAAATGTTAAATACTTCAAAACAGCTGTAGCTTGCAGTAAATTGGATACTCGACGGAATTTAAGGTAAATATAAGACCATAGATTTTAAAACATTTTTATGACTCATAAAATAATGATAGTTTTTGTTACTTATGTTCAAATCTATTGCATAAATAGTCTTTCTTGCTTAAATATGGTTATTCTTAATCAATAGATAACCATCGTGACCTATATAAAATGATAAATACACTAGATTGAACTACACATTTACTTTGAGTCTAATACATTTTCAGGTGTGTCGGAAATATATAGGAAAAAATGCTATGTCGTGTTCTCTGGGATTTGAAATGAAACAGCTTTTATACAACTTTTTTCGCAATCTTCAATCTTTGCTTTCCTTTGTTCAAAGCGTCCTTTGTTTAAATTGTTCTACTAAACTCCCCACAGTTATTCCAGAACATCCGTGAAAGATAATTTTAGCCGAATTGCCGTTAAATTGAATTTTTCTTAATTATTTAGATATGCTCTGCTATTAGTTGTTAAATTTGTTGTTGTTTATGTTTGTTTTAGTTTATATGTTGAATTTATTAAATTTTTTGTAAATATTTATTGTTATACGTTTGTTATTTGTTATTGATTTATTATTATTATTATTTATTACGGTTCAAACTAACATTTGTTAAAGTGTATTTAATTTGTTTGTATTACAAACAATCAGATATTTTTATATTACCGAAATATTTAGTAAAAAAATGTATATTGCATTTAAAAGTTACATTTATTTATTATGTATAAAAATTATTTTTCCACATCTAGCAGATTTTTTTTCTTTTAATGTATTTAGTATATTATTTATAAATTTCGTTTGTTTTTATTTAATAATATTATTTATTTATATATATGAGTACCTGATTTCTTAAATAGTCATTATTTTTTGTAGTGTTAACAATTTGCTGTCAAATATTCAGATATATATGTCATTAAATTTAAATTATCTCTTATATAGCAGTTCTGCTAAATATATTGATTATAGCTGCAATCAAATTGTTCTTTTAAGAAAATAATGCACGATTTTGAACTTATTACTATATTCTTATTAATATCAATATTGTATGGATAATTTTACCATTTTTAACATTTTATTGACATATTTTACAAAGATAATAGTCATAGAACGCTTATGATGCATCATGGTTATAGGCGGATGGTAAGGACGTATAGTAGGTTTAGAGTCGGGGCCACTAATGGCCATTATTTCAAAGTACATATACGTTAGATATGGCAACTACTGATCTTTTTAATGAGGGAAGCTCTGGTGAGTCAATTTTTTACATTATTTGTTCCGTAAATAATATAATATCCAGGAACGTTACAATTCATAAGGATTTTATACAATTTTATACAAGGATTTTGCATAAAAACCTAATAGGTAAGCTGTATATTTTTAGAGTGCCTTGGTCCCCTATTTTTGCCAGGGTAAATAATAGCTTATCAATGAAAGGTAAACAGTGTTAATGTAAGTCCATCTGTATACGGTTGCATTGCTCTTTACTCATATTTTTGCCAGGGTAAATATAACTTATCAATGAAAGGTAAACAGTGTTAATGTAAGTCCATCTGTATACGGTTGCATTGCTCTTTACTCATATTTTTGCCAGGGTAAATATACCTTATCAATGAAAGGTAAACAGTGTTAATGTAAGTCCATCTGTATACAGTTGCATTGCTCTTTACTCATATTTTTGCCAGGGTAAATATAGCTTATCAATGAAAGGTAAACAGTGTTAATGTAAGTCCATCTGTATACGGTTGCATTTCTCTTTACTCATATTTTTGCCAGGGTAAATATAGCTTATCAATGAAAGGTAAACAGTGTTAATGTAAGTCCATCTGTATACAGTTGCATTGCTCTTTACTCATATTTTTGCCAGGGTAAATAATAGCTTATCAATGAAAGATAAACAGTGTTAATGTAAGTCCATCTCTATACGGTTGCATTGCTCTTTACTCATATTTTTGCCAGGGTAAATAATAGCTTATCAATGAAAGGTAAACAGTGTTAATGTGAGTCCATCTTTTGCTCTTTACTCATATTTAAAATGGGATGTTTATGTTAATCGTACAGGTTTAAGTAAAACTTGAAAAATTATCAATTAACTTATTTGCTGTGTCTAGAACGTTTTATAAACAATATTTTTTCTTGTTGATAAAACAGTATAGAAATTAATGTAACATACCTTTTTTTGGTTAATTGATTGTTATTTAAATTGATGTATTATTTAAAGCAATTTAATCCCATTAACAAAAGTATTGAGAGCAATATATTGAAATCCGGTAAACAGTAAAAGTGATTAATGAAGTGGAAGAATTTAATTTAGTTTGGTATAAAATCCATAATAGACCATTTCCTGATTCCGGTCTCTTCATTAGAAACTCTCTTCTGTGAGGGGTTCTAAAAGTATCCTTAATTAACTTTTTCCTACCTCAATCGCACCTTTAAAATTTTTATAATAAATACAATATGTATTGAAAGTCACTGAATTACAAAAAGATTTATGTTATAATCAACTTACACCTCTAAGTGAAAATATATATACACTTGAATTGTTACTTTTGACAAAAATGTTTACTATAATAATGATAACTTTTATTTATTTTTCGAACAACTTCTTTGATCGAAGGTCCATTATATTTGTATGATTAAACATAACAAATAAAATTAAGCCTAGAACAATGTATTTACTGAAGTCATCAATATCCACGTTAAACAATAATGCTTGTGTACATAATAATATAGCTGAGTTATAATGATTTGATCAGTTACTAAATAAAAAATAAAACTATTGATCGCACTATTATTAATATAAAGAATATAATCAATATTTTATTTATTATTTATTCTTTATATTAATAAATATAATTATTAATATAAAGAATACATTTATATTTAGGCCTAATTAATTCGTTACAAAAATGATATAATTAGCACATAGATAAATCTTAATAGTGCAATATTAACGTACACTTTTCTTTACTTGTTTGCTCAATTGTTAAGAAATAATTTATTGTGTTAACAAAAATTACTGTTATTCCTCTATGGTTTTACTGCTCTATGAGTTCTGATTTGATTACGTTCTGTGAGCTATACTGTCCAAAGTTATAATGAATATCGTAAGAAGTAATAGTAGAAATATGGTAGTCTGATTAACAATGAGTCTAATATTTTATTTAATGTGTGTTACATTATGCAAGAACTTATTGCCTAGTAGCAATATTTCCAAAAAAATGTTTTTTATTAAATGCCAGATAATTAAAAAAAAATATAAAACCAGGCGAAGCCTTCATTCCAACTGATACGCTGCTCTTTAAAAGGTATACCTGAGTGGTCTAGTAATAATCTGTTTGTGATAAATACAGAGTATGAGACTTATAATTCGGCAATACTATCACCGACTGGAACATTTCATAAAATAGAATATGTCCCATGGATGATCACCATAAACACCCATGAAACTTAATTTATAAAAATGTTTAAGTTAGATTAGTATTTTCTTTAGTATTTCTCTTCTAATCGAGAACATATATAAAAGGCCAAGTAAAAGTAGTCTGGAAAACTATTTGAAATCAACAAACAACAGATAACAAACCACTAATGTGGAACTAGTACGTCATCGTTAGTGTAAAAGTTGAGGTCATTCACTTTATTTTATAATTTATATCTATAATTTGGAGCCTTAATTAGGTTGTTCTTTATTAGCCAGTCGCGTAGCAATAATCTATGATTCGTTTTTAATTCTTCTTCTTCAACAACAATGCGAAAGCAACAAATTATTTTTATGCTGTGTGAATAACTAACGTCATACTTTTTATTAGAATTGAAGAAAAGTGGTGCTTTTATTAGTAAACATATATTTGTAATTTATGTGCCATGATTTTGAGTCATTACAGCCACAAGTCATTAAGCCTACACAAAAAAGCATTTCTCATATTTATTTCTCTTTATAATTGATTACTAATTTGATATAGAAGGAGCTGGTTTAGTTACTTTACTGTTAAATACACATTTCTAATATTAGTTTAATACAAGTAAAATTATTTGGTTTCAACCTATTGTTTTTAAATATTGCAATTATGTTATCCATTCAAAACACCACTATCCATGTAAATAGTAATGCCAAAATGCAATTAGGGTGTTGATAACGTTATCTACATCTCATTAGATTGGTAAGTAGCCTGTTACATTATGTTAAGGATGAAACAAAATCCCTTGCGTACAGGGGTGTGTTCACTGAAATGTATATAATAAATAGTAATTTCTGTGTACAGGGAGGAAACAATATGAAAACGCTTTTACAACCACGTTATTTTTTCACATAGATAATTTGATAGTTTATTTTTTTTAATTAACTATGTTCCATGAAGTATGATTTTAAATCAGAATAATGTGCTTAAAACCGTTGAATAGCGGAGAAATAATATCGTTTGAAATTCAAATGGCCGCTACTCAGGACAGGATAAACCTATCGAAGTACGGTTTGCGGCAGTTAATTTCTCTTGAATAGGCCTTCACTTGATACCAAACTCGACCTAGGCTTACGCTGAAGATTTTCGTTCAACTTCTCGTGAGGCGTCCCACTGAAAGATGAAATGTCGCTAATGGTATCAGAAAGTATGTTCTTTGTAACCATTACCATGCACAAGATTTCAGGTGAAGTTGTACAAAAATTGTGAAAGTGAATATCAAACAGAATTACATTACAGCGAAAATGGTATTTCTTTATAAAAAGGACTTTATCAGAATAATATCTAATATTTACATGATATTTTAGGCGGTTATCAACATGGCAGTTTACAAGAATAAGTATAGCAAGACTTCCTTAAATACAAAACTGCTTGACTATAATTTAACGGTTGCTTGATGGGCTTCTTCTTCAAATGTAATCAGAGAAATAAAGCGTTTACGTCTCCAGCCCTCATTAATCAACCAGTACATTAATGTAGGGTTCTCAGTTTTATTGATCGACATTTTCACTCCTCACTTTATTTCCCTCTCCATTAATACTGTTACTAATGGCCTGCATTATGCGTTCTTCACTACTGAAGGATAACTCATTTTATGTATCTGCTCATTAATAATTTTTTACAGACGCTCATTTCGACTCACGTATTTGTTAAAGAACGTGTTTTTCTTCAATATCTTATAAACCAACAATAATAGTAAACTTTGTTTTGGTAAACGTTTGAAGTTATTAATATTAACTGAAACAAATTAAATTGTGGTTGTGATATTATTATAGTAATCTCAGACAAACATCGATGATGGAGTTGTTGAACTATTTCCTGTATTGTCTCAGACTTATTATAAGCTGTTTCTATGGTTATACTTATTTCTCATAGTTTAAAAATAAATTGACCAAAAATAAAGATGATAAACGCCAATACAACCATAACGGGCGTACCCATGTTACTGTTTAGTATTAAATGTTAGTAACGTGGGTTGATGGGCCATTTTTTATTGTAATGTTACAATTAGCTTACTTAGTAAACTCACCATTTTAAAATTTCAATTAGAACTTATGTGTATCCCTATGTGTGTGTATCCATATGTGTGTGTATTCCTATGTGTATATCAATATGTGTGTATCCCTGTGTGTGTATCCCTATGTGTGTGTATCCATATGTGTGTGTATTCCTATGTGTATATCAATATGTGTGTATCCCTGTGTGTGTATTCATATGTGTGTAACCCTATGTGTGTATCCATATATGTGTATCCCTGTGTGTGTATCCCTATGTGTATATCCATATGTGTGTATCCCTATGCGTGTATTCATATATGTGTATCCCTGTGTGTGTATCCCTATGTGTATATCCATATGTGTGTATCCCTATATGTATATCCATATGTGTGTATCCATATATGTGTATCCCTGTGTGTGTATCCCTATGTGTATATCCATATGTGTGTATCCCTATGCGTGTATTCATATGTGTGTAACCCTATGTGTGTATCCATATGTGTGTATACCTGTGTGTGTATCCATATGTGTGTATCCAAATATGTGTATCCCTGTGTGTGTATCCCTATGTGTATATCCCTATGTGTGTATACATATGTGTATATCCTGTGTGTGTATCCCTATTTGTGTATCCCTGTGTGTGTGTATCTATATGTGTGTATCCCTGTGTGTGTATCCCTATGTTTAATCCTATGCGTGTATCCCTGTGTGTTTATTCCTATGTGTGTACCCCTAAGTGTGTATCCCTGTGTGTGTATTCCTGTGTGTGTATCCCAGTGTGTACCCCTCTGTATGAATTCCTGTGTGTGTGTGCGTGTGTGCGTGTGTACATGTGTGCGTGTGTGCATGTGTGTGTGTGTGTGTGTGTGTGTGTGTGTGTGTGTGTGTGTGTGTGTGTGTGTGTGTGTGTGTGTGTGTGTGTGTGTGTGTGTGTGTGTGTGTGTGTGTGTGTGTGTGTGTGTGTGTGTGTGTGCGCGCGTGTGTGCGCGTGTGTGCGTGTGCGTGTGCGCGTGCGTGTGTGCGTGTGCGTGCGTGTGCGTGTGTGTGTGTGTGTGTGTGTGTGTGTGTGTGTGTGTGTGTGTGTGTGTGTGTGTGTGTGTGTGTGTGTGTGTGTGTGTGTGTGTGTGTGTGTGTGTGTGCGTGTGTGTGTGTGCGTGCGTGCGTGCGTGCGTGCGTGCGTGCGTGCGTGCGTGTTCAAATAACGTAATGAACATTTGTTTTACTTAACTGAGAAACAAAATGTACTAATATCATAAAATATGAAAAGGTCCAGTGTAAAGATATTTGGAAAAACCGTCAAAAATAATTTATATACGAGTCACATAATTTAATTAACAGTCAATTGTAGGCCTATATTTACATAACAGTCAAGACAATATATAATATATACAGCCAAGCCATCAGTCCTACAATTTTCATTATAATTACCATATATTGTACAGTGTGTTATACTGTAATACTTTGTGTCACAATTGTATACGAATGTTTATGATGCTATTAGAATTTCATCAGGTTTAGAATCGTTTGCAAATACATGTAACAAATGTTGGACAATGTTTTATCGCAAATCTATGCAATAGTTATATACAATTTAGAGTTTATATGGTTTCAATTTGAAAGATCTATTCAATTGGTATTATTTTAAATACTTTAGCCACTAAAAACAACTCTTCGATGAGAATTTACATTAAAAAAAATAATTATACACATTAATTACACAACAATTTAACTAAATAAGTTTTAGTTAGCAAAATAAGTATTATTACATATAAAGTACAAGTGAACACAAATGTATTACAATTTAAGCACAAAATGAAAAAAAAAATTATACTACAATATAGGTACAAAATTCTTAAGGTGATCGATTTCAGCTAACCAAGACTAAGTTAGAGCCTAAATTATAGATGTTTAATTTACCAAAATTTGTTTTCGTGATTACTTTACAAAAATAAGCACATGCAGGAAATGGGTACACTACCAAAATATTGTATTAAGATGGTTTGGTAAGCATAGAAAGTAGTAATACTTTAAATTAAGACAGTTTTAAATGTAAAAATTTTAAAAGTAATGCTTTAAAGATTTAGGGTGACTTATGATTTACGTTTATTTTTAGCTGTTGTAATGTAGTTAGTAGCGTGGTTTCCGTCCACCATTAATAAAATATATTCTTTATCACAATCGAGTTGCTCAAGTCTCAACTATTATAGAGAGCGTAATATTTAGGTATTACGATTCAGTTTAAAGTAGTTTTCGCAATTGAGCTAACATATGATAATTACGGCCATTTTAGATTCTTAAGAAATAAAAGTTTATTTTCAAAATTATATTTTGAATTAAGACGTTGTAGTATATTGTCACTTCCGCAGACCCGATCTATATATACTGTTTAAATATACTGCATCCCAGCGTGAACCTTTAATTAATTAAATTATCATGATTTATAGCCATGCGTTAAATTACTATGTAACATCCATTAGTTAACATTTAATTAAACGTATTTCTCAAATATTTCAAGCACAAAGATCATTTGTACATGTGTAACAAAAACACATATGTGTAATTAATGTAACTTTACTTGATATGATATGTGCGTCATATATGTATACATTTATTAAAACAGGTCGTCTTTTGTGTCAACCTCAGCATTGATTTGCGCACAAATACAAAGTGTAATATTGTTGAACCACTCACCTAAACTATATATACTGTGTTGAGTTCTTACCCACTCTCCCACCCATACACGCACATCATAACATTTCTGACCCACACACTTATCCATACCTGTATATTGTCGCATTCTTATCCACTATCCCACCCATACACGCACATCATTACATTTCTGACCTACACACTTATCCATACCTGTATATTGTCGTATTCTTACCGACTCTCCCAACCATACACGCATATCATAACATTTCTGACCCACACCCCTATCCATACCTGTATATTGTCGTATTCTTACCGACTCTCCCACCCATACACGCAGATCATAATACATTTGACCCACACACCTATTCATACCTGTATATTTTCGTATTCTTTACCCACTCTCCCACCCATACACGCAGATCATAACATTTCTGACCCACACACTCATCCATACCTGTAAATTGTTGTATTCTTACCCACTCTCCCCCCCATATACGCACATCATAACACATCTGACCCACACACTTATCCATACCTGTATATTGTCGTATTCTTACCCACTCTCCCACCCATACACGCAAATCATAACATTTCTGACCCACACACTTATCCATACCTGTATATTGTCATATTCTTACCCACTCTCCCACCCATACATTCACATCATAACATTTCTGACCCACACACTTATCCATACCTGTATATTGTCGTATTCTTACCCACTCTCCCACCCATACACGCAAATCATAACATTTCTGACCCACACACTTATCCATACCTGTATATTGTCGTATTCTTACCCACTCTCCATTTTATTTTGATGCTAACCTAACATAATTAACGTCTGTAGTCACTATTAAGTTGAACACACATATCTTAACACTTTTCAAAGAGGTTTATGGGATACATATGCAGGAGTACCTAGAACTTACATATACCTTGATTATTGTACTATAATAAGTGCTGTATAACTGTGAAACCAGATACAAATTTGGTAAATGAAACATTTGAAACATATATTGAAAATCATATTTAAATAGCTCCTCACTATTGAAAAAAACGTGTAATGTGAAAATAGCATATCTTCAACATTTTAATACTTATTTAAATAGTATTTTAATTATGATAGTTTTGAAGTTATATTAAAATTATTATTATTTTCAAATAATAAATAATCAAGACATTACTTGAATATACCCCATAATTTATAATCAGGGTAAGGCTACGTTATTGTTTTTATATTTTCAAATAAAATAATATGACATAGCATTACAATATTAATTACAAATAAGTGCTCTTGATAACCTGATAAAATATTTGTATATTTTAACCTCACCTTTTATTTGCAGTTGGTCATCGTCTTCCAACTATAAAATACCTTTTTTATTCCGCAATGTCACTTATATCCAATACGTGATCAGTTATATAGATGGGGAAATATGCATTACGATCCAATATAGTAATCTACTGTATTTGTCTTGTCTCTAGCTGCAAACAATGATTCAGTACTGTATTAGCAAATGAATCAATAGTCTAACATGATTATTAATTATTCCTCTGTGTATTGTATATTTAATTAGTAGAAAAGTTGTAATTCCTAGGGCTGCTATTTATAATAATGTTATAATAAAAAACAATAACTTAGCACCCTTAAATAGTTTTTTATTAAATTATCACCTTTTATTAAATGGTGGTAATTTAATAAAAAACTATTTAAGAGTGCTAAGTTATTGTTTTTTATTATAACATTTAATTAGTAATATTACTACACCAATACTTAGGGGATACTAACTTACATTTTCCTGTTTTGCAGACTACAATTCTGAATCGTTATACTTTTGTTTGCATAAACTTTCTTTTTGTATATAATTTTATTAATTATATTTTGAAACATGTTTATGAATATTTTATACAAATACAGTCTAATAAATATTTTCATTCACACGTTTATGATGAACAAAGTCTCTCTCAATTATAGTACCCAATTTCACATCAAGTGTAAAGGACATACATGACCTGTTCAAATGATGCTCTGAGAGAGAACTAGACTATATGTAATCTCAGATAGTTTATAGTAACATAATTAGATGCTCATTCTATCCAGATCTCTTTATTAGATAAAAACAATGTTTTAGATTTCATTTAGTAAAAACTAAGCTGATAAAATAGAGATTGAACTAAAAATATATTAATTCAAAAATAAGATATGTCATTAAAGCCATCATGAGCTGACCGGAGATCTCAATCTCATTACATATTTTCTGTTTGTTTTAGGTAGCTATTTAATTTCTAAAAATTAAATTGATGCTTAAACGAAACACCCTGACAGACCTAGACATATCGACGAACTCGTTATTAATTATACGTTGACAAAATGAAAATAATCATAATACACACGGGTAAATCTAAAAAATGTTTATTATAGCCTGTTTCAATAAATGTATGTAAATTATTCATATTTTGATAATTTGGTTTTATGTTTGTGGTTTTTAATATATGTTTTGTATCAAGATAAGCAGAAATTGAATTGTTTTTATTTTATACTTATTTGGTTTTCAGTAATACCATCAATACGTATTAAATCTGTAGAACTTTGATTATAAAAGTAAATTATTTTGTTGTAAAATTATTTATGTTAGTTTTGCAGGACATATTTTATTTAATTTTAAACATTAGGACCTAAAATACTTTGTTATTAAAAACGCATGTTAAAAACCAAATAACAAGTCACTGAACTATATATAACAATTGTAAAAGTAACTGGAGATATGTCTTCAATTACTTTTACATCAACTAAACAACTTGTTAATTAGTGACTAGGATAATTAATTCAAATTAAAAATCATTTATTACTTCTTAAATTGATATTACATTGCAGTGTCTTTTTTAATCTCTCTAGCATATAGCTATTTGAGAGGTCAACTAGTTTTATCATAATGAAATATCTTTAATATATGGGTAATCTTAAAGTAACTAACAAACAAAACAAAAATAAATAAACAAATCAACAAGCACCAAGGAAACATAGTTAAAGGAAACCAAAAAACATTTGATATTCATTATAAAAACAATTTTTTCCAAAAATGTATTTTTTAAAAATAATAATAGTAATAATAAAAATAAATATTATTATTATTAATAATAATAATAGTTACAAAACAGTAACAAGTAAAAGCTTACATAAGCTCAAGTACACTTGAGAAATTACTGTCATATTTTTACAGCAATTATTCAAATTTTTTTAAATTGATGACCTTAAAAATTTGTGTCATCCTTTTACATTAATTAAACAACTTGTTAATTAGTGACTCAGAGCTACTGTAGTTTAAAGTTGCAGTCCAAGCTCAATCATGTGTACTTGAATTTGATATATTATTTACATCAATTATGCAACTTGTTAATTAGTGACTGATACGCCATTGCACTTGAGAAACTATTTACATCAATTATGCAACTTGTTAATTAGTGACTGATACGTCATTGCACTTGAGAAACTATTTACATCATTTATGCAACTTGTTAATTAGTGACTAAGACGCCATTGCACTTGAGAAGCTATTTACATCAATTACGCAACTTGTTAATTAGTAACTGAGACGCCATTGCACTTGAGAAGCTATTTACATCAATTATGCAACTTGTTAATTAGTGACTGAGACGCCAATGCACTTGATAAGCTATTTACATCAATTATGCAACTTGTTAATTAGTGACTGAGACGCCATTGCACTTGATAAGCTATTTACATCAATTATGCAACTTGTTAATTAGTGACTGAGACGCCATTGCACTTGAGAAGCTATTTACATCAATTATGCAACTTGTTAATTAGTGACTGAGACGCCATTGCACTTGAAAAGCTATTTACATCAATGATGCAACTTGTTAATTAGTGACTGAGACGCCATTGCACTTGAGAAGCTATTTACATCAATTATACAACTTGTTAATTAGTGACTAAGACACCATTGCACTTGAGAAGTTATTTACATCAATTATGCAACTTGTTAATTAGGGGGAGCAGGAAAGGTAAAAAAAATTTTTTTAATTTAATTTTATTTTTTATATTTAAATTTGACCTTTTCCCTGCACAAAAATATAAAAGGTATTGCTGTACGATGCCTAGAAACATTTTTAATAATTAATTAAAAATATTAAGTACTGGGGTTCAATCAGCTGGCGCAACACATCACTGGCTATAGTATGCAGATATGCTTTCCTAATAATAATCTTGAAATGTTGAAATGTTGAGTAATAATCTTTCTACAGTTGGCTACTCTGGCTCAGAGACAACTGAATGAACAGCAGTCTGTTGTTCTAGTGTTCTGTTTGTAAATAAACAACCTAAACACCATAGTTACTAATTTCATTACTAATGTTATATTTTGTGCTGAGTGTTATTATTTATTGTTAGCTAAGTGTTTTTCTTTTATTGTTTAGTTTTTAATATTGTTGTAATGCCTAGGCAAAAAGTAAGTTGTAAAACTAAGAGAAAGCATCATGTAGGGAATCAGTATATTAAAAGGAATAGTAAAACAAACTTACAATCTGATACTAGGCCTA
>JAQJVL010001167.1:0-241323 GCA_035578905.1 Stictocephala bisonia
GTTGTAATACTCGACTGACTGTCGTGGCGTATTCCATGCAGCCAGTTTCAAACAACCCAGTGGCCTCCTCCTCGGCTGATTGACACCTGGGCCAACTGTCCTTTTTCTATTCTGTATAAGAGCTGTACTCGGTTCTTTGAAATCTTGGGTAAAAGACGGCCACCCGGCCAAAATTGTAGATCGTCTCAAATCAGGCACAGAAAATGGTGTTAGTTTCTCTGTAGATCCGTTCATTTAGCCGCTACAGTCCAATTAGAGAAACGCTGTTTTTGGCATTTAAAAATGTTGGCACTAAAAATGCTGCCATTTTCGATTTACTAAGAATTTTCCAAAATCCCTTCTTATTGCACATCTACAACATAAGATCTTTGACTCTACAACATTTCAGCCTCATAGGCATAGTACTTTTTTAGTTACAGTGATGAATGAATGATTCAGTGGTATTTGCGTTTTATAGGTATAGCAAACAAATTCACTACAATAAAATAAAATTATACAACAAACTACCAACTTGAATAATGAATAATGAATAATGATCTTTATTCACAACAGCTTGACAATTAAATGAACACAGAACTTGGGTGAATAATACTAACCACTGTTTCCAGTAATGTGGTTAGTGACCAAAAATAATAATAATAAAATAAATTAACAAATAATTCAGTCCAGTCTCTTCTAAGTATTACAGTCTTGTATGTAATTAGAAAGGCATTCTGTAGCGTCAATTAAATTCAAGCTACTACTATAATAACAGTACTAGAAAATTAAACTAAAATTAATATTTTACAGTTCGTAAACTAATATTTTCTATAATTTACTCTAAGTTAAGGCCTGACTCAGACAACTTGTGTCACGTATAGTGTATAACCAGTTCTTTAGCTTGTGGCAGAATTCCTTATTGTTGTTGCTTTCTTTAATGTATAATGGTAATTTATTGAAATAATTTGGGCCTAAGTAATTAAAAGATTGTTTGAAGAACATTTTGTTTACTTTGGGTTTGATAAATAATCTATTCTTGTTACTTCTCATATCGTGATGAATTCTGGTTGAGCCTCTATTGCCACTTCGTATATAAAATAATTTTAATGTTTTATAGATGACTAGTTACATTTACTTATTTAAAAGAAGAAAAATACATGACATATTTTTAAAAGAAATTAAAATCAATGTTATTACATGAAACAGTTTATAAAGTTGAAGTTTTCCTTACAATATAATTTCATACAACCTTTAAATTTGTATATACACAACCATATTTTTATACACTGTATTGAAGTTTATACTATATAATCTATGCTATATCATGTGTTTGTTACCAATTCATATATTGTTAGAGGTAAATAAAATTATTATTATTATTATTACTAAACCATCAAATATTTACCTTTTATTAGCATTTATAGCTAGCCTTGACCAATTCGTTCTGTCCTGTTCCTGCAGGATGGTGGGTCGCAGTCCTGGGTGGTTTATGCATCCCTCCAGTCTCCCAACAAGTTTTGAGATCACCAAGTCAGCAAGTAGCCTCTTTATAATTTCCTTTATTTTATCTATACCATATAAATAAACAATGATAAACCTACTTGTGCGTTTGCATGTTCCCGTGGAGGTCTGATAACATGCGGTATTCCGTATGGTACAAAAACGCTCAACTCTGCTCTCTTAGTAAATGCCACATAAAAATAATTCAGACCCCCGGGTGAATGTTAAAAGTTATATGTTAATTTCAAGACCATAATTTCACAAATTGGAGTACAACAAAATCAATTATTTGTCCAAGAATGAAATTATTACAAAGTGAACTTTACTTTGTATTATAAAGTGTATTATAAACTTTATAATTATTATAAAGTGTAATATCTATGTCGAACAACAAGTTAAGTGTGTGCCTATCTTTACTATAAACCCGGTCGGTCGATCACTGTGCGGGCAAAATTAATAAACTGAAGACATTTAAACTATGGAATAAGTGGTTAAAAACAATATAAAACGAGTGAAGAGCAGTGAAAATCCAGTTAGTGAAAAGTTACGAAACATTTGAGACATGTATCTACTTTACCAACCTTTAAATTAAAAATAACTCCAGATGAACTTTATGCTGGCGAACATTTATAAAATCAGTTATTTATTGAGAACGGCATTGAAGAGGAATTGTTGAATCATCGTTTCGGATGTCCTTCGCGTGTAACAAATGAAAACAACGAAGGACTGTGTAGTTCGCGGTGCCAGAACTACACAGTTAACTCCTATAATGACAGACTACATCAGTTACCAGTGAATCAACAACCCATAACTGTTCACCTTTTGCGAAAACTAACCCTATAGAAAAATTGTTGCATAGCTTTGTGCTTTCTGATGATTTTCACATTTCATAACTGTAAATAATGTTATCTATATATCACACACATAAAAGAGCTCCTAGGAAGTAATATTAAAATGCATATAACAAAATATATTAATGATTTTAACAACATTAATTTTAATTATAGTAAATTGAAATGATCACATTGAAAAGCAATATTGTGCGAATAAAAAAGACAATTTAACATATCGAATCGTATATTGAATGAAAATAATATATTCCATTGAATGGATAGTAATTGATTATACATATAATAATATCATATGATATTGTACAAAATGGCTAAACAATTAGCTATTTTTATGTATAAAAAATAAATTTAAGGAATGTTACGTATTTACTTAAAACGTACTTTCATCCATTGTGTAGGACCTTTTTTAAAGGTGGCGCAATCGGTTTCGGTGAGTTAATTATTTCCAAATTTTATAATCAATATTAGTTAATGTACCTTCCCTTGAGATAGGGAAAATAGACAAACAATTTTTTCTAACCACTACATTAGAACTTGTGGCCTTAGGAAATGGTGAATTTAGATGATTTTAAATCAACTAGAAGTTATAACCGTTCAAAGTACAAATTTAATTTTTATGATTTTAATTAAAAAATATGTAAAAATAAAAATAATTTTAAATGTAAAAAAGGTATTTTGGTTGTATTGTTTAAAATTGTCCCTTCAGTTATGTGTAAAAAACGTAATTATATAAAATTAAATTTGTACTTTGATTGGTTTTATCTTCAAATTGATTTAAAATCAACTAAATTTACCATTTCTTATAGCCACAAGTTTTATTGTAGTGGTTAACATTTTTGTTGTATTTTTCCTGTCTCAACGGGAGGTACATTAACAAATTACTACTATAAAATTGGGGAATAATTAACTCAACGAAAACTGATTGCACCACCTTAAAGAGGATAGTATCCAACTCCATCTTCATCTGAATCATTGTTATTGACGCTGTAGGAAAAAGAATGACTGGGACACAAGTTTATTATAAGTTCATTAACACTCGTGTCTCGGGTCATTCCCTTGTTCAATCTTCTTCCATTATTTCCTTTGCATGTATAACATTTTTATTCTGATAAACTCTTAGTTCTATCGAAGAAGAGTTCTTTGAAATCCTTAATTTTGAAAGTGTTGTTCCTTTCTTTAATTGTTTAGTTAACATAATACGTGTTGGTACAAATACAGTGCAAGTGAACGTCACACAACACAAATATATTACAATATAAGTACAAAATGCACAAATATACTACAATACTAGTACACAATGTGCATTTTGTACTTATATTGTAATATATTTGTGTTGTGTGATGTTCACTTGTACTTCCTTTTTTAACAAATGATTTGAGGACAGACCAGATTAACCTAATATCATTGTATTGGCATTGGTAAGCTGGCAGTTATGTTCATTCTACTCACCCTTGTATCTACCACAAAAGTAGAGGTATGGTTGGCTTGTATACCTTTACAATCTCATGTAGCTCAGGTTTGCGTTTGCCACCTGGAAATGAAATGTTCATTTTCCTAATCCATTTAATCAGCCATCGTTGACTCTGATGATGGAACTTTATCCTTCTTCTGTGAGTGGCATGGTACTTCTAGCAGGGACAGGTGATATTAGTGTTTCAAAAACCATTTTTCAAATATGTCGTACTAGTTCATATCCTCATGGAAGTCTCCGGTCTTAATAAAAGCCATCTTTACTTAATAAAAGTAGGTAACAAAAAATTTATTCCGTAGATGGAATGCAGATAAGAATCAATCGTTTATCTAACAATTAAATAACAAAAATGTACATATCCATTGGTGTAGTCGACTCATCAAAAATGTAATAAATGCAGGCATGCTGATCCTGCGTGTGACCGTGAATGATACATTGGTGTACAAGGGTACTTATCCTCCAGCGGCTTTCCCAAAAAGAACATACTATAGTGTGTCGAGTAGTTATTTCTCCACTTTGACAGACGTTGACAGGGCCAGTACCTTGTCATGACCCCCATCATGACCCCCGGCCATTAGCGATTCGTTTTGTGTGATTTTAGAGTGTTATTTGAGTGATCCTAAAGCTGTTACTAAAAAAGGCTTCTATAGAAACTAGCAGTATTTAGCTTGATTACTGTTATCTCTGCAAGCATAGGCGAACAGACAGCAAAAAAAGGGGGTTCTCACTAGTGGCGTCCCTTTCCATCTGGACGGGGCACCCCCTCCCCCCCGCTGTCTGATTGCCTTTCCGAGGCGGGTGCTATACACGAAGACTAGGTGACAGGCTCGGCCCGAAATAAAAATCCTAGTTACGGCGAAAAAGTCCATAAACACCAAAGAAGAGAGAAGATCCCGAAAAATGTGAAAATGCCTTCCTCGCCGGGGAAAGACACTCCAACCGTTGTGACCGAGCCTCAAAAGGCAAGTACTCCCGACACTCAAACACTATTCAACCGGAGTAGTCGGAACTTCAGCGTCTCGAGTGAGGAGGAAGCATTCCAGAGAGACACTCCTGCTCAGGGTAACAAGAGACGAAGAACCTCTAGCCCTGATAAAGATGAGGACCTGATGGTGATAATTAACCAGATGGCCGAGGAACTGTCTTCAGTCCTCATGAAACAGGCCCGTAACATTCGCAGTCAGGATATTGGCGATTTTCTCTACCCAGAGACTGCTTTTACTAAAGCTGATAAAGGAGAATGCCTACCTTTAAGGTAAGGCAGACGCCAAGGAAGAGTGCAAGTCAGTCTTGAGAATCTCGAGAACAAGATCTCACATGTTCCGGTGAGACCGGCGCAGTCTTATGTGGCTACTGCTGCAAAAAGTGCTGTGCCGGCTGTAAAGGTTCCAGGCAAGCCGAAAGTCAAGCTAAAAAGCGAAGGCAAAGACTCTTTTGGTCAATCCAAAAGACAAGTCTGAGGGTAACACGTCGAAGGCCACAGAGGCCCTTCTCAAAATGTGCGTAAAACAACATGAGATGTGACTCAAGATCAAACGGATTAGCACCATTCGTAACAATGGTGTGGCATTCAAAATACAAGAAAACAAGTTCCCACCAAAAGTTCATGGAGGAACCTAATATTAAAGTGACGGTGCTCATGTCGCAGCCAAAAAAGAGGCAGCCTAAGGTACTTATCTATGACGTACCTCGAGAGATGACTGAGAATAAACTCTGTGAAGCGGTCTGGTCGCAGAATAGTTGCGACATGGATATTGAGGCCTACATTACACAATTCAGGCCCTTATTCAGAACTGGCACAAGGGACAAGGTAGTTACCCACTGGGTGATTGAGGTATCGCCTGTAGTTAGGACTCCCTGATCAGGACGAGAAGAGGCTTCCTCAGCTAGTTATCCTGCCGGGTTGTCGACCATTACATTGTCTCGCGATGCTACAAGTGTCTAAAGTTCGGCCATCTAGCCAAGAACTGCAACGCGAAACAAGATGTTCGCGGACACTGCTCTGGCGAAGGCACGAAGTCAAAAACTGCCCGCACAAGGAAAGGCCAATAAAGTCAAATGCGCTAACTGTGCGCGCTCCTTGAGAGGTGAGAAGTCACTCCATAGCGACCACTCGACGGCTGATCGAAAGTGTCCAATGTATCTAGCCAAAACCAAACGCCTCAATTTGCAGACAGCTATGGAAAGTAACTAACATCCTGCAGGATGTTAAATAAAGTTTGGCCAGATAAACCTGCAGAGATCCATAGCGGCTGGGGTTGAAATACGGCAAGTCGCAGTAGAATTGGGAGTAAACATTCTACTCATTCAGGAGCCCTACAATGTTCGAGGCAAGATAGCAGGCCTGGGATTGGGTTGCAAAATCCTTGGTCTTTTGCACCAAGCAGAACTATCTCTTAGTAAACTTGTGCTTTTAGGAAGGCGTCTTTCCGCGGTGCTGGAAAACGTCTGAACTGAGAGTAATTAGATAGGCGGATGACAGAGATTGGTCCGATCCGAAGAGCTACAGACCAATTAGCTTACTCCTAGTGATGGGAAAGCTATATGAAAGACTAGTCTCTTTACGGTTGCAAAAGGGGCTAGAAAATAAGCTCAGTAATAATCAGTATGGCTTTGAATGGGGAAGGAGCACCGTGGATGTGGTCCTACGTGCGACTTCGTACATAAATGCATCAAGGGCCAAGTATGTAATTGGTCTTTTCCTTGACATCAAGGGGGACATTTGATGGAGTACGGTGGCCAGCAGTGGTCGAGAAACTAGCAAGGCTTGATACGAGCAAACAGGTGCTAAGCACAATCAAGAGCAACCTAAGCGAAAAAAAGATGATACTGACTGTGGGAGACACTAGTGAGGTCAGAGAAGCCACGAAAGGCTGTCCCCAAGGATCGGTCCTTGGGCCAATTCTCTGGAATATAGTCTTTAATGACTTCCTGAATATGCCATTACCTCATGGCTGTATTGTCATAGCCTATGCAAATGATGGATTGGTTCTGGTTAAAGCTAATTCAAGAAATGAAATAGAAGCCGTACGTAAGTGCTAATCAAGGAATGCCAGTCGAACAACTGTACTGAAAACCTTGAAGTCCGTAAGTATAATTTTGCCTGGCTTGTAATTGGCAATTCCACTGGCTGGTTAGATAATTATCTCAAATAACAGCTCTAGAGATTTACCAGTCCAGAAAATCCCGCAACACCGAAAAACTTGTGTCAAAATTGTCATCAAATTTACTATATATTAGCTTTCATTGTTAGGCCCTCGGGTCTGTGGTTGCCCCAGACGGTGATCCTTGCCGATCTGCCCCAGTATCGTGTTGTTGTGTCGAGGGGGCAGTGGTTTTTGGCGTTTGGTGGACGCGCTAGACTAAATGGACTTCTTAAGATGTGTGTTAAGCCTCAAGATATAGTTCTAAAGATTAAACTAATCAGCACAATTCTTAAAAACGGAGTGGCACTCGAGTTACAAGATGAGCAATCCCTCCTTAAGATACTAAAGGAGCCTAATCTTAAAGTGACAGTTAAAATGTCGCATCTATGATGTCCCCAAGGAGTTCTCCGAGGATAAATTAAGCGAAGCCGTCTGGTCGCAAAATAGTTGCGAAATGAGGATTGAGGCCTACAGAACCCAGTTCAGGACCTTTTTCAAAACTGGCCCGAGGGATAAGCCAGTCACCCATTGTGTAGTAGAGGTTTCCACCTCGTCAGGAATTCTCTGATTAGGATAGGAAGGGTTTTCCTCGGCTGGTTTTCCTACCAGGTTGTTGACCACTATATTATATCACTGTGCGACAAGTGACAAACGTTCGGCCATTTGGCCCAGAATTGCGGTGCTAAACAAGAAGTGTGTGGACACTTTTCGGCCGAAGGGAATGAACTAAAGAACTGCCCGCACAAGGATAAGTCGAATAAAATGAAATACGCTAACTGTGCGCGCTCTTTGAGAGGAGGAAAATCGCTTCCTAGCGACCACTCATCGGTTGATCGGAAGTATCCAATGTATCTCGCCGAAATGGAGCGCCTCATCTCCCAGACTGACTATGGAAAGTAGTCATCATCTCGTAGAAGTTTAACTTAAGTTTGGCCAGATTAATCTGCAGAGATGCATAGTGGCTAGGAATGAGATACGACAAGTCCCCTCTGATCTGGAAGTCGATATACTCCTGATTCAAGAGCCATATACGGTGCGTGGTAAGGTATTAGGCCTTGGTATGGGTTGTAAAATCCTGAGAAACCAGGCCGACCAAAATAAGCCCCAGGCTGCTATAGCAGTGTTCACAGACAAAGTTGAACCTATGGAGATGCTCCAATTTAAAAATACGCATTTTACAACGATGCAGGTAGGCACGGAGATTGGATCTTGTATGTTGTAAGTGGATATTTCCAGTCTTCGCACAGTATTGATGCCTAATTTGACCATCTAGACCGAAAACTGAGAAAGTTGCGGGGTAATCAAGTCTTAATTGGCTTAGATGCGAACGCAAAGTCTGCACTTTGGCATAGTAGATTGACAGACAATCGAGGTGAGGCTCTAGAGAAACAACTAATAGAAACCCACAGACTTGTGATCTTAAATCGTGTTGGTCAACGGTTTACCCATTTAAATACCTACTGGGCCCTAAGAGGCCAAGGGGAAACGAACATCGATGTTACTCTGGCTACACCTGCTGTGGCCAGACGCATGAAAAACTGGGAAGTCCAGGTAACGGCTGTACAGTCTGTTCACAGATTGATCACTTGGTCTGTCACTCTTAAACAGAGAACCCAAAGCAGAAATACAAATAAATATTCAGTAATAAAGGCTAAATGGAACATTTTTAAGCGCATAACTGACGAACAACTGCGTTTTACCGGAGAAAACGCAAACGAAGGGAACCTGAAAGATAAAGCAGATTCTTTCTCCAAATGTGTCAAAGCGGGGTACGATATGGCATTCTCAAAAGAAAAAATATATCAAGAGCGGTACCATGGCGAAACAACGAATTAAGCATTACCAGGTGAGACCTTAGGTTAGCCCATAGAAGATATCAGTGTTGCTGCACTTGTATTGAAAAAGATCGGCTCAGAGGTATCTATGTGATTTGAAGGAGTCAATATAAATGGAGTATAGCTCGATGTAAATTCGAGAACTGGAACAACTTATGCTCCTAGGCAGGGAACGAGAACCTATGGAGACTCGTTTACAAGACAGGTGCTGACTTGCCTGCAGATGGGAGATCGATGGACTTTGTCAATTGCTGACACCGTCGGTCTTTTCATGGACGCGCTGGATCCATCGGGTGACCCAGGGGGTTAAACCCTGAACATGAATTAGTGCGAACAACTCCACATAACGCTGTAACCGAAGTAATGCACCCTTACGCATGTTCAGCAATGAAGGTAATAGATCTATGGCTAAGTTAGCAACTAAATATAAAGTGCTGTATAAAACCTTCCGCTTTATCACCCCCAACATTGAATATTGTTATGATCGTATACCTATAATGTTAACTGAATATTGTACACGCATAGCAGCCAATTAAAACTATATAAGTTAAAATATGTGCAATTAAATATAAGCCATTAAATAGAAAATATCTTACATTTATGAAAACCCTAAAGTATAAGTTGATAAAAGAATTTAGAATTTGGTCATGACCTTGCCACCATAACTTATGAATAATAATATTTTGTTCTGTACGATTAGCCAATAATTAATTAAGACTAGTGGAAGTTAGAATAAGAAAGCTTAACGACGTATAGATAAGAAGATTGAGTCATGACGTATTGTAGGACATCTGGCAACATGGCTGAATTACTAGTAGTTGTAAAATGTCTAATTTCCAGCTCCAATAATTATTATGGTAACTTTAGTCGCTTTTTCCTCAGACCAGCCTCGTCCTTCCTGTCTATCTGTTTGTGGGTCAAATAAACAATTGTTACAACAAACTTAACTCTCTGGCTGTATTATGTTACAGTCTACTGTCTGTAATTTTAATTTCCAAACGTATTGTAAACTTTTGTCCCAATGAATGATTATATGCTTGAAGGCCAGTGATTGTAAAGAATAATTGTAATGTTTGTGTGAATCGAACTAAAATTTATGATAATTTCGTTACTTAGTAAATATGTAATATTATTGCATTTGAACTGTAATTTGTTGAGATGTTAAGGACAGTACCTCTGTTAATGTGAAAGTAAATAATAACACAAGTAAGGAAGCGTATTTTATTCTTGTCCATTGACTCATTATAAATGCCCGTACAAACGAAGCAAATGTCCTTAGTCAAATGATCAGTAGAATAGTTAAAACTACTGATGGTACTCCAGTTTGGTGAAGAGGTCGAAGAAAGGGCATGCAGTTATATACTACACCTTGGAAAAGGGCCTTTGTAAGGGCGTCTCGTCATACTGGTGATATATTTATAATTAAGGTATAAATAATATATATAATTAGAGAATAACACTTAATATTCACATTTTGTAATGGTAGATGCATTAATATGAATTTTTATAACAAATTATGGAACTGATAAATTATGATTATTATAGTTACATTTATTAGTAACGTCTGGGGAATTGATAATCCAACAAGTGGAGATGAATGTAGTTATGCAATTTTACTATGCGATGTATTTTTAATTAGGTAGTGACAAGTTATTCCGTAATATTGAGATCCAAGTTATCTGTAGGGGAAAACCTTGCAAAGGAGTCGTAAATAAATTTAATTTAAGATTGCCCAAAGTGTTAAAATAGCTCATAAAATATAATACTGATATAAATTGCGTGGTGGAATGATTCTGTAGCCAGTTCCAAATAATACATTTATATGAAATTCGGAAAGAGGCTGAAGCCTCACAGAAAAATCCAACTGAGTAGCGATTCCAAGTCGTATCAGCCGGAGTAGAGAGATAGAGATAGAGATATGATGTTGATGAGATCCTCGTGGTACATGAAGGTTGACTCCCTGAAGAATCCCTGGACAATCCACTAGATCGTTCACCAGCTGATAAAGAAAATTGAGATCGAGATGAGAGTACGTAAAGTACGCTGAGGCGGCATTCTCACATTCAGTTTTAACATCCATGTAGTGTATTCCAGTTCTGATCCCAACTAGCCGAAAAAAAAAACCATATTATTAGGCTCTCTTTTTATTTACCTCAAGGTTTATATGACTTTTAACTGATTAACAATTAAAAATATGGTTTTGAACCTTCAGTCCCAAGGTTAATTGGTTGACAATCCGAGTATTCAACTGAAACTGGGAAAAGTAAGCAAGCTAGAACTGTCGACTAGATAAAATATTAGTGATTCAATATGGTTCCACTAGGTCACTGACACTTGCCAAGGTTGGTTTTTATCTCATGAATCAATAACTAAATTCCAGACATTGCGTGCAGTCAGAGCTTTTCATTGTCATTGGTAATTCATCGAGAAACGTCCTTCAACTGCCTTTCATTTTTCATTTTTTTTCAGGAGAACTGGCTGTATTTTAAACCATGAAGGCCATTCCTGTTTATCTCCATGACTTCATAATCCGACTGATTTATTGGATAACCTAAAACTGACTCTGACAGCAATCCCACCCTACAAACTGACACTGACAGCAACCCCAGCTGACACCTGATTGACAGCAATCACACTCTACAAACTGACCAATATTAATCCCATCCTACAAACTGACATTGACAGCAATCCCAGCTGTCAGCTAACCACTGACAGCAACCCCAACTGACACCTGACTCTGACAGCAATCACACTCTACAAATTGACTAACATCAATCCCATCCTAAAAACTGACTCGGAATTCAATTTCACCCTAAAACTGACTCTGACAGCACTACTTTTTAAACTGACTGTGACAGCAACCCCACCTGATAACTGATTCTGATATTAATCCAACTCTACAACCAGACAACAGACTCTGTCAGCAATCCCACTCTTCAAACTAACTGACACAATCCAATCTTTCAAACTAACCCTGACAGCGGTCCCCCTTCAAACTAAATCTGATAGCAGTCCTCATTCAAACTAATCCTAACTGCAGTCCCTCTTCAAAGTAACTCTGACGACATTTCTACCTTCAAACTAATCCTGACTGCAGTCACTCTTCAAACTAATCCTGACTGCAATCTCTCCTTCAAACTAATCCTGACTGCAGTCTCTCCTTCAAACTAATCCTGACTGCAGTCTCTCCTTCAAACTAATCCTAATTGCAGTATCTCCTTCAAACTAATCCTAACTGCAGTCCCTCTTCAAAGTAACTCTGACGACATTTCTACCTTCAAACTAATCCTGACTGCAGTCCTCTTCAAACTAATCCTAATTGCAGTATCTCCTTCAAACTAATCCTGACTGCAGTCCTCTTCAAACTAATCCTAACTGCAGTCCCTCTTCAAAGTAACTCTGACGACATTTCTACCTTCAAACTAATCCTGACTGCAGTCACTCTTCAAACTAATCCTGACTGCAGTCACTCTTCAAGCTAATCCTGACTGCAGTCCTCTTCAAACTAATCCTAATTGCAGTATCTCCTTCAAACTAATCCTGACTGCAGTCCTCTTCAAACTAATCCTAATTGCAGTCTCTCCTTCAAACTAATCCTGACTGCAGTCACTCTTCAAACTAATCCTGACTGCAGTCCTCTTCAAACTAATCCTAATTGCAGTCACTCTTCAAACTAATCCTAACTGCAGTCCTCATTCAAACTAATCCTAACTGCAGTCCCTCTTCAAAGTAACTCTGACGACATTTCTACCTTCAAACTAATCCTGACTGCAGTCACTCTTCAAACTAATCCTGACTGCAGTCACTCTTCAAGCTAATCCTGACTGCAGTCCTCTTCAAACTAATCCTAATTGCAGTATCTCCTTCAAACTAATCCTGACTGCAGTCCTCTTCAAACTAATCCTAATTGCAGTATCTCCTTCAAGCTAATCCTGACTGCAGTCCTCTTCAAACTAATCCTAATTGCAGTATCTCCTTCAAACTAATCCTGACTGCAGTCCTCTTCAAACTAATCCTAATTGCAGTCTCTCCTTCAAGCTAATCCTGACTGCAGTCCTCTTCAAACTAATCCTAATTGCAGTATCTCCTTCAAACTAATCCTGACTGCAGTCACTCTTCAAACTAATCCTGACTGCAGTCCTCTTCAAACTAATCCTAATTGCAGTATCTCCTTCAAACTAATCCTGACTGCAGTCACTCTTCAAACTAATCCTGACTGCAGTCACTCTTCAAGCTAATCCTGACTGCAGTCCTCTTCAAACTAATCCTAATTGCAGTATCTCCTTCAAACTAATCCTGACTGCAGTCCTCTTCAAACTAATCCTAATTGCAGTATCTCCTTCAAGCTAATCCTGACTGCAGTCACTCTTCAAACTAATCCTGACTGCAGTCCTCTTCAAACTAATCCTAATTGCAGTATCTCCTTCAAACTAATCCTGACTGCAGTCCTCTTCAAACTAATCCTAATTGCAGTATCTCCTTCAAGCTAATCCTGACTGCAGTCACTCTTCAAACTAATCCTGACTGCAGTCCTCTTCAAACTAATCCTAATTGCAGTATCTCCTTCAAACTAATCCTGACTGCAGTCCTCTTCAAACTAATCCTAATTGCAGTATCTCCTTCAAACTAATCCTGACTGCAGTCCTCTTCAAACTAATCCTAATTGCAGTATCTCCTTCAAGCTAATCCTGACTGCAGTCCTCTTCAAACTAATCCTGACTGCAGTCCTCTTCAAACTAATCCTAATTGCAGTCTCTCCTTCAAACTAATCCTGACTGCAGTCACTCTTCAAACTAATCCTGACTGCAGTCCTCTTCAAACTAATCCTAATTGCAGTATCTCCTTCAAGCTAATCCTGACTGCAGTCACTCTTCAAACTAATCCTGACTGCAGTCCTCTTCAAACTAATCCTAATTGCAGTATCTCCTTCAAACTAATCCTGACTGCAGTCACTCTTCAAACTAATCCTGACTGCAGTCACTCTTCAAACTAATCCTGACTGCAGTCCTCTTCAAACTAATCCTAATTGCAGTATCTCCTTCAAACTAATCCTGACTGCAGTCACTCTTCAAACTAATCCTGACTGCAGTCACTCTTCAAGCTAATCCTGACTGCAGTCCTCTTCAAACTAATCCTAATTGCAGTATCTCCTTCAAGCTAATCCTAACTGCAGTCTCTCCTTCAAACTAATCCTGACTGCAGTCCCTCCTTCAAACTAATCCTGACTGCAGTCCTCTTCAAACTAATCCTAATTTCAGTCTCTCCTTCAAACTAATCCTGACTGCAGTCACTCTTCAAACTAATCCTGACTGCAGTATCTCCTTCAAACTAATCCTGACTGCAGTCACTCTTCAAACTAATCCTAATTGCAGTCTCTCCTTCAAACTAATCCTGACTGCAGTCTCTCCTTCAAACTAATCCTAATTGCAGTCTCTCCTTCAAACTAATCCTAATTGCAGTCACTCTTCAAACTAATCCTGACTGCAGTCTCTCCTTCAAACTAATCCTGACTGCAGTCACTCTTCAAACTAATCCTAATTGCAGTCTCTCCTTCAAACTAATCCTGACTGCAGTCCCTCCTTCAAACTAATCCTGACTGCAGTCCCTCCTTCAAACTAATCCTGACTGCAGTCTCTCCTTCAAACTAATCCTGACTGCAGTCTCTCCTTCAAACTAATCCTGACTGCAGTCCCTCCTTCAAACTAATCCTGACTGCAGTCCTCTTCAAACTAATCCTAATTGCAGTATCTCTTTCAAACTAATCCTGACTGCAGTCACTCTTCAAACTAATCCTAATTGCAGTCTCTCCTTCAAACTAATCCTGACTGCAGTCTCTCCTTCAAACTAATCCTGACTGCAGTCCTCTTCAAACTAATCCTAATTGCAGTATCTCTTTCAAACTAATCCTGACTGCAGTCACTCTTCAAACTAATCCTAATTGCAGTCTCTCCTTCAAACTAATCCTGACTGCAGTCTCTCCTTCAAACTAATCCTGACTGCAGTCTCTCCTTCAAACTAATCCTGACTGCAGTCCTCTTCAAACTAATCCCGACTGCAGTCCTCTTCAAACTAATCCTGACTGCAGTCTCTCCTTCAAACTAATCCTGACTGCAGTCCTCTTCAAACTAATCCTAATTGCAGTATCTCTTTCAAACTAATCCTGACTGCAGTCACTCTTCAAACTAATTCTAATTGCAGTCTCTTCTTCAAACTAATCCTGACTGCAGTCTCTCCTTCAAACTAATCCTGACTGCAGTCCTCTTCAAACTAATCCTGACTGCAGTCTCTCCTTCAAACTAATCCTGACTGCAGTCCTCTTCAAACTAATCCTGACTGCAGTCTCTCCTTCAAACTAATCCTGACTGCAGTCCTCTTCAAACTAATCCTAATTGCAGTATCTCCTTCAAGCTAATCCTGACTGCAGTCCTCTTCAAACTAATCCTGACTGCAGTCCTCTTCAAACTAATCCTAATTGCAGTCTCTCCTTCAAACTAATCCTGACTGCAGTCACTCTTCAAACTAATCCTGACTGCAGTCCTCTTCAAACTAATCCTAATTGCAGTATCTCCTTCAAGCTAATCCTGACTGCAGTCACTCTTCAAACTAATCCTGACTGCAGTCCTCTTCAAACTAATCCTAATTGCAGTATCTCCTTCAAACTAATCCTGACTGCAGTCACTCTTCAAACTAATCCTGACTGCAGTCACTCTTCAAGCTAATCCTGACTGCAGTCCTCTTCAAACTAATCCTAATTGCAGTATCTCCTTCAAACTAATCCTGACTGCAGTCCTCTTCAAACTAATCCTAATTGCAGTATCTCCTTCAAGCTAATCCTGACTGCAGTCACTCTTCAAACTAATCCTGACTGCAGTCCTCTTCAAACTAATCCTAATTGCAGTATCTCCTTCAAACTAATCCTGACTGCAGTCCTCTTCAAACTAATCCTGACTTGCAGTATCTCCTTCAAAGCTAATCCTGACTGCAGTCACTCTTCAAACTAATCCTGACTGCAGTCCTCTTCAAACTAATCCTAATTGCAGTATCTCCTTCAAACTAATCCTGACTGCAGTCCTCTTCAAACTAATCCTAATTGCAGTATCTCCTTCAAACTAATCCTGACTGCAGTCCTCTTCAAACTAATCCTAATTGCAGTATCTCCTTCAAGCTAATCCTGACTGCAGTCCTCTTCAAACTAATCCTGACTGCAGTCCTCTTCAAACTAATCCTAATTGCAGTCTCTCCTTCAAACTAATCCTGACTGCAGTCACTCTTCAAACTAATCCTGACTGCAGTCCTCTTCAAACTAATCCTAATTGCAGTATCTCCTTCAAGCTAATCCTGACTGCAGTCACTCTTCAAACTAATCCTGACTGCAGTCCTCTTCAAACTAATCCTAATTGCAGTATCTCCTTCAAACTAATCCTGACTGCAGTCACTCTTCAAACTAATCCTGACTGCAGTCACTCTTCAAACTAATCCTGACTGCAGTCCTCTTCAAACTAATCCTAATTGCAGTATCTCCTTCAAACTAATCCTGACTGCAGTCACTCTTCAAACTAATCCTGACTGCAGTCACTCTTCAAGCTAATCCTGACTGCAGTCCTCTTCAAACTAATCCTAATTGCAGTATCTCCTTCAAGCTAATCCTAACTGCAGTCTCTCCTTCAAACTAATCCTGACTGCAGTCTCTCCTTCAAACTAATCCTGACTGCAGTCCTCTTCAAACTAATCCTAATTGCAGTCTCTCCTTCAAGCTAATCCTGACTGCAGTCCTCTTCAAACTAATCCTAATTGCAGTATCTCCTTCAAACTAATCCTGACTGCAGTCACTCTTCAAACTAATCCTAATTGCAGTCTCTCCTTCAAACTAATCCTGACTGCAGTCTCTCCTTCAAACTAATCCTAATTGCAGTCTCTCCTTCAAACTAATCCTAATTGCAGTCACTCTTCAAACTAATCTGACTGCAGTCTCTCCTTCAAACTAATCCTGACTGCAGTCACTATTCAAACTAATCCTAATTGCAGTCTCTCCTTCAAACTAATCCTGACTGCAGTCCCTCCTTCAAACTAATCCTGACTGCAGTCCCTCCTTCAAACTAATCCTGACTGCAGTCTCTCCTTCAAACTAATCCTGACTGCAGTCTCTCCTTCAAACTAATCCTGACTGCAGTCCCTCCTTCAAACTAATCCTGACTGCAGTCCTCTTCAAACTAATCCTAATTGCAGTATCTCTTTCAAACTAATCCTGACTGCAGTCACTCTTCAAACTAATCCTAATTGCAGTCTCTCCTTCAAACTAATCCTAATTGCAGTATCTCTTTCAAACTAATCCTGACTGCAGTCACTCTTCAAACTAATCCTAATTGCAGTCTCTCCTTCAAACTAATCCTGACTGCAGTCTCTCCTTCAAACTAATCCTGACTGCAGTCTCTCCTTCAAACTAATCCTGACTGCAGTCCTCTTCAAACTAATCCTGACTGCAGTCCTCTTCAAACTAATCCTGACTGCAGTCTCTCCTTCAAACTAATCCTGACTGCAGTCCTCTTCAAACTAATCCTAATTGCAGTATCTCTTTCAAACTAATCCTGACTGCAGTCACTCTTCAAACTAATTCTAATTGCAGTCTCTTCTTCAAACAAATCCTGACTGCAGTCTCTCCTTCAAACTAATCCTGACTGCAGTCCTCTTCAAACTAATCCTGACTGCAGTCTCTCCTTCAAACTAATCCTGACTGCAGTCCTCTTCAAACTAATCCTGACTGCAGTCTCTCCTTCAAACTAATCCTGACTGCAGTCTCTCCTTCAAACTAATCCTGACTGCAGTCTCTCCTTCAAACTAATCCTGACTGCAGTCTCTCCTTCAAACTAATCCTGACTGCAGTCTCTCCTTCAAACTAATCCTGACTGCAGTCTCTCCTTCAAACTAATCCTGACTGCAGTCCTCTTCAAACTAATCCTGACTGCAGTCTCTCCTTCAAACTAATCCTGACTGCAGTCTCTCCTTCAAACTAATCCTGACTGCAGTCCTCTTCAAACTAATCCTGACTGCAGTCTCTCCTTCAAACTAATCCTGACTGCAGTCTCTCCTTCAAACTAATCCTGACTGCAGTCCCTCCTTCAAACTAATCCTAATTGCAGTATCTCCTTCAAACTAATCCTGACTGCAGGCTCTCCTTCAAACTAATCCTGACTGCAGTCCCTCCTTCAAACTAATCCTGACTGCAGTCTCTCCTTCAAACTAATCCTGACTGCAGTCTCTCCTTCAAACTAATCCTGACTGCAGTCACTCTTCAAACTAATCCTGACTGCAGTCTCTCCTTCAAACTAATCCTGACTGCAGTCACTCTTCAAACTAATCCTGACTGCAGTCCCTCCTTCAAACTAATCCTGACTGCAGTCCTCTTCAAACTAATCCTGACTGCAGTCACTCTTCAAACTAATTCTAATTGCAGTCTCTCCTTCAAACTAATCCTGACTGCAGTCACTCTTCAAACTAATCCTGACTGCAGTCTCTCCTTCAAACTAATCCTGACTGCAGTCCTCTTCAAACTAATCCTGACTGCAGTCCTCTTCAAACTAATCCTGACTGCAGTCTCTCCTTCAAACTAATCCTGACTGCAGTCCTCTTCAAACTAATCCTGACTGCAGTCCCTCCTTCAAACTAATCCTGACTGCAGTCCTCTTCAAACTAATCCTGACTGCAGTCTCTCCTTCAAACTAATCCTGACTGCAGTCTCTCCTTCAAACTAATCCTGACTGCAGTCCTCTTCAAACTAATCCTGACTGCAGTCTCTCCTTCAAACTAATCCTGACTGCAGTCTCTCCTTCAAACTAATCCTGACTGCAGTCTCTCCTTCAAACTAATCCTGACTGCAATCTCTCCTTCAAACTAATCCTGACTGCAGTCCTCTTCAAACTAATCCTGACTGCAGTCCCTCCTTCAAACTAATCCTGACTGCAGTCCTCTTCAAACTAATCCTGACTGCAGTCCCTCCTTCAAACTAATCCTAATTGCAGTATCTCCTTCAAACTAATCCTGACTGCAGTATCTCCTTCAAACTAATCCTGACTGCAGGCTCTCCTTCAAACTAATCCTGACTGCAGTCTCTCCTTCAAACTAATCCTGACTGCAGTCTCTCCTTCAAACTAATCCTGACTGCAGGCTCTCCTTCAAACTAATCCTGACTGCAGTATCTCCTTCAAACTAATCCTGACTGCAGTCTCTCCTTCAAACTAATCCTGACTGCAGTCTCTCTTCAAACTAATCCTGACTGCAGTCTCTCCTTCAAACTAATCCTGACTGCAGTATCTCCTTCAAACTAATCCTGACTGCAGTCTCTCCTTCAAACTAATCCTGACTGCAGGCTCTCCTTCAAACTAATCCTGACTGCAGTATCTCCTTCAAACTAATCCTGACTGCAGTATCTCCTTCAAACTAATCCTGACTGCAGTCTCTCCTTCAAACTAATCCTGACTGCAGGCTCTCCTTCTAACTAATCCTGACTGCAGGCTCTCCTTCAAACTAATCCTGACTGCAGTCTCTCCTTCAAACTAATCCTGACTGCAGTCCTCTTCAAACTAATCCTAATTGCAGTATCTCCTTCAAACTAATCCTGACTGCAGTATCTCCTTCAAACTAATCCTGACTGCAGTCTCTCCTTCAAACTAATCCTGACTGCAGTCCTCTTCAAACTAATCCTAATTGCAGTATCTCCTTCAAACTAATCCTGACTGCAGTCCTCTTCAAACTAATCCTAATTTTAGTCTCTCCTTCAAACTAATCCTGACTTGCAGTATCTCCTTCAAACTAATCCTGACTGCAGTCTCTCCTTCAAACTAATCCTGACTGCAGTCCCTCCTTCAAACTAATCCTGACTGCAGTCTCTCCTTCAAACTAATCCTGACTGCAGTCCTCTTCAAACTAATCCTGACTGCAGTCCTCTTCAAACTAATCCTGACTGCAGTCCCTCCTGCAAACTAATCCTGACTGCAGTCTCTCCTTCAAACTAATCCTGACTGCAGTCCTCTTCAAACTAATCCTGACTGCAGTCCTCTTCAAAATAATCCTGACTGCAGTCCCTCCTTCAAACTAATCCTGACTGCAGTCCTCTTCAAACTAATCCTGACTGCAGTCCTCTTCAAACTAATCCTGACTGCAGTATCCTCCTGCAAACTAATCCTGACTGCAGTCCCTCCTTCAAACTAATCCTGACTGCAGTCCTCTTCAAACTAATCCTGACTGCAGTCCCTCCTTCAAACTAATCCTGACTGCAGTCCCTCCTTCAAACTAATCCTGACTGCAGTCCTCTTCAAACTAATCCTGACTGCAGTCCCTCCTGCAAACTAATCCTGACTGCAGTCTTTCCTTCAAAATAACTCTTATAGCAATACCATCCTTCAAACTGACCCTATAAGCAGTTCAAACTGACTCTAACAGCTATCCTAGATATGCTACAGGAATCCTGTCCTATATACTGATTCCAACAACAATCCCACATTTAAGTTGGCCATATCTTATTTAGTGATATTGTGTTTTAACATTAAGTTTAATATTCCTGAGTGATCGAATATCCTTCTATAAGTATCGAGGGTGGCCATCCTACGAGTGAGGTCGGTGAATCCTATACAAGGGTGTATGTGCGTGCGCGTGTGGTGTCCGGTGTTGTGGCAACGTGGTCAGTAGGTGCGCATCCCTCCACTTGCTCATCGCCTCACTCCATCACCGGTCTACAGGTAAAGTACCCTATACTTTGTGTTCCAGTCATTTACATAACAACCCTACAAACATTTTGTGTTAATAAAGTGTAAGTTATATAGATAATTAGACATGGATTATTGATCAGTTATAAATCAGTGATAATATATACTCGAGCATCTTCGACTTGCATAATGGTTGTTTTCATACCCATACAATGATTTATTCCCAAACTGTTTTGATTCAGATTTAATTTAAAAACAACAATTTAAGAATTGTAATATATGAATATTTCATGATTATAACGTTTTTATTTAGTTTTAATGTTACGTAGTTGCATATATTTCAAAACGTTTAAAAACAGCTTTCATAGAGATATATTGTGCAATCGTTTTTATTTTTCTATTTTAGATAGTGTTGTAGTCGTTTTTTCCCCTATTTATCCAAACAAACTATTCAAAATTCAAAGTATTTATATTTTGTAGTAGACAATTTTTACAATTGTATTACAAAGGTCAAATATATATATAATTAAAGTAACTGTAAATGTAAATTTAAGTTATTTCAATTAAAATAGCAAATATTTATGTACTAAAATCTAAAATAATAAATGTCATCCCTATTCTTAATCCTTATAATTCAACAATTAAGAATTCCTCTACAGAGTAAAAAGCTCCATCCAATAAAAAGTGTTGCAGGGAGGCTTTAAATATCTTAAATTTTTGTCGTGATTTTGTATTATTTGGCAGTTTATTGAAAATTTTTGGCCCCATATTTTGGGGAAGGGAAGCTGTTAGTTCTAATTTATGGGAAGTTTGCATGTGTTAATCACAATATCTTGTATTATATTTATGCGTGTTTGAGCCGGTTTGAAAATTTGCCAATTTAAATTTGTAGAATATTAAGATTTCATATATATACAGAAATGATAAAGTTAAAATTTGAAATTATTTAAAAATTTCTTTACATGAAGTTCTTCTATTCACACCAGCCATTATACGGATTGCTCTCTTCTGTAAACGAAAAACTCTCAATAAAGCGGTGCGGGATGCAGAACCCCATAGTATTATACCATACCTCAATCTAGATTCTATAAGTGAGCTGTAGATAAGTCTCATAATGAAAATGTTATTTAATTTAGAAAATCTACTCAATAAAAATAATTGCGACGATAATTTTGAATAGAATTCCTCTATATTCCAGTAATATAGAGAGATATTGTCTATTATAGATTAATTCAAGCTGCAAATAGCTCCATAGATATTCTTATACAATTGGTGGTGTTAGTACTGTAACAAATAATGAATACTGTTTTAAAAAAGGAGGATTCTTTATAAAACGAACAATGCTTCGTAGATTTATTTTATTTTACGATATTGATATATTTTTATATTATAAATAAAAATACTAGGATTTAAGTGTCCTAAATTAATACCGAAGTAAAATAGTATACAGGGTGAGTTTACGTTGATTATCCACTTAATTGTTTCCACAGATCATAAAATATATGTTTTTGAATATGCCATTATATTAATACTAGCCAACGCCAAATTTACAGTGTTTCAAATATTATTAGTGACCACTTTGGGTGTAAGATCTAGGAATTATCGTCAACATTTTAAAAAGAAACGTGGTCATGAGATGTTATTTTACACAACTATTTCAAGCTGAAAACGATAGTGCTGTCATAATTTAAAAATGACGATTGTTTCTTTAGTTATTATTTTGTTATTTTATTTAATTGGTCATCACCTATATATATGTTCTTACCTAACACTAAAAACAACGCACATATTTTCTAAATACCCTAAAAACACAATCCAAATACGGTTTTTTTAGCAATGACAAATCATTTTTAATTAGGAAACTAAAATCCTTTTTGAATTTTGATTGTGCTATCATTTTCAGCTTAAAATGGTGGTGTTAAATTACATATCGCATAACCACGTTCCTCTTTAGAATTTCAAAGTTGACTTTATAGTAATATCAGAAGAGGTAAGAGCACCCTGCTATGATGAACGTTCTTTAGCTGTTCTCTGTGACCTATCCAATTAATTGGACATTGGATTAACCCTTCAAATCACTTCAAAGGAGCTAGATTACCACAGGTAAAATTGGAAATGGGCTCTTTTTATTTTAAGGGTAGATTATAAGTATTTCGTGCGTAGTACACGATTGGGTTCGATACCTCTCCAGCTGCTATGGATAATAATATTTTATTTTATATACTACTACTGTACACGCTACTTAAATATTTATCAATAAAACAATTTCAATGTTATATAGATGCTGTCCGCTATATTTATCCACTTAATAGCCTAGTTAACAGCTCGAGAGATATTCTTATACCTTCTACAAACACCAATATGGAAATAACTACGATAATTATAAAATGTTGAAAGTTACCAATTTCCAATTTGAAATTTTGAAAAACTTATTCAAGTCAGAACTCCTGTGAGTAACAGTTGCATCTTTTCAGCCTATTGCTGGAATCACCAATGAAGGGTAAATAAGCAATCCTGGGACACGCATACATACACGCCTGGCGTATAGCAGCGTAGTGGGAGAACAAAATAATAATTTGTATTCTGTTGTGTGAAGGTCTCAGTAAAATTCTTTCTGAAATTAATGTAGTCATTTAAAAAATGTATAAGTAATAAAACATACAGATTTACTTTTAGTTCAAAAATCTCAAATACGTCTATAAAATGGTAACAATAACCAAAAAGTCAGTGGTAGGTGTAGAGACTAGGTCGAGGGATGGTATTGACCGTCCCTTCCAGTGGACACCTGACCTTTAGTCAGCTGTTGATTTTACAGAGTGTATTAAATGAGGTAAACAATAAACAATGTAGGTCAAGGGTAAAATATATCAGCTGATAAAACTATAAGTTAATTTTTAAAACTTACTCAAGAAACAACGTTAAGAATATAAATTATGTATGTTTGTTTCCTACAGTTAATTTCCATCCTTTTGCCAAAATACAAAAGCCTCTGTGTATGAAATTCGTATATTTTTAAGGTTATGTCATGTAACCTTGGACATTTTTACGTTATATTTTAACCTTGAAAATGGCTTCAGAATAGTTTATCGTATACATATTTCAGATAGTATTTATACACACAAAAATCATGGATGTTTTTAATGTACAATATTTAGTAATTATTTAACAGTATTTAAACTTTATTTATTAGCAATAGTTAATATACAAAGGCCTAATTTGTATAAATAGCTAAATTTTGACTATATAAATTAGTAAGATAAATACTGTGGTACTATTTGACATATAATAAATAGCAAATGTCCAATATTTAAAATTGGCTGGAGCTTAGGGAATAATATTAACTTTTGTACATTATGGGGGCGACTAAACACATAAAACAATGACTTTGGATTTTAAAAATTTAATATAGACTAGTTTACACAATAAAGGCTAATCTTTGTCTTTATAAATGAACGTTCAGCAATTATTTAAGGTGCCTAACGTACCCACAGATAAGAAATTGTTGTAGAATACAGTAATATCTATATTCAAATGTTGGACCCCTCTGAAGACAATTTAGCACATTTAACCAAATATACTCCTTAATTTCACAAAGCTTAATAATTGTAATTTATTTATTTTTATATACCTTTGTATCAATATATCACATTGTAGACCTAATTTCACTTCTTTACTATTTAATATTTTTTTGTCTACTACTGTAAAAACAAACCATCTATGTTTTTTGTTTGTAAATACTTTACTATTGTATCCATAAACCTTAATTTTCACCCAATTTCAGCTTTCACACTCGTAAATATATTTTTATCAACTATTGTGTTTGTAATAAATCATAATATAGACACAATTACATTTTCAAAGTTAAACATACTTTTTCAAATTTATTTATTATTGTTTTCGTGTTATATATACAAATAAAAAAAAGCATCGTAATTGATTTTTATTGATACATGTTAGTGGTAATTTATTAGAAGATGTACTGTTGTTCTAGGCTAAATTTCACATTTAAAAATGTTAGTAATAGGGAATTAAATACTGGGGTCAAAGGAGTCATGATAAATAACACCCTGGGATGGTTGCGATTGATTTGTACTTCCTTGGGGAACCCCTAACTGACTATAGTCAGGACGGTTTCCTGGTTATCCTCACGTGGTTCTTGTTTAATATAGCTTCAGTCATAACTGTAGGGGTTCGTATAACTTAAATATGTGATATGGAGCAGTTTAGGGGTGATTCTTTTACGTGGTAGAGTCATGCAACGTTCTTCGTGATTGTTGATGAACAAGGAATCACCACAGGAAGATGCAAATACCATTGACTGACTAATCAAAGTTTCTCACAAACTATAAGGCTTTGTACCACGAAACTTGGCAACAGTATTCTTAATTATAAAAATGTTTTAGATACGTACGGAGAAAGAGTTTTAATATATTTTCTCTCAACAGCTAAAAGAGGTAGATAATAAGTATCCCAATACCGGCCAATCAGAGCCATACGAATGAGGGTCCCTATGACGTTGCAACTTGAAGGTGTTATTTTTTAACAATGTAAGCGTGCAACGTGAAGAATAATAACAAAATGGCACGAGCAAAGTGACTGGGTTACACGTGAAGCGTGGTGGGGAGGGGAGGTCCCCTAATAAAAGTATATATACATAATATACATAAAACTGGTTAACTACCGTCAGAAAAATATTTTACAATTTCTCCCCCATATTTTTTTGGGGAGATAAACATAATTTATTCCCATAAATTTGATGAATGAGGAAAACCGAAGATAAGTAACGTGAGTGATAAAAAACATGTGTAAACGTTTTCGTAACCAGATATGAAAAATCATGTCATGGAAATTATACAGTTAAGTACCTGACCATCCATGAGAAAAAAGTTGTAGATTTTTTATACACCGGAAATCTTGTTCATTAACAAGTTTTTCTTGAATTTTACTCTATTACAGATCATCTTCTGTAACAAGAGGGGATGGGGGACCATGAAGGCTCGTCGAAGACCCCTACAGAAGCACCCAGGCCTGTACATCCACTCCAACCCACCATCAGGTAGGTGTCATGACACGTTCTAAGGAATAGTCGGCCTTAGTTTTTAACAATGACCACATTTACTCATCTACACTCCATCATATCCAATTATATCTATGTTCACCCTTATCTTGGTGAACGGCGTCTTAAGAATAAAAAAATAAATGTTTTTACTTATGGGGAAGTTAGGGCTTGTAGAGTTCCGATGTAATATAAATTTATCTACACCTACCGAGGCTGGTGCGATCTTTTCTTTTACTTTTTTCCTCAGTTCACTTATACCCCAATGAATAATAATATAAGCAATAAATAATAATTAAGCAAACTTGTACAGTTCATTACAGTTTTTTTTTCAATCATACAATGTTACCTAAATGAAACATTCGAGGGTAGAATTTAGTCACGCCCGTGATATATGGTAGCCAAGTGGTGTGTCCCCTCCACTGCTGAAACCCATATGTGTGCTAAATATATTGAACAGGTCACTTTATGCCCACCCCGATTGTTAGTAAGAAATGAAAATACTTCCATAAAGAGACACAAGTATTTAGCAATTGGTTCACACTTCTCAGTAGGTTCGATTACTCTGCTATAGTAGGTATTTAGTATTGTTTTTTTCGTTATTTATTTATTCATTCATTCCTAATTTAATATTTGTTCAAAACAGATTTTAACCTCTCTAACTAGTAGGTTAAAAATGAGAGTTTCTTTTATTAAACTAAAATTTAGTAATACAATATTCCAATCTCGATCATTATAATGTTTTAAAATTCAACAAAAGAATAAAATGTATGGTTTAATTCTTACAATTTATTTGTAGCAAATTTTGATAATGAATATTAAAATAAATACTGATAAATTACATGAAAATAACGAATATAACTCTTAGAAAATAATGTATACTATATTAGTTATAAAATAAATATATGAGATTATAAGATGTATAACATTTCAAACAAAACGAGACTTATCTAGCACTAATAAATTTATTTTCAGGTAACTCAAACTAACCTAACGAACCTGCCTTGGAATGGACACATACAAAAACATTGAAATGTCATTTGGATACAATAGGGACCAATCAAATAATATTGGCAACACAGAATGTTGTATTTTTGTTTAGAAGTAAACCATAAGATTGTCTTTATGTCCTTAGCTTCCTCTATTTGAGATTAAAAGTCAAATGGTTGAGTTGCAATAAATTGTGTTTTGATTCAAATTACAGAAATAAACTAATTATTCTGCATTTTCATTTTGAATCGTATAACATTGCAAATAACACACTGTGCAAACCTGAACTTTTTGTGAGCATTTTTGGCTAAGTAGTTTTGATTGTTTAGATTCAATGTATATACAACAATATGTAGGTTGTGAAGACGCCTAATGAAGGTAAAATCGGTCACCCATTAACTGAGCGAAGATTACCCTAATTGAGCGAAAGCCCTAGAAGGGCCCCCAAAAACGTGCCTTAACTGAGCGAAGTCCAGTCCAGGTATATGCGAGCTGTCGGGACAAGGAATGTTCTTGTTTATGTAGCATCATATCCCACCCGCATACCAGAGGCGGTCAATCACCTGGCTCCGGGCACGCGCTACCTAACCTAACCTAACCTAACCTGCTATGTGAATGTTCATAGTCAAAGAGGGCCGCCGGTTCGCTCAGTTAAGGCACGTCTCTGGGGGCTCCCTGGAGTGCTTCGCTCAGTTCAGGCACCCAGGCTACTTGACTCAGGTCACTTCGCTCAGTTAAGGCCCGACCGTAAAATCGATTGTGTTAGCAGTAAATTAAACGTATACAGTCTATCCTTGCCAGTACAAAGAGTCGTTGTGACCTGCAAAAAAAAACTAGTGCAATTAATAAACTCAATACAAGTGACGTCACACAACACAAATGTATTGCAATACAAGCACAAAATGTACAAATATTATGGTGATCGATTTCCGTAAAACAAGTTCACCTTCCTAAGACCAGAGGGATTCACTAAACCTTCTGGTCTGAGGGAGGTGAAGATGGTTTAACGAAATAGATCTCCTTAGTATTTATGCATTTTACACTTGTAACGTAATAAATTTGTGTTGTGTGACCAACACTCGTATTTCTAAAAACACGGGACATGCTAATTAAGAAATTAATAAGTAAACATATGGCAGTAAAGATGTGTGGACTTCATAAAAATGTCCAATACATAAAATATGTAAAGCAATCTCGAACGAGAACCTTCAGAGTCATTAGTGTTATTGGAGGGATGAGGAGGGGGTGGATTCCAGTAACGAGAATTGACAACTCCATCAGTTGGGAAGTTAAATATGTAACAGACCCAAGGACGACACTGACTGTACAGGCAGTCTGTGTTTAAAGTAGAAACACAGAATTGTTGTTAGCTAAATGGTTTTAAAACGAAAGTTTAAATTAAATTGAAAATAAATAAATAAAATTATATTCTAGCGAGCAAAATTATTTAAAAAACTAGTGGCTCTCCTTACATTTATTATACAGTCAACATCGAAGCTGATGGAGTTGTCAATTCTCATTACTAGAATCCACCCCCACACCACCCCCTCTCCTTCCAACATCACTACCGACTCTAAAGCTACAATTATTTACTCGTTTTCAAACCACTTTACATATTTTATAAGCTATATTCCATATATTTTCACCCATCTTTTTTCCTTATTTCATTTAATTTATTATACAACTGAAAAATCACTGACTACAACGTTGTTCAATCTATAAATTATGAGGGCATCTTGCAGCAGCTACAAATTATAAACTAGAAAAGATTTGAACAATTTTTTTGTTGTATTTTTCATCTAATTGACCTCAGATGTTCTTGGAGTAGTCTTTTATTTAACTGCATTCATGTAAACATTGACAGAAAACTTTTCTGAGATGTTTCAACATAATTATTATTCCTTTTTAAACAAAAAATATCCAAAATGGTAGACTCAATTTGAAGGACATAATTTATTTACTTTTTTCTTTTACATAGAATAGCAAAGTATATTAAATACTTACTTCTCTCTAGCATATTCTGCTGATTGACAGACTAACTAATATGGTAATAACGTGAAAAACGACATAAAATCTTAATGTATGTTTGTACAATGTAATTTAACTAATATAATTTGCTGTAATAATACTATAATAGTGATAGTAATGGTCACGAATAAAAATATACATGATAATAATTTATGAGAAGAAACTAAGATAGTAAACAATTAATTAACTATGCTAAGGCTAGTAAATGTAGAGCTAAAGTGCTCAAAGGGGTATAAAAGTATAAATATACCGGGATGAAGATCACAAATGGCATTCACAATCGAATACATCTTAAACAATTGAACTCTACAACAATATCTACAGGGAATAATCAATAACAACAAATCTAAATAATCTCACAGAAAGTCACAAAATCATAAACTCAACAATATCAACTACAAATAACAATTAAAACAAATAACCAATTTAAAAGGAACAATGGAATAAAACAAACCTAATTAAGTAACTATTTCTCTAACCTTAATGATAAAGTACCAACATGATGAGACAAAAATAACAGTTTGCGATAATATTGGCAAAGGGACCGGCTGGTAGAGATCAGTACAGAACTAACCCCCATATCAAAAGATCTCCAGCCATTCTGGAATTTGAATTATGAACAATATTTTTAAAATGATCAGTAAATTTATTAGAATGCCTGTGAATATCACTGTCCCTTTAATTACATAGTCATTTTAGGTAATTACCTAAAATGACTATGTAATTATTTATTGTATTTTTTGTTTTTATTTTTTTATTATTTTATTATTTTTATAAAATAATAAATTTTATTATAATAATAAAATATTATTATTTATTTTATTATTTTTGTATTTATAATTTATTAATAATAATTGTGCAGTTTCTTGCCACCTCTTAAAATACGATTCTTGATGAAAAAGTGGTGAGATATGAGTTTACATCTCTTGAGGAGGTTGATTTCGTCCGCGGAATCGTTTTCTACGGAAAAACTGTTAAAAATAGTTTTTTTGTCAGATAGTAAAAAATCTAATTTTTTAAAATCGTAATTTTTTATTTTACGAGAAAGTAATTCTCGTAGTTCTAGCTCTTGCTGTCGGAGCGCTCCAAGGTCAAGTCGGGAGATTCATTAGTGTCGAACCATGAATCTTCCTAACCTAAGCTGACAAATGTGGGAACACAATAGAAAAACACCAATTCTGTTTTGTGTACTTCACTAATTACCATCGTAATGTACTTTATCACATAATGTAGACATTGAGCGTCAGTCTTGTGTTGCAGTGGTGACTCCACACCCCAGCGAGGTACGACAGTGGCTACGTAGTGGAGATGTGGATAAGTTGGAGTCGGTGGTCATTCAAGGTCAAGGTCACAAGTTGCTGGGAGAGTATGCGTCCGACCTCAGGGTCCGGGCCTTCCTCAAGACCATCCCTGCATACTTGGTGAGTCAAGTAGTGACTAAGGGAGGATGGGATTAAATACGTTCTAAAGTCTATACAGGCATAAAGTAAACAATATTAAGTTTGTCTATTCATCTATTTGTTTCAGAAAGTATCTTTAAAAATAAATAAAATAGTGTTATTTACCTTATTTATGAAGCAGTTTACAGAATATCCTATTTAATTATATAACTGTTGTTGTTTGAGGATTTTGCCACACAATATTTTGTAATTATATACATTAACAAACTATGAAATCGATGAATTATATATACATTTATATGTATTTATTTGTCTAAGTAAATTCTCTAAATATATGGAACACTCTCTATAATCATAGTTAGGTTATAATCATAGTCAAACAAATTTAATTTCTTAGGGAGTTTTTGCAAAATTCACGTTTAATGCTAATCCTAAACGCTAAAATTAACGTTTATCGTAGAAGCTTCTTTAAAGTAGTTTCTGCAGCTCTATAGCTGAAATGTACGTTAATACCGCTAAACGAAGTGTTTTTTTATCAATGCAGGGTTTACCCTCATTTAAGTTTGTACTTTACTTGTTACTACTCCCGAATGTTATGGAAGAAATGTTGATCTTATCAGCTATGACATAGCAAGAACAAGATAATGTTTTGATTGATTACATAAGTTCGATATTTATGGTAAATCTCAACCGTTGTTTATCCATGTTTAGCAAGGAGAGATAAACGTTTAAATACATAGGGCGCATTCACTAGACTTTTAGGTTATGTTTGGATCAGCTGGGTTTAACGTTACGATACATAAATACGGTAAACCTCGTGAAATAGCGAGCCCGTTATATGTCCCGTAGCATGGTAAACGCTAAACGTAGAAAAATAACGTATAGCGTTTACCGTATTCATTAATATAACGTAAATTGCAGAAACGTTCTATTAGTGAATCTCCTAATTTAAAGATAGCACTGTGAAATATATAGATCCTACACTACCCATGTTGTTCGGCAGGCTCGTATCGACATGGTCCACGAAGCGGCTGACAAGGGGAGCCTGCAAGACCTCAAAGCTCTGCTGAAGGATGCCACAGACCAGACGTTCACGCGGCGGCGGCTGGCAGCGTTAGCTCTTAGCAAGGACAGGACGGGGGTTGGACTTCTCCACAAGGCCGTCTACCACGACCATCGACAAGTGGCCAAGTGGCTGGTAGACAACTTCCCGGACACGGTGCATGTTATAGATAAGGTGAGTGAGTCCTCAACTCGGTGCATGTTATAGATAAGGTGATGGAATCCTCGACACGGTGCATGTTATAGATAAGGTGAGAGAACTACCGACACGGTGCATGATATAGATAAGGTGAGATAGACCTCAACACGGTGCATGTTATAGATAAGGTGAGGGAATCCCCGACACGGTGCATGTTGTAGATAAGGTGAGGGTATCCCCGACACGGTGCATATTATAGATAAGGTGAGAGAGTCCTCAATATGGTGTATGTTATAGATAAGGTGAGGAATCCCCGACACGGTGCATGTTATAGATAAGGTGAGGGATCCTCAACACGGTGCATGTTATAGATATGGTGAGGGATCCTCAATACGGTGCATATTATAGATAAGGTGAGGGATCCCCGACACGGTGCATGTTATAGATAAGGTGAGGGATCCCCGACACGGTGCATGTTGTAGATAAGGTGAGGGATCCTCAATACGGTGCATATTATAGATAAGGTGAGGGATCCTCAACACGGTGCATGTTATAGATATGGTGAGGGATCCCCGACACGGTGCATGTTATAGATAAGGTGAGGGATTCCTGACACGGTGCATGATATAGATAAGGTGAGAGAGGCCTCAACATGGTGCATATTCGAGAACTGTTTCTATAAGTTTGATACATTTCAGAATTTTACTGTTTAAATAAAAAGAGGTATTATCAATACCTGAAACAACGTTTTCTTGGCTTATGGATATCGTACAAATTAATCACTTGGTCACGCTGTAATCCTTACGATATGTAGGCCCTATAGTGACGATAAATTACTTTCATATGCCTCACTAAATTGCAGTGATTTTAAATTGATTTAAGTCAATGTAAATTGATCAGTTTACAGTGATTTTCATTTATATTGATGCTTTAATTACAAGACTATTACCGATTTCTTGGCACTAATGACTAAATTAACCACAGAATCGAGTAAGTTAGTTAGTAACAAGACTACATCCAAACATTATCAAATTGAATATACATTTACAACGTTTGAGTTCAATTCTGTGTACGGCTACTACTTTTAAATTGTTAATCCCATAGTTTAAAATATATAAAAAAAATAGCTAACGTTTTTAGCTTTAATTACTGGCCATTTGTTATGATAATGAACTAAAGGTAATGGTATTTGATGTGCGATTGTTATTGTTATTTTGTCTCTGCGTATTGACTGTTTTGAGCCCCGTGATTGTTCAATAAGTCGGGGTTGACAATCAAAGGGGTCGCTGAATATTTGATAGGCAGTGTCATGCCCCTTGCTCACGCAGTCGCTCGCCGACCATCTTGAGGTAAGTAACTACTTCAGCGGCCTTTTACCTTTAAACGTACATAACTTTACAATGTAGTCGAACTATATCGTTCCACTCAAGTTAAAATATTTAACCAAATGTTCTATCACAGTATTTTTGTAATACCGTAGATAAAATACAAATATATAAATCTAAGAAACAAAGAAGTGTGTAAACTATATTATATACCAAAAACTATTCTTTAGAATTGTTTTATTTTAATCTGAGTAATTTACTATATGTACTGTCGTTTATAAGAGTTCTAAGAGTAGGTGGGTGGGTGGGGCACTGCCTTAATCAGATTGAATATTTTTATAGTTTACCTACAACAATGTAGGTACACGTATGTTGGTATTGAACATACACGTACTGTGGTTGTAGTGAAAATATATGTATTTACCATCTTTAAAGACTTGTTCAAATATGATAAATTTACTAAGGAACAATGTAGCGTGCTCTCTAAAAGCACTGCCTGAGTGAAGGCTCAGTGGCTTCGGACTTTGAGGGTAAGTTCCAAGCCCCTGAGCTAACGGTTGATACTTCACTCGTTGAGTCAAGTTCACTCTCAGATCCATGTGAACTGGCTAGACAGTATGTATTAAAAATTTTACATTCAACCATGCCCAAACGAAACTATTTAGCGAAGTTTTAAAAAAATACACAAAACAAGTATTTTGTGAACTACTGTACGTGTATGTTCTAAACAAGATATTTTATCTTTTTTATTTATTAATTATTTTCTATTTGCTGTTATTAGTAAAGTCCAGGACTTTTCATAGATTTATCTCCACACGAATATGTTAATATATTTTCGAAACTAGAACAATCCGAATTTAGAGTGTGTGGCTGATTTGTGATGAGGTTTTGCTACAAAAATACTGTTTCTAAAACGTGGTTGTACGAAGCATTTAGCAGATCTGCGTAGAATATTTCCAGGTGAATGTGAGGGTTTCTCAACACTTTATTTCAGTAAATTCGAACATATTGAAACCGTGTGATTGGACGTGGCTATGTTAATTAGTTGTAAACTTCAGTGTTGTCTGTAAAATGCTCACCAGCAATTATGTGAACAAGATAAATAAGAGTTTGAAATTAAACTTCACACATTCTTCTTGTCACTGATGGTGACGCCATTTCTTCAAAATTTTTAAAGATATAACAAAATGTAAACGTGAAATTTTGTAACGATGTAACGCCATGTAATCGTGAAACGTTGTTACGATGTATCACCACATAAACGTGAAATGATGTAACACCATGTAAACGTGAAATATCTTAACGATGTAACACCAAGTAAACCTGAAGTTATGTAACTGTGTAACACCATGTAAACATGAAATGTTGTATCTATGTAACACCACGTAAACATGAAATGCTGTAACGATGTAACAACACGTAATCGTGAAATGTCGTAACGATGTAATACCATGTAAACTTGAAATGTTATAACGACGTAACACCACGTAAACGTGAAATGTCGTAACGATGTAAAACCATGTAAACGTGAAATGTCGTAATGATGTAGCACCATAAACATGAAATTTTGTAACAATTTAACACCAAGTAAACGTGAAATGTTGTATCTATGTAACACCATGTAATCGTGTAATTTTGTAACGATATCCAGGAAGGCCGGTCACCTCTGCACTACTGTGGTCACTCTGGAGACCCGCCCTGGCTGTGGGCCGTTCTCCGGCAGGCCGGTGCCGACCCCAACTTGCTGGACGGTAGGGGACACAGCCCTGCCTACTACATGGACCATCCCCTGGAGGCCGAGCTGCCTGTCACCACTACCACTCTGCCTGGGGGTCGGTTCACTTCGGGAGGAAACGGTAAGTTATAATTACAAATACGTTTTATCAATGCTAACCTGTCGGGGGATAAAATTGCTTAGGAAAAAAATTGAACCATAATGCCTTGTTATGATAAGTTAGCAAGAGTTACCATAATCTAATAGATTACTGTTATTAACATTCATTTTTATATAACTGATATTGTTAGTTAAATTTAGGAGAAAAAAGTATGTAAGTTTTCACAAACTCCAAATTTACGGGGAGCGAACGAACGTTAGAGTTTTCTCTATTTAATTTTAAAATTCTGGAGGGAAAGCGGATTCCGAAGTCTCAATCTCTCACCATGTGTCCATGACTCGAGGGAGAATGGATGGACCCTCACTCAACATTCAATAGCGAACTAATAAAGATTATATATATGTTGATCGTAGGTTCTAAGAGTTGCATTCAGTTCCGTTCAATAAAAAAGCATTGTTCTTTTTATCTGATTTTTTCAAATGTAGGTAAACATTGCCTTTTCAAGTCCGTGATGTAACAGTTGATATTTGTAGATTAGATTTCTAAAATATGTTCGTAAACATCGAATAGGGACGAGCATTGTTGTGCCATACAATATCATACAACGTTAATAATATTGTAATTATACTTACTACAAGCAAAACCAGGAGTGCCATCTTTGAGGTGACCGTTTCACAAACTTCCAAGTCACCGCTAGGAAATCGTTTCGTAGACAATATTACAGGTAGTGGATACAACATACTGTTCTAGTGCAACTGTACGGTTCATGTTTATTATTATGAGTTCTAGTGAATGCCGTATGGTTATTAAAGGTCAAATCTATTGCACCATAAGTTGATACTACAAGTAAAGAATGTCATAAAAGGTTTCACATATTTAAATGTCAAGAATTTATAAAAATACTCACTATTTTACAAAAATCAACTCATGGCCTACGAGATTTTTCTTATCGATAGTGATACTAAAAACTTATGGTTTAGGTCAGTGGTTAGGCTGGCTTGTGTTGGGTTAGATTAGGTTGGCTTGTGTTATCCGGTTAGATGGGGTTAAGTTATGTTAGAAACCTTGTCTCTAAGTTCCTTCGTGGTCTTGTCCATTTTAGTTCATCACTGAATGAGTGATTTGCATTTTATGAATTAAGACATCAGGAACTTTTTATTATTTGTGTTGGAAGTCTTAAAGTGAAAGTGATAATATATCGAGTTGTACGGAATCGATTGTCGTTCATCAATACTCGCGTGTATTCACACAGGTCGATCGCGTGTGCTTCTTTACTGTTGGTGGTAGCCATCGATTGCGTAACATCAAATATTTAACTTAGTCTTAATGTATTTTAGTATTATTACCACTCGACTTTTTACTTCTCACTGTTTGTCGGAGCGACTTCATGGAGCTCGTACTAATATGTACGATAGTTATCATAGTGAAATATAAATATAGATATAGTCAGACCAACACTACGTGGTTCGGATTCTACGTAAAGCTGTAGGTCCCATAGTTGCGCCCCCTGGCTATTGCGCTAATCTAATAATAAATAGCCCTTTCTAAACTCAAAAAAGTGGCAAACTCTGAAATACACTCTGAAAATGAATAATAAGTTTTTAACTAAAACTAAAAATAAGCTAAAGTTAAAACCAAGAACAATATAAAAATGATTAGTAATAATTTAATAAGTAAAAATGTCTGACTTGGATACGTTCTCTAAAATGACATTTAATTTAAACTAAAAATTTAATTTAAATTAAAAAATTTATGACATTTAAACAGTTTAATGCATATATTATATTAAAGATTTAACTTCCTAATCATAATGTTTCTTGCACAAATATAATTCTTAAAAACATCAATGTGAAAAGAAATGATCTCGGGTGATGCTGAAATCAGCATATAATCTTTGACTGTGTGACTAAACTCACGCTCAGCTAGTTCAGGCCCACTTGTTGTATGTTTGGGCTTCAGGGTTGTTTTGGCCAGTGGGGTGTAGGAGTGAGTGGAGAACCATAAAATTACTAAAATACTTATCAGATAACGCTTGAACAAAATTATCTGACTTGTTGTGAGAACAAAATTTGCGAATAAAAATAGCTAGCCATATAGATTTAACTTTGAAAGATTATTTATACAGACTAAAAAGAAAATAGGCCCAAGAGTGCTGCCTTCGAAAACTCCGTAATTAACTAAAAGGTAATTCGTCACTATTAATAATTACATATCTATTCTCTCTGAGATAACTAACTTTTAAACCACAAATGGGCGGTTCATGTAACTCCAGGAGATTGTAATTTTAATGATAAATGTTTTCTATTAATAGAATCAAACGCCTTTTTAAATCAAGAAATATTAGTATTGTGTGGCAATTTCTAGAGATGTTTTTGAAGATCGAAAATACGTTCAGAAATATTAAAATCTTGCCTAAAACCATACTGATTACTACATAAAATAGTATATTATTTTTAAATAAGATGATAATTGTTCTTTATCCACTCGTTTAAGAATCTAAGAAAAAACGCTGAGTAGAGAAATTGGCTGAAAATAATGTTTGTCTTTCACATCATTAGATTTAAAAAAAAGAGGAAGCACTTACGCAGTTTTTAAAACACCTGGTAAGATACCATAATGCATGCTTAAGTTTATAGGATCAGTAAGTGGCCTAGAAATAATTAAAGAATTCTGTTTTATAATTGTAGTAGATACGCCATCATCACCAAGAGCGGACCCCCCCCCCTCCTGTAGAGAATTTATGTGTCGTATTGTGTCAAGGTCAGCCACAGGGTCAAGTGAAAATCTCGCGTCAGTACTATAGTCAAGATTTATAATAATAATAATTGTTTTATTTATCTCAGAAAAAATAGTACACATAACATTTACAAACAATATGAGAAAGCCACTACATGGGCCTGTGGGTGATGGCTGAGTTCATTCAGGCAATGTATTGTTAATAAATGCTACATACTTAATACTAAAACCATTTATAATATGAACTAAAAACATTATGAAACCAAAAAAAATTGTGAAAAATGTAAAATTACGTATAATAATGGAAACTAACATACACTAAACAGTAAAATAGAGTTAAGGAGTTGAAGAAATGTTACTATCACTGCACACTCACACTCATGTTCAACACTCGAAAGATAACACTTATTGCCACTCACACTCACGTTCAAACCACTCAAAAGATGACTCTCTCATTGCACACTCATACTACTACACTGAGTTAACCTCACAATACTGACACACTCACGCATATTCACCAATAAACATTCTTCACATCTCCTACACGCTTGCTATACCTTACTTACTCAATCAATGTCTCTCTCTCAATCATTTCAATTGCTCCGAACATGTCCAGAACAAGTTACGCTCACCGGGCTGACCGTCATGTGAGGTACTCCGACCGTAGCAAGTCATTGGATGTATCCCTACCCAGCCCAAGTAACCATAATGTAATTTTTTTATTAAAATATTTTTTACGATAAAAATCTATGACTTTCATCTCCTGCGGAAGATTATAAAACAAAATATGAGCCAAGTATTATGCATTTGTCGTATTGATTGATTTCGTTACACGAGGTAATTGATACCTATATTTACTTGGTGCCTTGTGGCGTAAGGGTGATGAACGGTTTCATAAAAACTGTGGCTATAAAAAAATACAAAAGCAAAACTTTAATGAACAATTGCTTAACATCTAAAACATTAAATGTATTTGGTTTTTTCAAAGCTGCTTTTAAAATTGCCTTCTGTGTTATTAATAAAGGTTGAATATATGAAGAATAAGCTCCTCCCCACGCAATTATTCAATATTGTAACACTGACTGTATATAAGCAAAGTACACTGTTCTTAATAACTTCAAATGAAGTATTCTAGACAAAACTTTAAACATATACACACACCGACGTAGTTTAGAATTTAAGAACTGTGTATGCGCTGTCCAACTGAGTCTATTATCAAATATTACACCTAAGTACTTATAGGTATCCACCCTCTCAAGAGCCCCACAAACACAGGCCACAGGACGCCCGGCTCCACATGTGTGAAGTCCCTAGGATCACCAGCAGCTCGCAGGGACACTGCCATATACTTTGTCTTGCTCACATTCACGGTCAGCCAGTTCTGGTCAAACCACCGCTTGACAGTGAGCAACCCACATTCAGCATACTGGAAGGCCTCATCCCAGCTGTTGCCCCCAAACAACAGTGACGTATCGTCCGCGTATAAATATGAGTACATTTTACCTTTGTTTAAGTTTATTTTACAGATATTATTTATATATATATATATATATATATATATATATATATATATATATATATATATATATATATATATATCGAAAACAATAGATGCCCAAGGGTACTACCCTGTATAACCCCATATTGCAAGGACTTAGTCTTACATCCGGAACCCTTGACATTTACTAACTCTTCCCTATCTTTCAAATAGCTTCTGACATAGCTACATATTGTATTCCCTCTGAATCTGAGAAAATACAATTTTCTAAACAAAATGACTTTTCTTGTAAAATCTGCCTGACAACTTATTTATGATTCTCCAAAATAATTTTGGATTATCTTTAGGCCTATACTCCCGAAAATAACTCCTTTTAGCACTTATTATTGAGTTGCTGACTTTTCGACTAAGTTCATAAAATTGTTTTCTTAAATTGATATTAAATGGTTTATTTTAACTCTTTTACTTAACTTATCTCTTGATCTAATCAAAGCTATTAGTTTTTTTGCTATCCAAGGTTTGATTTTAATAAAGCGAGTTGAGCGAGATGTTGTAAATTTCTCTGAGTTGTCGATTGCACTGATAATTATACTGATAAATATTTCACAGCACCTATCAACATCAAAACAGTTGTAAACGGCGGCCCAATCGGAATTAATGAGTATGTCAGTAAAACAGGCATAGTCAATGTAAGTATGAGTGTTATCAGTAGAGTCAATAGAGTCAGCAATGGCAGAGTGTGTAGGGGCAAGGACAATGAGGCCGGTAGATCATAGTGGTCGGTGACAGCAGTTCGCAGGACAGCTGACCTCACGGCACTCATGTCCCGGTACCGGACAAACAAGTGGTCGATTGCAGATAAGCTGTTATCAGTCACCCTGGTCGGCTTGTCTATACACTACGAGAGTTCAGTCCCCACCAAAGTACACAAGTACAAATCAGTCATCACGTCATTTTTTATTAAGTCGATATTTATGTTACATACTAAAATACACATTAGTATTGTCGTAATAATTTCTTAAGCTATCAATAAAAATATTAACTTCACTGTCAAAAGTTGTGTAAATGGCCAGTAAATTAAAGTGTACATCAAAAAGGTAAAGATCTAAAGAAAGTCCGTATACATTCCCTAACGTGATCTGTTCACATGTCACTGAAGGTCTTTTGTTTACGTAAACCACAACACCGTCATTTTGGTTGTTCTGTAAGTTAGTTTGAAGCAGTTCAAATCCGTCTATAGTCACTTCACCTCCCGAACCACTCAAACAACACTAAAAAAAACAAAAAAATAAAACAATCATATCTAGTGAAGTATTGTAAGATTGTAAATATACCAACATTTTGTCTAGATTCGTAGAAACGCTTCTTTATATTACTATGAAATATTTTTAAACTATTCAAATTGTAAAATTGTGCAAATTAATGTAAAGTATTCAGCTCCTCACAATCTACACCGACATTGCTGTCCTCGACTTCTTCACCTTCCAAAAAGGTTCTCATCGTCAACGCCAATGACTACATTCTATCTGTAGTCATTGTCAACGCACACATTCCCGCTCAGTAGCACAAAGGATAAACAACTTATGTCATAATTAAACAGACTGTTTACTGATTAGTTAAGTAAAAGTAACACCTAATTAAATACAATATATGATAATTAACTTATTATATTTAAAATGCATAGAGTATGCCTAAATAAACAGATCATACACATTAAAATAGTACGATAATGTAACAAGGCTGAATGAAATGTCAAGAAAATTACATTAATGTAACTAATAAACTATGAAATAATAATTTAACATCACGACTGCGTGTCTTAAAATAAACACTAATAAAAACATTCTGGTTTTGTAAGATGGAAACAAATAAATTAAAATACCAAAATTCAATGACAACATTTGTTACTCATCTCCAGTGTAGAAAAGAAGTACATCTTTTATAAATATACAACTTAAAATAACATGGATATTTCAATTTTGATTCAGCCGTGAGTTTGAAGCTATAATGTGAGAGAAAATATATAAATCATGAATTTAAATTATTGAATAATTAGTGTAAAGTAAATGAACGGCAAATGACAAATTAAAAATATTAAAGAGTTTAAAAAAATCATTGGATCATTGAGTTAGTTGATTTAGCATGTACATTTCTTTGTTATTATTTAAATTAAATAAACTTCTAAGCACGTAATAATTATAACAAACAGATAGAGGACAGTCTAATCAGCTATCTAGGAGAGGGTTGGTTTCAACAACTAACTAACTGTTCACTGACGGGGAGTCTATCCAAACAATGGATCACATAGTTACAGAGTGCTTCCTGAGTTCTTTTACGGAGAGATTACCTAGCATAAATATAATCAGTGACGCAGGTCTTATTATGGCTCGATGGATTGGATTCAGTTTTGTGGCAAGAGATAATTTATATTTGTGTAAGTAAATAACATGAATTTCGGATCTTGTTCCAAATATAGATTAAGGTTTTTTTATTTTTTGAAAGAAATAAATGATAGCTGACAACAGACTATATGCCTAGGGATGGCAAATACTTTGAATATATCGATATATCGAATCATCAATATATCACTAACCAAATATCGATCTAGCAGTAATATCGAAATAAAAATATCTATGTATCGGGTAACCGATACATCTAACTGTAAATGATTTGTTTAAAATTATGCACTAACTCTTATGAGATGATAAAAAATATACTCATGTTTAGCTGTCACTATTTAAAAGAGCCTACTGAATGCAAAAATTAAATACATTTATCTACACGAAACAAGTTGTGGTCTGTGGGGTTGAATGAAAAACAATCAAAAAAAGAATAACTATAGCTTTAATTGTTAAGCTAACTGTAAAATAATGTAATAACATTGTTATTAACCAATTTTATTAATTCGCTAGGGCATTCAAATTAGGCATTTTAAGTCAGCGTTGGTGACTCACACACAACTTCATTTACCCGTTCCACCCTCTGGTCTACAATAAACTACATTTTAGTGCGCTAACCTCACGTAAAAAACTAAATAAAGTTACTTTATTATTTCAATGCATGTCTTGTAGGCATAGGAGGCAATTTAAATGTGTCTTTCCGAATCGTGATGATTTTGAGAAGAGAGAATAACGTCATTATTTAGTTATATATCGGACCAAAATATCGATATGGCCGATATTATCGAAATAAAACATCTATACTAATATATCGAAACATATTTATGGTTGCCATCCTTACATACGCCATATAATATTGATGGTGATTGACGGAGTGAGTCGCACAGAGTATTAGCCAAGTGTTCCAATGATGTCCAATCAATGCAACCCCATTCCGTGACCTAGGCGGCCTACTTTACTTTGGCGTGTCACTCACTGTACAAGGTGTTGACACAGTTGATATTAGTTTGGGTGGTTTATTACAACGGCGTTACGATTACTTGTCACATTACTGTACTGACTTAGGTTTGATGTCTTTCTCAGTTCTCTAAATGATTATTTAACATCTTTTTGAATATGTTTTTATTTTAAATTTAAACTAATTTTTAGTTGAATATTCAATTTAATATATTTATTACCGTTGTTTGTCTACCTACTACGTAAAAGCCTCTTTATAATAAGTTATATATAACATGAATATTACGGTGTATATTCTTCAAGTGCATTTATATAATTACTAGCCGACAACCCTTGCTTCGCTGCGGGGAGGAGTTCTGCGTTGTCTTACCTTTTCTTCTGTGGTTATCTCTAAACCATCACATAAATAAAAAAAGCTCATCTTGCTGTCATTCCCCTAGATAGCAAAGTGTTATAGTCTAGAAAACCATATAAGTCTAATTTAGGGGGTGCCAAGTAGTGCAATCACGTCAGAGTTCAGTCACTGAAAGGTTCCCCTCTGAAAGTTAACAAGATACATGACTTTTTCTGAAATTTGAAATAAGTTGTAAAATAACCCATACAAAAAAGTTTATATAATGAATATCCCCCGTCTCGAGGGTGGTAAATTGAAAATTCCAAATAACACGGAGAATCGGTTGATTTACTACCTTAAGCAAAAAAGTCATGAATTTTGTTCGAAACCCCAATAGTTTTTTAGTTATTCACGAATAAAAATTGAAAAATAACACGTTTTTCAACAGTATTTCACGAATAAATATAAAATATTACGATCTACGAAAAAAAACACTGTTCATTTATAATGAAAACTGTTCATTTTTTATTGCATTGTTTTTTAATCGGGAGAGAGTTACAACTTCCTTGAAGGTGATTGGCCGTGAATTATTTGTGAGATTTAACATACAATAACGGAAAAATGGGCTCCGAACATACTCATCACAACGAAGTACAGTACGTACACAGAAATTCAACTTAAGCTATTGTTGAAGTTTATTGGACAAAAAATAATGAAGTTACAATAGAACAGTCAATATAGCTAACATTTTTGAAAAAGAAATTAGCAATAATACTTAAGCTATTAATAATATAGTTATTATTTATCAGAATTCAATTATAATTTACTTTATTTATATGTCAGTTATAAGTCCTAGAAATTTGAGAAATTTAAAATGTATACTTCAAAAAAAAGGAAACTATCAAAAAGAAACTAGAAAGTTCTAAAATAAAATAATTACCTTCTTGTTTAAATAAATAAAAAAAATCATGAATATTCAAAAGAAGCTGTTTGTTAGTGCAAATAATTTACCTTTTTCTAATGAATGATGTCTTTTTTCTTAATTGCTTTAGCATGAAAACAAAATGAGATTTGGCGGTGCGGAAAGTACTAACTTCGATTAATTTAAACCGAAATTTTCTTTAAGATAAGGGTTAAAAAACTAATTTTACTTGAGGTTAAAGTTCATAAAGTTACCTAAATTTACATAAACAATTAATTACATAAACAACTCGGGTTGTTGATGTACAACATTACTTAAAGTTCATAAAGTTACCTTTAAACTCGGGTTGTTGTTGTACAACATTACTTAAAGTTCATAAAGTTACCTTTAAACTCGGGTTGTTGATGTACAACATTACTTAAAGTTCATAAAGTTACCTTTAAACTCGGGTTGTTGTTGTACAACATTACTTAAAGTTCATAAAGTTACCTAAATTTACATAAACAATTAATTACATAAACAACTCGGGTTGTTGATGTACAACATTACTTAAAGTTACCTTTAAACTCGGGTTGTTGATGTACAACATTACTTAAAGTTCATAAAGTTACCTTTAAACTCGGGTTGTTGTTGTACAACATTACTTAATATGCCGGAGTTATGACTAAAATAATTCGTATGATTGCGGATCAAATATTGGAGCATGGAATTTTTTGAAATATAGGAGCGCTTTTCTTCTGTTTGTTACGCATACACTTTCCTCGAGATTCCGATGACACCAAATGAAATATATAAGTATACGTACATAAACTAAAAACCATCTTACATAATCCGTTTGTAGCATAAACCACAAAATTCGTTAACATGGAAACCATTGTATAAAGAATAATTATTTTAAAATTTTAAACATAGGATATTAAATATTCTTAATATTATATATACATTTTATAATATTCTTTAAAATTAATAAACCTCCGTAAATTTATTAATTATAAAGTTACGTATATATTTATAATTACACTTCATGTAGTTATTTATATGTATCACCAATTGAGAAGGGACAATTTGTTTTTCCATATTCATATACACACTAAATTCACAATTCAAAAACACTAATAATCTTCTAAACACATGATAAAATATGTAATAATTTAAAAAGAGTAATGAAACTAAATATACATAGAAAACTTACATTTACAAACATACATTGGTTTGGGCTTGGTATGCTATTCACTTACAATATACGTTTATTTTGTCTGCTACTTTATCAATGACAATACATCTTAGCAAAAATCAAAATTAGACATCTCTCTGTTATTGCAGTGGTGAATAAATCATAAATATACTGTCAATCGTGCGTGGTAACCGACAGAATTACGCAAGCAGGGTTTAATACTTTTTTGACAAATTTTGAATGAAAAAGGTAGTTTTTAAGGGTAGTAAAATCTCTTAAGAGTTACTAATTAAGTCCTATTATTTAAAAAAAAAACATGAATATTTATTATATTTTCAGAAAAATATAACCTAGATAACGTTTAAAGACGCAGACCCTGTGGTTGTCATAAGTCGAATGAATCTTCTTCGTAAAAATGGACTATATTGTGCCATTTTTCACACATTAGGGTGAGTGCAATTACTGGAAATAAGTGGGGAATGGTAAAAGATTAGTCTTGTGATTGTGGGGCTGAAACTCAAAATATGAATCACATAATTGCCCATTTTAAAACACAGATTTGCTGGTCTTGGTTCAATTGGAGAAGCAGGCGTTGATTGGTTGTAAAACTTGGTGTTATCTTAGTGATAGATTAGCTTAGTTAAATAAATATTTGAACACTAAGACACAACACAGTGAAGAAATAACCAGAGGTCGCAGCCAATAGAGTATGTGTGTCGAGTATTTATTTCTCCAGTTTGTCATATGATGACAGGTCCAGCACCTTGTCAGTTCCTTACTTCATTCCTCCAAATCAAATCTTCGAGAGACAAAACGTAGTAATTATTACTACACATGTATAAAGTAATCTATTTATAACTGTCATCTATTTATAACTGTTCGCTACGACCATAAGAAAGTGACCTCTGTTTCTTTTTCTCCGTGGACACAAGTATTTTAACACTTTTTTCTAAGGGAGGCCGATCTGCCTTTAATTCTGACCCTGTCCATTCCTCAAATACTTCTAATCTGTTGTAGTTGAAAAGTTAACTTTAATTCAATTTTCAATTCGTTTTAACATCTGTCATCTTTTCTAGTGACTGGCAAGTTAAAGCCATACCACAGTGTAATATAAACACACAGTAGTGAAGCTTACTCATGTAAAAATGCCAACTGTTCAACGTTATTGATCCGGTAGAAAGCATGGCAGTGTACAATTAATTGAGTGTAAATATTCAAATCAAATCGTTTGTTTGCTATATTACCGCCAGGATCGCTTTGTTGATAAGTAAAACTGTTTCGCTACTGTGTGTTTATATTACACTGTGACCATACTGTATATCAGTTTATAATATACCATAATATACCATACAGTTATATATTACCAATACTAAATGTGTTTTGGCGAACACATGGTAGGTGTACAAAAGGGATGTCGCCAATTGCCTGCGAGATTGGCGCCTAGAGCTGTCTGAGTCAACAATCATACCACCATTGTAGCGTGACGTCGAGTTGGTCGATAACATTGTGCACTTCCTTCCGGTTACAGAACTCCTCAGGGCTGATTATCGATTCTCAAACACTGCGATATATTAATCGGTCCTTGCAACAATAGGAGCTGTATTCGGTCAATATTTGTAATCTTGACACACGTGAATTCCCATTTACAAATCATTATCCCTTTTCAAACTAATGTACTTCACTTTATTGGTGTACTGAGCTAAGCACCAATAGACAATAGACAAAATTCTTTATTTACACATTCCTGGAGAATAGTAATGGCGTCAGGTACAATTATAGTTACTAAAATACAGGTTAAAGTAGTTGTTTAGTTAGCTTCTCTATTCAATCTGTAAGTGTAAAGTTTGGTGGTCGTAGAACTCCTTCTCTGAGTAGAATGGTCTTTCCAGCAGCCATCTGGTCAGTGCCTTCTTGAAGTATCCGGGGGGTTGTTGCTTCAGATATTCTGGCAGTTTGTTATATTATAAAGCTCCTTTGTATGAGGGCTTTCTTCCAAAAAGGCTGAGGTGGTGGGGTGGTAGAGTGAAGTCTGTAGCGATCCTCGTGTTGTATTGGTGGATGTTTCTATGTTTAGGTTGTTCTGAGGAGACAGCATGTAGAATCACTTCTTGGATGTATAGACCAACGATGGTGAGTATTTGGAGTTGTTTGAAGGTTTCTCTGCATGATTCTTGGAAGTGAAGACCTGCGAGGCATCTTATTGCTCGTTTCTGTTGCTTGAGGACTCTTTCAAGGTTTGTGACAGTAGTAGCTGTCACCGGCTCCCACCAGGACCTGCATAGACAGTCGAGCCATACACTACACGTGCATTGCACGTTGTGCCATTTTTTATATTGACGCACCGTGCTTAGCGTGGCATGACGTGCGCCACACACTGTAAATGCAGTCCGCTCTGTGATGTGCCATAAGTCGCTGTTCAACTGTGATATTTTGGTTTTAACGTGATCTGCCATACTTATAATATCTAAAAATAGAGCTTTAGCCGTTTTTTTTTTTGTTTCGATACATGATATAGTAAGGTGAAACAGAAGAGGAAGCAAATATGGGCTAAAAATTTTTTGAAGAAGAAAGAAAAGTATTCTGACATGAGACTTCTGAAATTGGGAGAGAGAAAGGATGATGTATCACTCATTGTAAAAAGTACAACCAAGAATCAATGTTAACGCATGATATATATATAGCTTCAAAATAGTATGCACGTGGCGCCTTTAGTGACTATTTGTATTTAAAGCCTTTTTATGCCCTAACTGCTTCAGCTGGTAACAAAAAAAGTTATTATTTAAAGATGTATCTATTAAAATCTTTTTGTTAACAGCTCATGAAAATTAGTCTAACATTAAACCATTAATGTCTAACTATTCGTAACTTGAATATTAACCCTCAGGCACATACGTGGTTGAAAGTTACATTAGTACATACGTGGGGTGCTAGCAACACCCCATGTTTCTTAATTTTATTTATGAGTATTTTGGCGTTTTATTCATCACACCTTTGTACCTTTATATGTTTTACAATAGAGAAAAGGTTTTTACAAAAAAAATATATTTATATAAATATTGTTTATTTTATAAAAGTTCAAGAAATTAGAGAAAATTTAAATACAAACTGAATGGATCATTGCTTATGATACAGTTCAAGTTTAGTCTTCACTGCTTGACGAACTTTCTATAGTTTTCTTTTCAAAGCAGTCATGGCAGATATTTTTCATATGGTTCAAACACATGTACTTCTGACAGGCGTTGCAATAAAACTTCGTTTTCTTGCCTGATTTTCTTGGGCATACAGTGCATCTTCCAGCTGTTCGGGCATTGGCTGCGTCAGGCTGAACTGGTTCAAGCTTTGCTATTTTACATGCTTTTGTTCTGATTTCTTTGGGTAGATTTTGCATTACTGCCCTTTTTCTAATTTGAGGATCCAGTAAGGCAGTGGATAAAGTACGAAGATACTGTAATCTGTTTGTGTCGTCGTTTCCAACATTGTTGGCTTTGAACAAGACGAAGGAATTTATTCCAGCAATGTCTAGGATTCGATCTTCAGCCATTATATACACCAAAAAGCATTTATAAAGAGTAGTAAGAGTAAGAGTAAAGTAAAGTAAGAGTATTTATTAAAAAAACCTCAAAACTATTGCAATTAAACACACGAAAAAATAATAACACAATTGCATACGTGGGGTGTTGTCAGCACCCTATGGAACAAAACTGTTTATAACCACGACAAACGGCCGGATTTGATACTGTCAGGCAGCAGACTGACTCAAGGGTGATGCAATGGAAAGGTACTGCCAAGGTCAGCAGTGATGCCAACCCCAAAAGCAAAATTTCCCTTATTTTACAACACCGGGGTGCCGTCAGCACCCCACGTATGTGCTTGAGGGTTAATAAAGAAGTTGGGATATGACTCTGTGTGTCTTTACTATAATTAATTATTTGTTCTTAAACTGAATACGAGGTTCAAACCAAGTTTAACTCGTCTTTGCTTCAAAGCTCTTCTTTTTGCTAAAGATGCTTATTATAAGGTTGAAGCATTTGATGTGTTGTTGGTGTTAGGAGAATGTTTACAGAACTTTACTACAGCCGTTACATGTTATGTAGAACGCCAGGTATCTTGAAGACTCATAGAACGTGTTCGAGAGATTGGAAATGTTCAGCCTGATCACAACAAAGGTAAAGAGACTGTAAGACCAGATTTGGACGTACCCAATAACCCCATGGTTCTTGCCAAAGTACCGTAGTCAAACAATGTGGCTACAAGACGGTGCTCCTCAGCATCCTCTGGCTATTCGTGCACCGCTAGGCCAACTGTTTCAAGGGAAATGGTTCGATAGGGATGGATGGTCCTGACAGATTTCCTACATCACAGACTTGTCAACCATGAATTACTACTTGTGGAGTAGGAATACGAGCATTGTTTATCTTGCAAGTTCAATGGCTAGAGAAGGCATGATGGTGACGGTAAGGGACGCTATACTGTCTATTTATGAAGAAGAAATCCGTTAATGACTTTGGTGACCGAGTAGAACGTTGTATTGAAGCTGATGGTAATCCAACCATCTTTAAGTGTATTAGGTCCATGTTAAAACTGCTATGGTGTATGTACTGTATACTTGCTACTACCTAATTTATAAGTATAACTTGTGTCAGGCCTAGTGGTGAAGCAGTCCAACATCCGCATCTGGATTCACGACCAGGACCTTGGCCGACTCCAGCAGGTAGTGTGGGAAGGACACGGAGACAAGTTGCTCACCCAAACTAGTCAACATCCTTCTGTAAAACATTTCTTGGCAGCTGTTCCTTACATCATGGTAGGTAAAACAACTCCAGCTTTTTCATTTTAACAGGTGTTATACCATGGGCGTATTTTCAGGGCTAGTACTTAGTTAATTGTTCTTTTGACGTTAATTTACAAAGTGATAAGTAAAATGAACTATGAGTGAGTATACAATAGTAAATGATTTAGTATCCAGTTTGACAAACACACTTTGTACGTGTGCTAAGCTGAGAACATCGGGTCGGTGCGAAACGGTAAGGGCCTCAATCTCAATTATGGTACATAATTTTAAGTTAAGCATGAAGAAAAATCATGAGTATTCACATATTATTAACAATCACCAAATATATAAGTACAAAGTTCCTAACTTTAGTGACAGTGAAAAGTTATGAAAAAATATTTTATATGTTGCAGATTGGTTATATGAATGTATGCCAACATTAATTAATGTTTATTTGTTTGGGAACACTCCCTTTTTTGGCAAAAATGGCTTTCAATTAAACGCTAGCCCACTGAATATGTTGAGAATACGCCCCTGCTGTTAACATAATTGGAGATCACCTCTATATGTGTGGGTGGGTGGGAGGGTCACGTCTTTGTACATGTATGGGTATTCTTTACTGTCATAAGGCTTATACAAGCATTGACATTGTCAACAGTATAGCAGATAATTAAGCTCTTTTTCAATTAAGACTAAATGAATAGGCATTGTACTTAGTTTAAAATAAAAATTTATAAGATATAAAGAATAAAAAAAAAAGAATCAAATTTACACTACCAGAGCTCCAGTTGTAAGATACATGTTATGGAAGATCAATTACTGTTGAAATTACAACATTAAAACATAAGCTGTAAATAATATTAATTTAAAAGAAAATAATAGTTGCATAGTTAACAAATATAAAATTTAGAATCTGCCCATAAAAAGACACACATAATTACTATAAAATAAATAAATAATAAGTTAAAGTTACAAAAGACAAAAATTAGTCTATATATTAATAGGCAATATCTTTAAAATCAAATAAATTGTTCAGTGTATAAAGTGGATTGATCAAAAACAAGAATAAAATGTCTCTCTGAAAACATTGACAGGATATTAATCGATGATTATAAACTCTAAGATATATTTATACAGGATAGTTATAAAGTCCTTTCACCTACTTTTTTCTACAATTTAAATTTAAAGTTTTTTTCCAGATATGCCATTAATTATATAAATAGATATTGGGAATAATCTGAGGTCTAAGACATAGGAGTCAAGTTCTGAATTAATTATTTGAAGAAAGTCATGCGACATGTCTATTAACATTGTCTTTTCACCCTGAATACAATGATGTATTTAAAATTCAAAGGGTTGTACTGTTTCAATATTTAGTTTCTTCTATGAAAATCTGTCAGTATAATTTGTTATTAAGATTTAGTGAAAATTCCTGTAAATATTTCTCACATTGGAAACGGTTTTAAACCTTTTGAATTATAAATGCACCGTTGTTTTCAGGTTGAAAAGGTAATGTTAATAGACATGTTGCATGACTGTTTTATGATTAAAAATTTTAAGTCAACTTCTTCATCTTTAACCTACTTATATCTTGGAAGTGGTACCACCCTTCTGCATTTTTAGTACACCAATGTTCTCAGGATGAAAAGGCAATGTTAACAGATATGTCACATAACTGTCTTCTCATAACTGACTCAATCTCTTGGATCTCAGATTAGGCCGAATCCCAATATTCCATAGTACTCAAAAGTTAGAGCATCTACCTATCTAATGAACGGCATAACTCAAAAAAACTTTAAATGTAAATTGTAGAAAAAAGTGGGAGGAGGGGACTTTATAAACACCCGGAATAATATTGTAGTGTGACTATTGTGATTTACTTAATCTGTTAAATTTAATGGAGATATTTTATCTGCTCTTGTGTTCCAGTTATAAATATTATAGTTAACAATTAACATTTTGGAATATAAATAACACGTAAAAAAATATAGGTTAATAATTGCTTGTGTTTCTAAATTGATGAAGAGTTCAGAGTAGTGTTAATTATAAATTATTCTAAGAATATTTTAAAAAATAAAATATCACCTTATCAACCCTGTAATTCCATGTACCTCTAGCTTTATATTTTGTTGAAAAGTAAATTTTTGTCATAAAACATATTAGAAAGTATGAATGTCAACAATTTTAAAAGAACTATTTTGTTACCAGGGAGTGATAAAGGATGTGCATGCTGCAGCAGTGAACAATGACGTGATCCTGTTGAAGCAGAGGACAGAGCCTCCAGTGCCAAAGGAAATTCTACTAGCAAAGGATATAAATGGACTCACTCCATTGCACAAGGTTATAGTGAAAAATTAATTAGTTAAAAATAACTGTTTCTTAACAAAATGCATCGATATTAAATTATTTCTGACAGAGATTATTTTTTTCAGATAATAAATGGTTTTTAAATGAGGTATTTGAAATCATTTCAAATCTTATAGAGACATTCTTAGTGTCTTTGTCAATTAATCTTGAGCTTTTACATTCTGTTATAGCAAAGCAAAATAATAATCTTTAACCAAATCCTTATTTTGACTCTAGCTTCTTACAACTTGCAAATTAAGCATAGAAAAATTAACTCACTAACCCCTTTATCTGTCTTGTCGTCAGAAAGTCACTAAATGGAGTCAAATATTACTATCCTTTATGCCTGAATATTAATCAAAGACTTATCTTTAATGTTTAGTATTATTGAATTAAAGTTATAGTAATTCCCTTAGGATTCTTTCACCATTACTGTTGTGTATCTACGTAATAAATTATATACATCCAATCTAAGTCTGGACAACACTTCAGCACATATTTTACTTACAGACTATTGTACTTAGATACTTTCAACTTTATGTGAAGCAATTTTGGTTGCCATAAAGTTTAAAATCTATTAGGATCATATTTTATTAAGATACTTTAAAATTAATATATTATATAATACACTAACTCTTGTTCTAACTCTTTCAGCGCTACAACCATCCAAGTGTTTTGGCCTGAATGACCAGCTGTCACCATCGAGCTCTATCTTCAATACTATATAATAAGCTATAACTAAATCTAACATCACTAATTCTAGAAGTGTAAAAAAGGAGAGGAGAGCAGCATACCTGGTGAAATAGTAAATTAGAGACAAACACATACATTATACAAAGAACAGAAAGTTGGTGAAGTATTTCAGAACCACTAGCTCTTCTTCAGTGACAAGGCCACTCAACCCTAGAAGATGAAGGATAGGACTTTGTACTACAACCCTCTCATGTTTAGAAAAATTAAAGAGATTTTTTTGTTTCATATAGAAATTGTTATAGTGTCTAAAATTTTAAGTTTATAACCTCTGTTACCATAGTTGTTAAAGCCATTTATCACTCTAGGCAGCAGGGCTGGGCCATGAAGAAATCGTACGGACTATCCTGTCAGTGTGTCCTGAGGCAGTGGCCCGCACAGACACTGAGAGCCGCACAGCACTTCATTACGCCGCTGTGGCTCGGGGAAGTGGGGCTACATATGACACACTTCTAGACTTCAAAGCAGATGAAGCATTCGAGGACAAGGTAGATATTGTAAAAACATCTTGACTTTTTAATCCATTAATTTTTTAACTTCAAAAAATACATCAAAAGGTAACATATTTCATATTTGTTTGTTATGATATAGCTTAGTGACACTGATAAAATACAATTTACTACTTCAGTTCATAACTGACCTTGTGAAACAGGGGAACGTATCAGTAAATTGTTTTATCTGGTGTGTGTGTTGAGGTGGGTTCCAGGGCACAATGGCCCCACAGGAAACAAAAGGCTGATCTCCTAGCTAAGATAGGAGCAAGGACTCTATTTGTAGAACTCAAACCAGTATGTGGCATTGGACTTACCACTACCAAAACTTAATTATTGAACTTGGCGAGAAATTGCCAACAAAGCAGATGGCAGCAGTTTCATGACCAAGTCTTTACAAAATCTATGTAAAGGGAAACCAAACCTCATACGCTGACTAAATCATTTACGGCACGAAATTGGAATGACATCAGGGCGGTGATTGTGTGTATTACTGGACACGGCCACTTCAGAAAACATCTGGCAAAAATTGGTATATATAGAGAGACACCAGTTACCGGCTTTGAGGTGAGGCTCCTGAGTCCGCCAAACACCTAAAACAGAGTGCTCTTTAGCTCAGGAGAAGGAGAATATTCGGGGACGAGCTCTTAGAAGAAAGAATGGTAGCTAGTCTTGGAAAACACATTTAGTTAACAGATTTGTTACCTTTAACTTAAATTTCTTTTACATATGACCCCTTTCCCTTTTCATAGGTTTTCCTACACAGCCTCCTTTATTTCCTCTTCATCCACTTTTCACTTTTCTGCATTCTTCTTCTCTTTACTACATCCTTCCTCACTTGGTCCTGCCACCTTCCTCTTAGTCTTCTTCTTCTTACTCTACTGCTCCTTCTTCCTCGGCAATGTTATTTCTTATTGATCCACTGTATATTTCTTCATTTTGTCTGTTGTAGTGGTAACACTTTCAACCTTTTGCTGGTTATTTTGACCCATATTCTATCTTTGCTGCTAATCTTCTTTATTTCTCTTAAAATCTCACTTCTATTGCCTGCGATCTGCTTAAATCATCTTTTTTCCATCTCCATGTTTCTGCTCTACCTAATAATTAATTGATAATACATCTTGTATATAATTTTTTTAAATTTATTTATTTCATATCAATATATTCATTTCCTTTGCAATATTCGAATAATATTTTCTTTTAAGGATAAACTGTTATATATTTAAGTAGATTTTTCTTAATAAAACCTCACCCTAATTTGATAAACATTTTTTCATTCAGAGGAGTCATCCGCCCCCTTATTATATACAGAACCCTAAGGAGGTGGACCAAAGGGTTCTATCAGTTATTCCAGAGGCCCCTCGCACAGCCAGTGTCTTCCCCCCCTCCTGGGATTGGAGCTCTCTCCAAGGCTACAAGGGAGTAAAAGGCAGACTGCCTCCCCCAGTCCCAAGCAACAATGGAGATAGTGCCTTCGAAGACATGGCCCAGGATGACACTCCAGAGAAGCTAAGCCCTCAACACACTAAGGAGGTAAGTACGAGTATATAAGGTATTTGAAGGTCATTTAAATAAAGTTATGATTACAACATTAATAATATTCCAGCCTTATTAATAGTTATTATTATTATTATTTTTGTATATAGTTAAATATATTTTTCTCTGCCTATTTTCTGAGCAAACTATTTCAAAAAAAATTGATTTAATGTATATGAAGAGGTTCGTGGTATAGCTGAAAAAATGGTCACCAGAAAAATTAATATAACAATCATTAAAGGAAAAATTGTAATTATTAATGATCCAGCCCTTAGATTTGAATAAGATGAAAACCAACCTATAAAAAACAATAAAGAAAAAATAATATTTATAAACCAACAGTAAATTATTGTAAAAAAGGTATAATTTGGAAGAAACATAAATAATTTGCTTTTTAATTGGATAAAAGGAACAATATCAAAATTTAATGCTGATTTATATAACAAATTTAAATTGCAGAAACATAAATTACAAGAAATTATCATAATGACTCTAAAATATTCTATTTTCACCTTACAAAACCATTTAAATAGGGTTTTTATGAACTCTTTAGCCAAACTGTGGCATTTAGTTCTGGACACGAAAACAAACAAAAAATGTCATATAACAGTATGGTTTATTTTGCTTCGTTAACCATCTTTATAACAAAAATAATAACTCAAGACCCATAAATGCCACAGATTTCAAATTTTGAATACTTAGTAAGGCTGATAGCACCTAAATGTACAGTTATTTTTGGTGTTTTTCTCAACTGTTTGGAAATAGCTTAGGATAAGAAAATTAATGTTTTTTTTCTTTCTCATTTTTAATTTTTGGAACTTAAGCTATTTCCACACAGTTGGAACAGAAAATATCGAAAACCATTGCATTTAGGTGCTGTCAGCCTTACTAAGTATGACAAATTTGAAATCTGTGGCATTATGGTTCCTGAGATATTATTTTTTTATAAAAATCACAAACATACGAGCAGACGGTTAATATTATTACCATATCCACTCAAAGGCATGGATCTGGAGAAGTCTACAGTGTCCATGTTAGATAGTATCCGGTTTACAGTTCTTATTCAAAAGAGAGAGCTGAATATTAGGTTTGTCAGAAAGCCAAAAGTCATATTCATTTTGTGTGGTATCGAATCTATTCCAAACTATTATTTCTTGTTGTTACAACTCACACTCATTTTGTATAGTAGCCTATATTAGGAGTAGGGCAGAAGATAAGTTCACTAAAACTGTGCAGTAGTGAACAAATAGAGACATTACATGACGATAATCATTCTGTGTGGTTAAATTTACACTAATTAAATCTTGCTTGAGTAATCCACGGGAATAAAATAGGCATAAATTTATACATATATTTCAAATACATGAAAGTATGATCTATTAGTGTTAATTTGATTTTATTTCTATCGAATTCAACAGCGGTCTTTTTTTACAGATGTCACTCAATAAAACTACAGAAGAAATACATCGACCCCAAACATATGACATAGATGGAGAAGCTGATGAGGGAGTTGAAGAAGGAGAGGAGGAAAAGGAAAAGGGATATAATGCAGACAATGAAGAGCAGGAAGGTCATTACGAAGCGGAGTACGCTGAAGTAGACGAAGAGTTTGATTTAGGAAATGAATCAACGAAACTAGGAAAAGAAGAGCAAATTGATCAAAAACAATCATTAGATATTTTAGAAGAGGATAAAAGCAGTCATGGAAATGATGGAGGGCGAAGGAATCTGGATGAAACAATTAATGCAGGTAAAGTAGTTATGAATGAAGTTTTGAATTCATTTGAAACTGGTTCATCAAAAACAAACAAAAAAGATTTAAAAGATAAAACAGCGTTTAAAAATGCTGTAAAGTCAGTAAAAAAGCAACTTATAAACAACAAAAATAAGGCAAACTCACAATTAAAAAGCACAGCCAAAACTGTTGAAAAGGGGTTTAAAAAGACAGGACAAGCTGTAGAAATGGTTGAAAGCAGTATAAACAGCATAATATATCAGATAGATAAATCAATAAAACAAGATATTGAAGCAACCAAGTCTTTTTTACGGGAAGAACAAGCCATGGTAAATAAAGAGGCAGGCAATTTAATTGAAAAAGGATCAAAGCAAGTAGTGAAAAGGATAGAAGATCAGGTTGATGGTTTAAGTAATAAAGCTTCTAAAACTATTGAAGAGACTATTCAAAAGACTGAAAATCTTGTGAAGAAAAACAAGGAGATCATTAATAGAAAAATTGGAAAAGGCAAATTAGCTTCAAAAGAAATACTGAACCAAATAGAAAAAAAGGCTTTGAACGAGTCTACAATAGCATTAGATTTGTTGAAAGATAAAATAAAGACAACTGAAAAATTTATTCAAATGGAAAGAGATTACAATAGTAAAAGTATACAACAAAACAAATTAAACGATTCTAAGAAAGTAATAAAAGACAAACAACAACCCAAACAAAGTGATTCTAACAAATTAAAACCAAACATCCAACAGCCAAAAGGAAGTGACTCAAATAAAGCAATGAAAAACATCCAACAATCCAAACTAAGTGATTCTGGCAAAGGAATAAGAAATAAACAACAATATAAACCAAGCGAATCCAACAAAGCAGCAAACAGTACTGATAAGACTTACTTAAATAGTGATCCCGCAAATTTGTTAAAAGCTGATGTTGTTGCAACTCAAGCATTTATTGAAATGGAAAAAGAATATAATAAAAAAATCACCGACACAGTAAAACAGAATAATGGTCTCAAAACAAAAGAAAAAACTAATGATTCAGTGTTGACAAAAACCAATGAAAATAAAAACTCTAAAGTAGAAGTTCCAACCAGATCTGACACCCCATTGTACCCAAAAACAGAAAAAGGAAGAAAGGTAAATTCTAAAAGAAAATCTTTGTTAAAGAATACAAAATCTAGTAATTCAAATAATGAAAGTATAGATGAGAATAACCGACCAATTAATGCTGATATTATGCTAGCAAAGAGCACAGCACCTAGTGATAAGGAGGGAAACATACAGAATGAAACAAAAAATGAAAGAAGATTTTCTGTTTACAGACCAGCTCAAAAGTGGAAAAATGCCTCAGCATTAGCTAGGTCAGCTGCCATTGAAGAGAGTAACAAAAGAATTGAAGAGTTGCGAAGAATTATTCCAAAACACTCAAAATACCGTTTAAGTGAGTTTGCAGAGTTACTAGTGTTCATGTCACAAAATGTACAGTGCTCACTATGCAATGTACATAGAGCATCTTAGATGTTGAGGTCAGTGGAATGTTTTGTAGCAGTAGATGACATGACAAGGCATGTTTACTTAGGTGGTTTTCACTGTAGATTGTTTCTTACTAACGCCTTTTGTATGTATGAATTGTATACAGCAGATCAAAATAAATTGCTGTAAAAATTAGTTGAAGGCATGAATAAAATAGTCTCTAGTTAGTCCATAAAGCTGTTAGTGCATTCAGCTCTCTGTGTTTAGTTAAGTTGTAGAAATTGAAAACAAAAAAACTACACTGGCGTGGTGGCTCAGTGGCTAAGGCTTTGCATTGCGGAGGGCTTGGTCCAAGGTTCAAATTCCCACTGAGCCAACGGTCGGTACTTCACTGGTTAAATAAAGTTCACGCATAGGCCTATGTATACTGGCGAGTGAAGTTTTTATTAAAAAAAAAACAAAACAATTTATTTTTTCTGTCAAAACAAAGAAAATTAGAAAATATTCTGCAAATTTCTAATAGCATTACAATTATTATTTCATAACATTAATAACAACCGAATGTTAAGATAGTTATATCTTATAAACATTATCTCGTTGTATTCTGCTATGCTCGTTGTAAGGATAACATACTAAATCACTCCTGGAATAAAATATCTATTTAGGTTTATTGATTAGTTTTGGTATATTTTTCTAATAGGAATAAAAAAATTATCAGAATAAAAAAAGAAACCAAAGTGACTACTTAAAAAAATCTAAACTTGCACAAATTCTAGTTAAAAATCACATAATACCTTGAATCTAGCTCCCATCAGAAATAAAACACGAGGTAATAATAAAAGTGCAATAGAAACTAGTTAATTAATTTAATTGAAGTCACTGTTTTTTAGAATGATTTAATAGTTATAATGAGAATACTTTGAAAAATGTTCAAATTGTAATGTAAATATACATTTTTTTTATCATAAAGGTTTTTGGGTATTTTGAAGTCACATTATCTGCTTGTCTAATACCAAGAAAAAATAAAACCAAGTAACTCTCAAAGTTTAAATGTAATATAAAAAAACCTTTTAAAATCTTAAATATTTAATATTGACTAAAAGATGGTGTCTTAATAAACACGTAACAAAACTAATATATATTATTGATAAATGAATTGATATGAGGTTTGATAAGTTAGTAAATTTTCTAATGAAACACTTTTTTTCAACGAATAAGCGTTTTATTTTTTAAGATAATCACCTTTTCGCTTCATATGTTTAGCGTTTTTTCAATTATTTTATTCTCTCCAAGTAATAGGTTTCCTCAAGGCCCTCAAAATAGGCGTTGTTTCAGTCAACCTCAACATTCAACCCAAATAACTTACTGCTCAGCTATTTCTGTAGGTTTGCAAACAGGAAATAGAAGCAGGGAGCTAAATCTGGAGAATATGCTGGATGGGGTAGCAGTCTTTGCTATCTTGACTAGACACATGTGCACTTTTGCGTTGAAACAACACTTTCTTCTTTGAAAGATGCAGTAGTTTTTGCTTCAAATCTACTGTACTCCAAATATTCACTTAAAAAATGTAATGTACCCGTTCATTTGAGATACTTAGACCCTCAGCCTCCTCACACACTTTCATTCTCCAACCATATAGTTACAGAGTGCCACCCGCGTATTTTAGGGAGGGATTAGCCAGCAGAAACAGAATCAGTGAAGCAAGTCTTAAATGGCTCGATGAATTGGACTTAGCTTGGGTGACAGATCACTTTATATTTTTATCCAATTAATATGCCATCATGACTTTTGGATCTTTATCCGAATATACATCGCAGCTTTTTAAACTTAACAAATGGTAGCTGACAACAAACCATACAATATATATTATTTCTGGAGTGCTTTTTTGACTACCTGAACGTCATTTATGCTAGTACAACCACAACAGAACTCTGTAAAGCACTTCTTACCATTGAAGTGCTTTACACTTACCTATTACTTAGAAAATCCCCATAGTATTTATCGATTTTTCCTTTTCATTTTAGTGTAAAAAAATGCTTAATCGTTACACACACTTCACTTTTTCCATTTTTTGTAAAATTCACGAGGTTGTCTGTTTCAACGGCTGTCAAAAACTAACTGCACAACTGGCTCAAAATTAGAATGTTGTTAATTCATAGAGTACAGTTGATGGAAGCAGTGTTGCATTTAAAGTTATTGCACTGGAAATTCCAAAAGGCACTGACTTATCAAACAGCCCTCATAATTTTAATAAAGTGAATTTCGTTTTGATTATTGAATTATAAATTACTTTAATTCTTTTTATAAGTTTTAAGTCTCTTTCAAATAATCATGAAATCAGATCACAGAGTTAGAAACATTGTGAATTGTTGTTTCCATACTAATGATGGGAAATTGAATTTTACAATCCTTGGAGAAATATATATTTTAAAAAATATGTTTAGTTTGTTAAATACATTTTATAAGCATTGGAACTTTTACAATGAAATTTGCTCCTCTTTCTTTTTGAAAATTAGAATAATTATATTTATTTAGTATTTTACAATAACCTAATATGAAATAAAAAGAATTGTAATCCAATACAAGGAGCTAGATGTTATATTGTTAATTAGTCCAGTTTAATAAAATATTTCACTATCAATTGGGTCTGGTATAGGGATCTTTCCAATCCTTCTAACAAAATAATATTTTATTTCCTTACATACTGCATTTTATATAAGTTTGTATCACTTGGTATAACATGTTAATGCATTTTAATAGATGAACATCCTTCCAGTTCAGAGAGGGACGGAAGTGGAGAAGATGAGCGCATCAGACAAATAGTGGAGTCAGGGGATATAGAAGAGATGGCAGCAATGGTCCTTGCGGGGGATGGCGCTGCATTGTCAAAACAGCACAGCAGAGATCCCGATATCCAGATGTTCATCAATAACATTCCCACGTACCTGGTGAGGTTGTTTGTTCACAGCTTTTGGTACACTAATTTTATTTTAAGAAATAGTGGCACTTGTTCAAATTATACTCCATTGGAAAATTCATTTAAAGCATCTATTTTAATATAATTTAAATTATTATATTAGTTTCTATATTTTCAAAATTGTTTATACATAGCACTGGTTAAGACAGATTGAAGATGAACATGACCAATTATCATCTAATGAATTTTATAAGCTGTATGCTGTTGATTTATATGCTCTTTATTTTTAGGGAGTTTAATAATAAGTTTTATACTGATTAGGGTAATACTGTATTTAACCCTTTTAGGGATGTCATCTTGCATAAAACCACACATCAGGGACATTTTGTCTACCCTGTCCATGTAACAATGTTTAATGCATCCTTTAGATTGCTAATCTGCTCTTAAAGGATTAAGTAGTGATGAATAAACAGAAAATATATAGGAGGAAATTCTATTATATTTCCTCCTAAACGTGCTTTAGAGTAAGCAATCTAAATCTGGGCTATTCGGCAGATGTTTGATTGCACACAATGTTGCACTTGGTTAAAATTGTATTTCCTATAGTCTGTACATTAATATCTAAGACCTACTGGATTGTAATATATCATTATAATAGTGGTAAGACAATTATTATTATTACTATCATTATAATAATGGTAAGTCAATTATTATTACTATCCGAAAGTTTGAATATTATTAGTATAATTTTTCCTGGGGCTGAGACCCTTATGAATCGCTAATAAGAATAAAACTCAAAACACTGCATTTATTTTATTTTAATTGATGTACAATATTTATATTTAAAACAGTTTCTGAACATTTCTGAAGTAAATGGTATACGGTATATAATAATATAGGCAATGAAAATTACAAAAGTTGCCTTCCATTACAAGAAGTTTCAACTGTCGAGTCAAGATCACGGCATGCAAAAACAGGTGGAACCATTGTCTTTTACTTCATCTAAGAGTACAAATTGAACTTAAAAAGATAATTTAAAATTTTTTGAGCTAAAGTTTTTTTAATTTATCAGGTTTTATTACTGACACTCCTCAGTTTGAGGCTTACTGTGCACCTCCACCATCATGCCCTTATGCATCCATAGAGCTCTTGTAAGGATGCTAAAGTATTTCAAATCCCTAAACTTTATTTTAAGTAAATTCAGTAGCATTTGAAGCATAAATATAGTAAGGACATACTCACTCCAACACCAAATCTTTCAGATAGAGAATCATAAATACTGTAATTCTTAAACCTTTACAATAGGTACAAATATATTCTTTAAATGAAATACTTTTTCTCTCTGTTGAAACTCAGAATAAGATCCAAAGGGTTCACACGGCGACACGTGAGGGTAACCTGAAAGAGCTGCAATCTGCTCTGGATAGAAGGAAGTTTGCCGTAGCACATGAGAGTGCCTCTCCTCTACGAGCGACACCACTGCATGTGGCTGTGCTTTACGGTCGTACTTCAGTTCTCAGGTGGGTGTCAGATTACTGGTTATCAATTTTATCAGTAGCCTCAAATTAGACAGTCGGGGACATTGACAACTTTACACATTTTCTCGTATAGTCACATAGTGGTGTGAAGCAAGTTGATTTATATAGGTTAAGAGGACAGCATAGCCAAGAAATAAATATTTATGTTTTTATAGTAAAAGGTTTTATTTGCCAAATGATGTAAGAGGCGTGTTTTTAAAGTAAGTACCGTTTTGGAATCCCACCGCTGTAGCGCTACGATCGGCGTCCAGCGGATGCATGCTAGATACTACTATCTTTTGGCAAGCCACAGCAGCCGTTATGGACCCATTTGACTGTATTTAAGGTCGCTTATGACTGTTTAAAATTCCTCCTCTGATTAAAAGTGCCGCCAACTGTAAAGTACATGTTGTAATAAGTTTTCTTAGCAATAAAGACATGAAAGCAGCTGACATTCATCAAGAGATCTGTGAAGTTTATTGAGAAAACAAAATGAGTGATGGGATGGTATGGAAATGGGTGAGAGCTTTTAAGGTTGTGCGAATGTGCATAGGGATGAAAGAAGTCGGAAACCTTCACTCATTACTGATGACTTTGTGCAAAATGTTGATTAAAAAAATCAGAGAAAACAGACGCTTTACAACTGCATCATTATATAATGTGTCTTCAAGTGTCAAGAAGTGCAATTATTGAAATTGTTACAGACTGTTTGATGTACCGAAAGTTATGCTTACGGTAGGTTCTCAAAATGCTGACGGAGAATAAAAAAAAAAAAAACAAACGTTTGGCAACAATCACACAAAAAATGTTTAACCAGTTCTCTCACATTCCTAGAACATTAGAATCGTGATGGTTACAATTTTTTAAACCAAATTAATTGTCACTATGACATACTCACGATGAATGTCAGCTGCTTCCACACCCTTAGCGTTATGAAAACGTACACAGTGCATAACACAGTTGGCGGCATTTTTGACCGGAGGAGAAATTTTAAACAGTCATAAATTACCTTAAATACAGTCGATGGGATCCGTAATGGAGGCTGTGGCTTGCCAATAGATAGTAGTACCTAGCACGCATGCGCTGAACAACGACCGCAGCGCTACAGCGGCGGGATTCCAAAACGGTACTTACTTTAAAAACATGCCTCGTACTAATATTCGTTTATACCTCCACACTCTTTGTGTGGTGAAATATACCTTAATAATTTGTTTTTAAATTAAAATCTAAAATGAGATGCTACAAATTGTAGTTTGGATGGATTTAATTTACCTGTATAGTTATTTTTTTTCACAAAAATTAATTTTGCCATTCTAAAACAATTTTTCTTCAACAAAATCTTGTTTTGATTTTTAAAATGTATGCTAAATACATTTTTAAGTAGTTTTTGTAACATTTCAGCTGCCGAGAACAAAAATTATTCTGCCCAGAGCATTACAAACCACAAAAAAGCTATATTTAATGAAACAACTGAGATTTAAAATTAAATAAACTAACATAAATAAAGTAGCTGCTATGGAACACATTTACTTACAATAGTTAAGTTCTTCTTTACAAGTCAGTACAAACTTAGGTTGTGTTCCATATATTTTCTTCTTCTTGATTTTTTTGACTCCTATTGTATTTTATGGCAGTTCTTCTTATGAAGTCTGCACTACTCTCATGTTTTTCGCTGAACAGCACCAAGGAAGTTGGAGTGACATTCTCTATAGAAATCACCCATAATTGGAACCTGTCTTGATAAAATTTTTTAACAAATTTGATGACCTTCTGAATTTTCTGCAATAAAATGAAATAAACTTATAATTATTGGCGATTATAGTATTTTAGGAGATGCTATCTGTTTCTCAGCAGTTATGTGACGCTCTAAATGCATTCAATTTAAATTGGTCTATGAAGTACTAACAAACGTAAATACCATTTTTAGCATAGCCTTTTTTAACATTACAAAAGTTCAGTACTAATATTACTTCCGTGTTTCAGGTGATCTGTCCTTCATGAAAAACTGGACAATGCTTTTCAGATCGAGTGATCATCTTCAGGTCTTATGTCTCTCCTGTTCAATTTAGTTCTAGTCTGTTGCTCATGGACAGGACTAGTAACAGTGTGTTCTAGCAAGAATATTGTGACTCGTGTGAACTTTGTTGTTTAAGTGCCATTAATATTTAATAAACTTAATAGAGACATGCGACCTGAAGATGAATCACTCGATTTGAAATGTAACAGTTAATCATCTCTACAGGACTGAAATGACTGTTTTTAATCCGTATTAAACACTACCTCCTCTCTTTAATTCACTCAGGGAGTAATTATTAATGAGTTCCATTGGAAATTGATCTTCCAATTTCAAAGCTTAAAAGATTCGTGCAACAAAAATATATAGAGCAACTCAACTAAAATCTCGAGTGTGAATCAGTTAATTTGTGCAGGGAATTTAATCAGTACAAGATGTATTCAGTATAGAGAAATGTACAAGAAAAACAAAAGCTGTTAAAGCTTGGGACAATGCCAGAAGGCTAAGGAACACAAAAAGTGTCTCAAAGAATACTAGGCTCAAGATGTTGAGACTGTGTTGGACGACTGTCTCGTAGGTCTGAACCTTGATTTTAAAAGGGATAATAGATCATATGGAATATGAAATGTTTTGAAACTGTTTCATTACTAGTCTAATATCATCTGTGCAAAACAAATTTTCAATTTAAAAATTTGTTAATTTGTTAGGTTTGTTTAGTTTATTTATCCATAGACTTAATGGAAGGTTGAAGGAAAAGAAAATTTAAAGTGTTACTGTGCGTGTTTTATTTGCCTTTGTTATGAATACAAGCAAGCCATAATACCTTTATAGTTTTTAATAAAATAATATTTATTTTAAATACGACCAGGTTTTTGGCTGGTCGGTTCCCTGAAACCATACAAGCAGTTGACTCCAAGGGCCGCACCCCTCTTCACTATGCTGCCATACTCAAAGACAATGGACACTTCTACAATCTGTTGGTAAATCAAGGAGCTGACAAATCAACACAAGATATTGTAAGTTTTGAATCAAATTAATTTCTTCATATTCTGTGCAGAAATTGATACTAGCAATCATTTAATGTGAAATGATCAATTTAATAGGTTAACACATTCGCTGCTAACACAAAAATTGTAAAACTGGCCCACCACCCTGAAAAATATTATTGCATAAAAACTTACCTTTAGGTGAGGTAATCTGAAGTATATGGTAGATAAATCCATCCCAGCTGTTTTTTTTTTTTTTTTTTTTGTAGTTTTGGGGTTTCAAAATTTTGGGTCAGTACTGACCCACCAGGAATACGGCAGAGTTCAAAAATTCTATTTGTCTTTTACACATATTTAAAGTTCAAAACAGTAATATATATACACTAACTGATAATAAACTAGTACATTTTAATATTTACTAGGCCATATTTACAATATATACAACGAGCAAAGTGAATGTTTCTTTACGCATGGTACTTTTCATAGCAGGGAACGGGACACAAATCTGGTTTCCCTGGGCATTGTGCACAAATATATAGAGTTTTCTCTACCTTCAATGTAGCATAATAAAACAATAGTAAATAACCATAATAAAACAACAAAACACTATCACTATACACAGCAAAACATACTATAACACTACGACACTAATCTACAAAACACTAAAGGCTATAAAGTATGAAAAAGAAATCCGAGCACGGAACCAATAGATTACATGTTACTACGTATGGTTCTAACCACGCTGAAACATTCAACAAGTTCAACGACCCGACGCTAACCTCAGACTGGATCAATAACAAAAGGTTGTGGTGAGGGGACAGTACTGACCCACCAGCAGCGAATGTGTTAATATATGATAATAATTAATTGCAATAATTGTACTTGACTGGTATAGTAAAACATGTTTAAGATCATCCAAATGATATTGTGTCGTAAAATGATCCATTTTAGATTAATTTGTTAGAAAACATAACAGTTCAATTTTGAATCGTTTTGTAAAAATCTTCAAAATTTTGCTTTGAGATTATAATTTTATAATATACCTTATTGATCTCTACAATCACATAAACATATATTTTCAACTTTATTTATAAAATTTGTTAACGGAAAATTGTGTGTATGGGTTTATGTGACCTTAATCAAATTTCTAGCTCCAAGAGTCCTGCAGCCGAACATGATTAAATTTTATAAGAAGTGCCTCTTTGCATCTTACCTCACCAAGATAGAGGTTACCATAAGGATTCCACCAATAAACCTCTTAATTCTGTTTGATTGATTGATTAAAATTTTATTTAAGAAAGCAAAATTGTAAATAAAAGTGTATCTGGACTTGTACAAGTGCACTATGCCATGCCACTTTAGTACCACAATACTCTGCAGTGGTACAAACAAGAGGCATAGTTGTTGTACCCAGAACTTGTAAACTGACTCATCAAGATGATTCAGGGAGATGTAAACAGTCAGTCAATAGTTTTAGCTCAGCTGTTTAGGAGGCTTTTGAGGGTTGATCTTGGATAACTCCAAGGTACTGAGAATGTTCTTTGAATTTAACTTGATTACTACAAAAAGTGTATAAGTTTATAATTAATTATTCATTGTAAACTGTAAGAGCCACTCATTCATCATACTTACAGTATTTTAAATAAGTTTTAAAAATAATTTATACATTGTGACAGCCTTTACAGCTGCCAGAATGATTATGGACACTTTTAACTCCTAAACAGTAACAACTAATGACAATCAATAAAGTACCAAGATGGCAGCACAGTTAACTCGTACTGACAATAGTGCTAGCTGACTCCTTGCTTAACCAGTAGCCTGACTGAGCAGTTGTGAGTTGACTTCAATAAAGTACCAAGATGGCAGCACAGTTAACTCGTACTGACAATAGTGCTTGCTGACTCCTTGCTTAACCAGTAGCCTGACTGAGCAGTTGTGAGTTGACTTCAATAAAGTACCAAGATGGCGGTACAGTTAACTCGTACTGACAATAGTGCTTGCTGACTCCTTGCTTAACCAGTAGCCTGACTGATCAGTTGTGAGTTGACTTCAATAAACTACCAAGATGGCAGCACAGTTAACTCGTACTGACAATAGTGCTTGCTGACTCCTTGCTTAACCAGTAGCCTGACTGATTAGTTGTGAGTTGACTTCAATAAAGTACCAAGATGGCGGTACAGTTAACTCGTACTGACAATAGTGCTTGCTGACTCCTTGCTTAACCAGTAGCCTGACTGAGCAGTTGTGAGTTGACTTCATAAAGCGACTTGATAATTCAATACATTTTCAATGAGGTAATATCTGTTATTCAAAAGTCTACCGGTTGAGATCTTCCTTAAGATGGAAAAATTTGTTTTTTTATCTAGTATTTTATCCACTTCTCCATAGTTGTATCAAGAGAGCAGAGCAGATCACTTCTGGTTCTGAGTCACTGTTTTTCTTACACTCATTATACAGATTCTCACCTTTTAATCCCATTTTTAGTCTAAAACAATTCAGCATTAGACAGGACAAGAACTGACCATTGTGTCATACCATTGGCAAAGTAAACTTGATGTCATTATTAATTTTTTTTTTTTAAACTTCACTCGCCAGTTCACATGGGCCTACAGGGCTGTGCGTGAATCTAAGGTGAGCATTACAACAATCTAAAGGGTTTGAATCCCCACTGAAATGTGTACAAGCCTTTGTTGACAGTGAGGGAAGACAATCAGTGCTGTCCTTCTGTTCTAATATAATAGAACTTATTAGAATGTCACCAAATAAGGGTCATATACCAATAATTTCAAATATAATGTGAAAAGTATTTATTGATGCTTAATATAGTAAATTCTTGGGTGAAAATAAAATTTTTTTATATAAAAGTGGAGAGACCTAACCACAAGCCGTTTCAGTTTATACATCGGTTATCTAAATAAAACTACTTTTTTAATATTTCATTTTTTATGTTTTGTAAATTATCTTCCTCACTTACTATACTGTTAAATTACAATACAATTTAATTTAACCGTTTTAGTGCCAGAGGATTTTTAAAAGTTACTCTCTGCCAGTGCCAGCGGTATCAATTCTTACATTCTTACATATGAGACGCCGACACAACGTTGTTGGTATTTTAAGGCGAATATGAATGGTTATATGAGTGTAGGATGAGTGTGGATGAGTGTAGTCTGGTTACTAACTGAGTTCAACTGTTCCTCAGAAAGGGCAATTTATTAATAGCCCAATAGCCAGGGCAACTAAGGGACCTACAGCTTTTCATGGAATCCGAACCACGTAGTGCTGGTCTGATTTTCAGCTAATTGACAAGCCTGATACTCAGTTATCTCCCCCACACAATGTATTTGTACAGTATGCAAAAAAATAATTCATATCTCTGTTATTTATTTCACAAAATTAATAATTTGTATACCTAAATAAATGTTATTTATACAAAAATAACCAGTATATGAAAATAACTTATTACAAATAGCCTTGCACTATATATGCTGATTTTATTAAAAAGAAATTTACGAGATAAGAAAGTTTGTCGTCTCATTTTTTTTTTTTTTTGGAATCCTTATGACCATGATAAAAATTAGGTGGTCTCTATTCAATCATTTTATTTTGAAGATAATTTAGCTATTAACATCCTGTTGACATTTCACAATAATACGTTAACAAATAAAAAAGTTATGGTGATTTTTAAGTTTTTAAAACAGCTGTTTTCTGATAGGTTTTCGTACCGTTTGTATTATATTATAACTAAATATTATACACATATACCAAAATCATGGTTTTTATGTAAAAGTATATGTTAAGAAATGAGATTATAATCCTAAATCAATCAAAAGTTTATTTCTGAATTTTTAATGAATTTCGTTTGTGAAGTACTGTTAACAGGACGTTGGCACTAAAAGGATTAATTTGATTTCTGTAATTACCTAGGACGGCAAAACTCCAGCATACTACCTGGACCATCCTGATTACGTGACTCATGAACAACTTTTGGCAGAGTTTGAAGGCCGACAAATGACAGGCTTAAATCATGGATTCACTGTCACTGATAAAGGTAGGTGTAGCTGGTTGATTCTATTTATTAATGTACACATCATATCTGCTTATAGTTTTAAAATTGGACAATAAGTGGCATTATTTCTGTAGAGAGATCGTTCTTTAAACATTGGAGGCACAACAGTTAATATAAACCAAAGAATATAAACCAATAACAATAACAGATAATATAAACTAATTACAAAAGTCTTAAAAACTTGGTCAATCTTTGCTTAACATGAGCAGACCCTCTCATTCTAAAGAAGTGAAAGATACATTTTGTGTCATTATTTCACCATATTGTTTACGCTACACTCAATATCGTAATAAAACACTAAACCTGAACAGAAATGATCTTGATTTAGTTATGTTCTTGAACATACTGAAACTTGCAACAGATTTAGGTATATTATTGAAGTAGGTAAACTTTCTCACTACGGCTTCAGTAAGAAGGAATTATTGTAAAAGTTATCAACAACGAATCAAGCAAAAAATAATCACATGACATAACTGATAAATTTTTACTATAGTTAATTCAGTTAATAATGTAAATTACAGTATATCTTTATAAAACTTCATTTCACACAGCTTGTTTGCATTTTTCTCTGTTACTCCGTACACAAATACATGTCAAGCCTCCGTTTTGTACAAATTTTTATGATCTTTGCTTTCTTCAGTCATTTTACGTATCAAAAGACATGCACATATGTGAGTTGATCACGTTCCTGTCCTAAGAATGGACCATAATAGTTGTATCTCTTGTGAAAAGAATTTAGCATTATAATGCGAGTGTGATCAAGATTGAGTGTATGTGTGAAGTATCTAGCTGAGAGGCCGTCATCAGTGGTACATTTTGTGGGGTGGCAAAGAGGGTTTGAGTAACCCTTTAAGTAAAATTACATCTTAAAATTTCATATTACTATCCTACAAATAAAATATTAGTACAAAAGATCTATTTAAATGAATTAAAAACCAAAACAATGTTTTTATTTTGTTTTCAAAAAAATTTTATTTTAGGATGTAAAAATAAAAATTGACAATTACATAAACTTTTAAAGGTAAAAACTATTACAATTTTTAAAGTTATTTTTGGTATGGAAAATTTCAAAATCAAATTACAACAGACCTGTCAACTCTGATGCAAAATGTGTGAGTCTCATGCATTCAAAGATCGTCTCACGCAAGAATCCTACAAACTCACGTCATTTATAAGAGTCACGAGAAGTTACAATAATATTCCCTGCTATTTATCATTGATAAATGAACAGATAGTGATGCTACTAGAAGTTAAACGCTACACTAACATATAAAGTGGTGCAGCTGATGAAAAACACTATACCAACACAGATGTACATCCGTTATTCTATGACACAACTACGCCTAAACCAAAGCAAATGATATATTATTGTATGTTGTATATGTTATTGTGCTTTTAATAATTATTATAGTAATTAAGTTTGTAACACTGTTTAAGTATATTCTTAACAAAGAATTAGTTTAATTTGTCTTACCGATAACACGTTCTTAAAACTGGGGTACCAAAATTTTATAGTAATCTGATTTTTTTTTGTATCAGTTATCATCTAATAAAGTTTATGTTATGACCCTTTGGAATGTTTTTCTGTTCTCACACAATCTCATACATTTCGCCCTATCTAATTTGGGAAACCTCCCGCATTGATACATCTCAAGGTTTACAGATCTGTTACAACTAGAAAAAATAGTTCACCTCAATTCTTTTTACCTCATAAACTTGCCCTCTAAGCTCTAATTTGCAGTTTAAGCAGTACAAATCTAGACAGTTATTTGCTAGCTTGTAGTTCAGTTGATGTGATAGTGCATCCTGCTAGGGAAAACAAGTTCTGACCTGAACTTAGGCCCCACCACTTTCACACACTCTCACCACCTATCACACTCTCTACCCAACAAAAGATTCTCCATCCACATCCATTTACAAACATTGAACCAAATCCTGCAACATATTATGTTTTAGAATTTAATTGTCTCTTAGGGTTATTTCTGTATGGCATTTTAAAATGTGATTACAATTTTTATAAGTACTTTTTTTACTTCTGAAAGGCTGCAAAATAAATTAGACTAACTAAAAGTATATCTTTTTATTGCCGAAGCAGTTTAAAACAACTATCTAGATTGAACTTTGTGGATAGTTTGTCAGAGTCATATGCATGGTTATTAACACTATTGGTGACATTTCTGTTGGTAAAGGAAAGTGCTATTAAGATTTTGTTGCGGTTTTATTTTAATAGAATTTCATCTAAAATTCTGTAAATTAATTTACACATTTAAACCTCACTAAAAGCTCTTTAACAAACTAATTTAGTAATTTTTTATTTGAAACAAAAGAATACTATGACTGGTTATTTCAGTGGAGATTGATACATTTTCTGCACGACGAGCCAATGAAGATGATGAAATATTGAAGGCTTTGGACAAGGGCTTCAAACAAATTCATAATCCATTTGATAAAACAAGAAATTTATACATTCTTGGAGAATTCTTATCTCAAGATATATTTAATCATTATAGAAAAATGTTGACGAGATCAGATCACACATTGTTGGATGTGATTCGACCTGGAATGAAACAAGTTGTTGAAAAGTCAAACTCCTCATCAGAATCTCCTATAGTTTTGCCCGACTATGAAAGTTTCGAAGTTTTTAAAGATCTTGTTGTACCTGTCATAAGATCATTAAATGGTCTGCAGCCATTTTCACATTCAAAGACCCACCCAGAGTCATTCTTTTGGCCAGAGGAATCTGAGGAGAACTTAGAGTTCATAAATCTTGACTTGTCCGAGAAAGTTCTACTCACACTTACTGTTGAGTGTTCAAGAAATCTGAAAAGTTCAAACTTTCCTTGCTCTTTATCTTTAAATGAATTAGAGGAAACCGAACTTCTGCTATCAAACACTTTATCAAAATTCTACAAAACTCAAGATGTTGACAAACGTTCACTCATGAAAGAGGAATCTGACATTGATGACTCTAATGGTGTCTATTGTACGTTAGATGAGATCCTTGAGCCAGGAAGTGAAATATTCAGGCAGCTTGACAAACAGAACCTCGTAGACGTAGAACTTTTAAAGGAAAGAAGACGAGGTAAACACTGGCCTCTTGGCAGAGGAGTTTATATCCAACCAGATATTTACATGGCTGCATGGATTAATGTACAAGAACATTTAAAAGTAAAGTTTTCTACTCCAGAAAAAAGCAAGGGTAAAATTGGTGTGATATTTAAAAAGCTATCTGAACTTTTCCAATATCTTGGCAAAGATTTTGAGTTTGAACGAAATGAGTTTTTGGGATTCCTTAATTCTGATCCACAACTTGTTGGCAACGGATTGAAATTTCAAGCAAAATTGAAACTACCCTACCTTGGAGAAGATTATTTTGATCTTCAGCAAATATGCCATATAAGAGGTTTATCAATTGAGTGCTTGGAAGGCAAACATGAGTACTCCTTAAAAAACAGGCAAACACTTGGACTTACAGAGTTTGACTCATTTAAGGAGTTTTCAAGTGCAATAATAAATATAATTGAGATGGAGAAGTGCAAAGCTAGAGCAGACTCTTCGAGCTTATCTAAGATATTAATGAATTTCATTAGAAGAAGGTATTAGTTTATTAAATATATTCCAGCTAAATATTGAACAATATATTGTAAGTTCAAATATAAACATAAATTGTCAATTATTTTAATCATAATTACGCATTCTGAAAACTTTATTTAACCACTCATGTTTAGTTAAATATATGTTAGTTTTTAAATTATTCCTTATATGTTTGAAATGTATACATTTACTCAGTACAAGTAAACGTCACACAACACAAATTTATTACAATTTAAGCACAAAATGCACAAATACAGTATATTATAATAAAAGTCAGTGGCGGTTACTCCATAAGAGCACATAAGCACGTGAACCCCCTGTGAGATTTGAAAAAGAAAATGAACCACATTTAAAGTTTAGGTTAAATTATTTACACATTGTAATTACGACATGTCAATTTTTAAACTGTCAAAAGGTTTAACTTTACTAGGTCAAAAGCCGCCACTGATAGAAGTACAAAATGCACAAATATTATGGTGATCGAATTTGATGAACCACGCTCAACTTTCTCAGACCAGAGGAATTCACAAAAGATATTGTAATATATTTGTACATTTTGTGCTTATATTGTAATATATTAGTGTTGTGTGACGTTTACTTGTACTGTATATGTACCAACACGTATTATGCTAACTCAAAAACTATTTTGTATGTATTTTAATAATTTCATATTTAATTTTCTTGAACTTTGTCGTTTAAGTTACATTTTTTAAACTATTCACTGTATGTTAGATGTTCATGTACGTTAATTGTAGAAATTTGATAACTACATTACTTCAAATCAAAGCTTATAAAGTTTTGCTTGATATATAAAGTGTTGCTTCATATTTTCTTCTCCCTAGATTTATAAATTCATGTGACAGATTTATTTTGAATCCCTATTATACTAGTAGCACATTTTTAGTTATGTTATTTTTCACTCATAAATCTTTTTTATCTGTTCTTAAATATTATGTTTTTAATGTTTTAAGACTATGTAGTTCAAGTAACAATTTTTTTACATTGATCACTGTATATCAAATATAAATTTAAACCTACTTTACTTCCAGTTGATTACAACTTACATTGTTTTTTAGTTTTATCAGATATTTTGTTTCTAGTTTTATCATATATTTTCTTGATGTTGATTTATAAATCCATACCAACAATTTTTTTTTAATTTATTGAAATCCTAGCAAACTATTAAATATATTTTAGTGTAATAATATGTAATGGCCTTCCTTATTAGGGTTTGTATATTCATTGTAAAGTAGATGAATAATATTTGAAGTCATTTGAATTTATGGATTAAGTTTAAGAGAAAAGGGGTATTATGGTTGCTTATCTACTCAATCTGTACCTCAACACAATTCAACAGACATGCAATAGATCGCTTTATAAGTTCAGAGTAATACAGATTAACCAAAAAAATTGTAGAAAAGCATCAAAGCTGTTTTTGTTGCATTCTTATATAAATAAAAGTCATGAATTATTTTGTTACATACAGTCTATTTTATAACTTCTTCAATTAAAATTGTTAAACCAATTATGACATTGTATATTATAAAAAATCCGAAAATTTAGAATATGTTCAATCCTTGAGCCCTCTCTCTACTCTACTTCAAGTCAAAGCTTACAATTTTTTATAGTTTTGCTTGATATTTCCTTCTCCCTTGTTTTATAAATTCATATGACAGATTTATTGTTCAAAATAATACAATAACTAGATCCCATAGACTAATGTTATTGTCCAGAGACAAAGGAGGCTTAACAAAATTAATTCCAAGAAAGCCCATGCCTTAAGAAATGTAAAGGTCCAATGGAAGAATATAAATTCATATGACAGATTTATTGTTCAAAATAATACAATAACTAGATCCCAGAGACTAATGTTATTGTCCAGAGACAAAGGAGGCTTAACAAAATTAATTCCAAGAAAGCCCATGCCTTAAGAAATGTAAAGGTCCAATGGAAGAATATTTGTAAAGAATTCATATCACCACATATATGAAGGAAGTAGATGTCAAAAGTGTGCTAAATGTGTCGGTTAATTATTTCACCAGAAGTCAAGGGATGGCAGGGCCAATACCTTGTCATTCCCTCCCTTATTCCTCCCAAATACTCAAGGATAAATTACTTCAGGTTTATAAAGATGTGCATTAGAAGTAATCTGTATATAGCTACATCTGAGGCATTTGTTGCAGCCATTAGAAAGCGATTTCTGTTTCTTTTTCTCTGTGATATTGCCAAGGAGTCCAAATCCGAAAGGTTGAGCCAAAGTAACAGCACAGCATAATATAGGCTGAATCCAGAAATTGAAAACATTTGTAACTCAGTATATTAATGTTAAATAAAACAATGTACACATACATCAAATAACACTTAAAACGTTGTGATATTCCATTGGTTTTTTTAATGAAAAAATCATACAATTCAAGACACGCACATAAATAGTGTTTGGTGACCGAAAGACTTTGGTTTTCAAATATCGATTGATAAGTAAAGGAATAAGTCAATCCAACCACTTTGGAGTAAACAATGACTTTCTCCAAACTCTATGTACATTATAGTACATTTTTTTAAATTGGAAAATTAGGTATTTTATTCTTATTAAAATTACCAATGTGAATAAAAACCTCTACCAACAGTGGCCAACTTTATTGTGAGACACTTTTGTTGAGATTGTAGCAGTCAGTTGTCAGGATCAACCGTTACTATCCTTAACTGAACTAGTATACAAAGGCCTGGCTTGTAAATTGCTACAGTTTGGAAAAACTTCAATTATTTTATTAAAGTAATATAAAGTTAAAATTTAGGGCTACTTACGTAGTTTTAGGATGTAATAAAATTATAAACTGAGTACCCTTTAACAGATTTTATTAAAATTGATTAAACATGTTTCAACTTTATTGTCATTTATTATGAACTTTATTATCATAAATGACAATAAAGTTGAAACATGTTGTGTTTAATCAATTTTAATAAAATCTATTAAAGGGTACTCAGTTTATAATTTTATTACATCCTAAAAATATTTTATTAAAGTAATATTTGATCATGTTTTTTAAAAGAAATAGGACAAATCTGCATGCTTACATAGGAAGAGGTTACTAAACATAAACACATCACAATGCTACTAAAATCTCCACTGCCAAAAAGGCAATTTTACACTTAGAGTTTAAACAATTCCACAGACTTCAAAACTGTATATATTTAAATATCCCATTAATTAAAATCCTATAGATTTTCTGATGCAGTTAGTATTCTATATTAAATGTTTTCAGCAGTGAAATACCAAATCGTGAAACTACATTTCAAATGTGGGTATATACTGTTTGGAGATTTTAAATATAATGCACGATTCAAATATAAATATATTGTATAATTTCAAATATAAATATTTGAATTGTGCAGAATTTTTGAATACCATTAAATGTAAGTATTCCATATTGACAAATATGTACAATAGGACTTGAATTGGAAATCTTAAAAATAATCAGTTGGGTAAAATATTGTTTGCTTGTTTTCAAGATACAATTAGTTTTATATTACTTTGAGAGTTGGACTAATTGGAATAGTTTTTCAAATGTTCTTAAGAAGATTTTACTCTGGTTTTGAGATTGACAAAATGTAAGTTTTTTGTTTTCTGACATAAATTTGCACTTGTGGTTTTTGCTTTTAGGTTTTGCAACTTCATTTATCTTTACTGCTTTTAACGCACGTGCCGTTATTTTCCCTCTCATTCTTTTAACTCTTCTCTCTCCCCTATCTCTTCTGTACTTTTATTTCCTTTTCTGCCTCAACTTTTACTTCTCTTTCTTCTCTAGTTTTTGATAAATCAAGTACAATGGTTTAATCACTAGGCTTAATAACAAATTATTCTATCAACATATAAGATCCTTATGAGGCAACAAGTAAGAACATTTTTGATTAAATTACAAAAATCAGTGATTAGAACTTCATTAAAGATGAATAACATACAACAAAATAATTACTGTACAAAATAACATGCAAAAATCATATTACAGATTTAGGCATCACAAGTTTATGGATAGTATAAATATGTACATTTTCCAACCCCACAATTTGGAGTTGGAGCTGATGACTATTTTACTCTGCTGTTATTTTTCTTATATTTGATTTTTTTAAATGCACAAATATTTTTATGGTATGATTCAGTTTGTGGCATTGCTTTGCTCATACTGTACAGAGTATGAATCTGTTTAAAAATATTTTTTCGGAATTGAAAATTTTAACAGTATTTGGGTAGTACATTTTTGAAACTATATTGATTTTTAAAAAGAGTAACTTAAACAGACAGCAGGATTTTAAACATAAATATAGCACAAGAAATAAGCACAACTCAGTCTCATAACATCATCGGCTAGAGTTGTTCAAGCAAACACCAATGTATGCTAGAAATAAATTCATAAGAAAACTTCCAGCACAGTTAAAGAATGAGAAGTATCATCAAACATTTAAAAGGCACCTTAAAAACATTTGATTTATCTAGCCTTATACTCTATTGATGAGTTTGAAAATAAATTAAAATAAATGGTATATTTTGCTAAAAACTGGATTAACTCTAGATAGGTATCATACATAATTTTGATGTGTGTTAGGTACTTTTTTGCTCTAAATTAGTTATTTATCATAGCAGAAGTTTGTCCAAACAGCAGTGTTTCAGTTCCCCCTTTTTTTAGTGTAATGTATCAATTTTGTATCATTTTTATTAAATTTCAAGACTTAGGGAAAAAAATACGTCAAATTTATGTACAATACCTTGAAGCGAAAAAAATACTTTTCAATAGGGTCTTATAGGACTTAGCAGTCACTGAAATTTGTAATATATGCTAACAAAATGTATTAATGATTGTTCTTCAAATGTTTTTTCGTGTATTTGTGATTTTTGTTAAACATTATCAATCTATTAACTGTGTTTATGAAGTTTACAGGTCACCTAAAATTTACGTATCAATACCCTTAGCGTCATACACATACACGATACCTATCTAGGGTTAGTGTTAATGTTTAATTTTAAGTTGTTTCCAATTTAGACATAAGTTTAAGAAGACGTTATTCAATATACACACTTTCTGTACCATTATGAATAAAGAATATTGAGTATTGAGTTTTCAGACTGCTCAGATATAGATCCCTCACTATAAAACAACCTTTCAACCGACTACCAGCAAAGTGCCGCATTGATTTCAGTAACTCATACAGACATCACAACAGTCTCAGACTCATCTACAGCTTCCTTGTGTTGACATCTGCTCTTTATAAAAATTGTTACCGTATAAATTTGTGCCTATACAACAAGCAGTGTAAAAACATACAAATAAATTACAAATATTATCAAAAGGATCTTATCCTGTCATGGTTACTCAGAGATTATCACTTAAAATCATAATAAATAAATTAACAATGAAAACTAACAAAATGCTACAATTAGCATTCGCTCTATGACCCTGCACTTAAGCAGCTTGGAATAAGTGCATGGTTATATTGTATTGTAGATTCAATAATTAAATAGAAATGTATGGTAATTAATTTTTACTCTTATTAACACTTTTTGAGGTATTAAATTCGAGTACCAATTTCGAACTATTTTCTCCGTTCTGTGGTATAAAAAGTATTCATTCAAACTCTTCTAAATTGATTAAAGATTCATTTAAAAAAGTAAATCTATATTTTGAAATGTTTATACTAAAAATCAGCATAACAAGTGTTTTTCGCAAGAGATTGAAGCAAGCTTGATTAATTCAATATGCAATAAAAATACAAATATGTAAAAACATGAAAATGTTGGGTTCTAATTAATTGTTCAATGTGATGCTTGGCCCCAGGTCTATTCCCGGTGAAACCAAGTGCCTCTTCATTAGTTCAGAAGTCACATTAAGGTGTTGGCTTAAGTGTTAGATGTCGAGGGGAGCTGGAAAATGGTTTAAATCTTTGTGCAACCTTGAAGTAATTGTAAAAACTAGTTCACAATGCTGATAATATTTTACTTGTTTTGTTCTCCTGAGCTTGTAGTTAGTTACCTGACGTAAGATTTATAATTTAATAACTATATTATTGGTACGATCTATAAGATTTAAACCTTTGGGTTTTATAATTCGGACTAGTAAACAATTTTAGAACCCATGCACATTTTACACTTTGTAGAAATCATTTTTCGATGCAAGCAATGTCTGGATTAATGATTTTTAAGTATGTAATGAAATCTATGAAAAAGTATAAAAGCGCTTTTAACCTTCCTTGTTTTTAAAATATTTTGGATTACGCATACAACCAATATCTAGTTGGTTAGTTTTAAGGACCAAAATATTTTCCTCTGATCGCTTTGATACGATATGTGAACCATGTTTTCCTCTAATCACCTTGGTACGAGATGTGAGTAATGTTTTCCTCTAATCACCTTGGTACGAGATGTGGGTCATGATTTCATATAATCGCCTTGATTCGAGATGTTGGCCATGTTTTCCTTTAATCTTCTTGATACGAGATGTGGGCCATGTTTTCCTCTAATCGCCTTGAAACGAGATTTAGGCCATGTTTTCATCTAATCGCCTTAATACGAGATGTGGGCTATGTTTTCATCTAATCGCCTTGATACAAGATGTTGGCCATGTTTTCCTCTAATCTCCTTGATATGAGATGTTGGCCATGTTTTCCTCTAATGGCCTTGAAACGAGATGTAGGTCATGTTTTCCTCTAATCGCATTGATACAAGATGTCGGCCTTGTTTTCTCAGTAGCGTCTCAAATGGCTACATGAGTAACATCCAGCTTTTAGGTAGCATTCCTGTGGTGGCCGTGCTAGTAGAGCTCTTTATCTAGGTTCTATTAGAACATTTGCACACAACTCTTCCACTTTAATTGTGTCAATGATAGTTCATAATACATCAGATGGTCAAGTTGACCATAAATATGAGTAGAGAATTTTGTTCAATATGTATTAATTATACATTTTGTAGATTACTCTGTAATTGCTATATTCTTGTTAATTCTATTAAAAAAGGTTTATTAGTTGAAGATATATTCTTTTGATTTTTTTATACTAGCTTTCACCATCAGGTTCCATAATACTTGGGTATATTTATTTATTAAGACGCCGATCGTCAAGATATTGGAGGCGAATATGGATTTTGAATGAGTGTAGATGAGTGAATGTAGTCATTGTTACAAACTAAGGTCGACTATTCCTTAGACAGTGTTATATGCTGGACTTGGATCTTATTCAGTACGCTGATGATACTACTGTATTGTTTGAAGAACCTGATTATGATATACTGAGCTGTTCTATACTATCACAAGTGCCACTTTTTACTGACTGGTTTAACTCTAATGGTTTATCATTGAACATAGCAAAAACTCAATTTTTAACGTTTCAATCAAATTATTTTCAAAAAGAGAATTTTGATTTAGTCATAAATAGTGCAGTAGTAAATAGCCATAATAGTGTAAAATTTCTTGGCATCACTATAGATCAATATCTTAACTGGAAAGACCATTTAGATGAACTTGGGAAAAAATTAAACTCTGCTTGCTTCTCCATTAGAATGATTAAAAAGGTTACGTCTAAGGATGTACAGACAATGGTATATTATGCTTATTTTTTTTCATTATTAAAATATGGCATTCTTGTATGGGGTAACTCAACTGGCACTGACCGGATATTTTTATTACAGAAACGTGTTGTCCGCATACTTGCTGACAAACCAATTAATTACCCCTGTAGAGCATTATTTAGAGACTTGAACATCCTTACCCTATATTCTCTATACATCTTGGAATTGGCCTGTTTTACTTTCAAAAATAAAAACTATTTTTTATCTCAGAAAGATATTCATGAACATTATACAAGGTACAAAAACAGTTTACCAACAAATCAACATAGACTGTCCAAGTATGAAGATTCTCCTTATTATTTGGGGCCTAAGATGTTTAATAGGTTGTCTGATACCTTCCAAAACATAACTACTTTCTCAACTTTTAAGAAGGAACTGAAACAATGGCTTCTGCAAAAAGCATATTATTCTCTTAATGAATTTTTCTGTTAACATTTTGTTGTGTGTAAATGTATGTATGGACAAGTCACTGGGTCTATGATTAAAAACAGACTGTAATGTGATGTATAGTACAATAAATAAAAAAAAAAAAAATTAAATTAATTAATAGCCCAATGACAAGAAAACAGTGTGGTTATCAGCTGTTCCCTTTAAAAATATTGTTATTATTCTGATTGGGATCAAACTGAGAAATTTTAGCTTATGAAGGAGAGCTTTAAATAACTACGCTACTGACCAATATTTCTATCGATTAGTGTGGCCATTATTAAGGGGCAGTATATAATTGAAGAAGGAAAATATATACCGTATACTTGTTTATACCGTACTAAAGTGTTATTACCTTAGTAATCAAAATTGATTATTGGGAAATCAATTTCAGGTCCATAAACCCATCATCATTCCTCAATTGAATCGGAAATCAATTTCTCAGTAATTGATCCAAATAATCCATTTGGATTGCATCACTTTAGCAAACCCAGGCCCCAAATTGAATGGTGTTTAATACTTATTAAAATTACTCAATTATAATTTTGTATTTAAAAACTTGTTTGTATTTGTTAATCTTGTTTTTATAGTTTATAGTGTTTAGTTTACTGTAGATATTAGTAAATGATGTGTATTCTTTGTTTATTTGTTACTGCGTTTCTTGTATAATACTTACAATAAAGTTTATTATGTTCTAATACATAAGAATTGTAACGTAGTTATGGATATGTGTAAGCATGTCCCCACTCACAAACCAACTCAGTGACCTACTTGTTCTTTCACACAAAAAGCAGAACTAAAACATATGAAAAAGACTTAGTTTAGCAATAATACAAGTGATTGTGGTTTTATGAAAAATAAAATAAATGAAGCTTAAGAAAGAGTGAGCAGTATAAATAATAAATAAAAATGCCTCTATTGCGAGCAATTGTCATTTTACAATGTTTTTCACGTTTACTCATTATCCTTAAAGTAATTAACCATTATAATTCATGTTAACTATTATTTGATTATTAGTTAATATGTACTAAATATATTAATCACAAAATAACTGAACCATGAAGTTTGGGGAAACAACCTTATATTTCAAACAAATAATAAATTAGTACGAAAATGGCTTGCAGTACAGGTTACGACTGATGATGCCCTATGTATATTAACAATGAGTATGTACCAAACTCAATACCACTGTACATGTATGGGTGGGCGGGTGGGTCAATACCACTGTACATGTAAGGGTGGGCGGATGGGTCAATACTACTGTACGTGTATGGGTGGGCGGGTGGGTTGTATCGAAGAACTTCTCACCGAGAAACTTTCGTAACTGTTCATAGGTCCCTGAGGGAGCGTGGAATTTTTGCTGAAGTTGAAAAGTGGGGTTGTCCAGTTTCATCGACAACTTGTAGAGCTCAAGAAAGAATATTAAATGCCATTGAAGAAAACCCTAGTACGAGTGTCAGAAGGTTGTCACAGGTAGAAGGAATGTCAAAAGCCTCTGCGTGGCGTATTTAGAAAGATCAAAAATTGTATCCATATCATATTCAACGAGTCCAAAGTCTTTCTAAAAGAGACTTTCAGCCTAGAATTAATCTGTGTTAATGGCTTTTGGGAAAAATTTCTTGATTCACATGAGACATATACAACTGATGGTTATTAAAACATAAAAAACAGCTTTAAGGAGGTAAATGGTTACATTTAGTATCCTTTTAAACTTGAAATTCACAAATCCTATATGTTGGTTTTGGAGTACCCCTATAAAATTTCACGTACCCCAAAAGGGTGCAGATGACACTTTGAAAACCGCTAGTAAAATTAACAAATGATTTGAAATCGCTATTCATAAATAAGAATAATAAATCATTCAAATATTTGTAAGGATAGATAGGACATCAGGATTACCTAAGAAGACAAGTTCATTATTAACACCACAGTATTAGTAAACAAATACTCTAATGACACATTTTGCACAAATTTAACAGTTTTTAAGTTTGGACCAAAATTTTAATATACATAAAAATCAGCTGAGTGAATTTATTTACCAATTCTCAGTTTACTATAGTTTGACATTGCAGTATGTGTTTGGAATGCTGCCTCATAACAATATTAAAATATCAAAGTTAAAAATGCCACTGGCATAGAAAGAAAAAGAAACGTGTAACAGAAATAACTTCACTGACTAACATTTGTTTACAAATTTATATTTAACTAGCTGAACCCGGCGGACGTTGTCTCGCCTTTCATTTTTCATTTTTTAGGAGGCATGTCATAAAAAGTAAACTGCAAAACAAATAATTATTTATTTTTATTTTCAAGTTTCACCACATGTTTTAATTACCGAGGAAAAAAGGTTAACACCAAATACAGATCACCTGATCAAGTAAAAGTAGTGTGTGCTACACTCTCAAGGTGAAATGTAGAACTACAATAAATCAAAACATATACAGTACTGTTGTTGTGAGAACTTCAATCTGCTTATGGCATGTGAAACTACATTAAACCACACAGTCATATGTTTTTTGTAAACAATTCAGATTCTCCATTTGAATAACATGGGATCTTTAGGAGCCCATGGGGCGGGACCCTGTGGACGGATCTGCATCAAACTTCACAGAAACCATCTCGGGAGTATACAGGACAACATCCTAAAGTTTCATGGCGATCGGTTGGATGGTTTGGCAGCGCATAAACTTCAAACATATATATATACAAACATCCTCTTTTATAAATATAGATTAATCCAATATTCTCTCCCTGCCTTTTAAAATATTCTAAATAAAATTTGTTTGTTGAGGAATTGTTTGTATTTAATTTAAGACATTCTTGCAGTTGATTTTATTGACTAAAATAGATTGTTTGGTGTCTTGACTGTAGAATGTAATTTACATTTAAGTTCACATCTAGCCAAATTTTTCTGTATTCTACAGTAGAAATAGCTGGCGTTTTTTTTATCTTGTTGTGAAACTTGACTGTACATGTGTTCACCACATTACAGGGATTGGATTTATCTGGTACAATCTATACAAATCAGTTTGAAAACATGATTCGATTTTAAAAATGGTACATAAATATATAGTTTGGTGCAAATTAAACTGAGAAAAGTTTGGATATGTTTATTTTTACATAATATGTTTGAAGCGAGTCTTGTCAAAGTTTCATGTCAACTTTTCACGTCATTCATCAACCTATTCATTAAAATCGTTCACTATAGAACATTGTTTGGTTTGCAGCTAAGTTTATAACTATCCACATTCATTACAATTAACTCTTCTAAATATATTCCCATGTATATAAAAAAATGTAACGGCCACGAGTTCAGTTAAACGTCACATGAGAAACTTGGATCTCACTATAAATGCAATTTTCCATACTCTATGATAGAGATAATAACTTTGTGGTTGGATTTTCATAGTAAAAAATCACAATACCAATATTCATTTATAAAGACTTGGAATAGTACTAAAAATCAGGAAACCTTTACAGATAACTGACTTTAATTAATATGAATGAACAGTTTTAGACTTGTTGCTGTTTTCTTCAATTGTCTCACTAATTTATTTTGAGAGTTGCACATGACTGCCAACCTGATGCACAGCATGACGCCTATCACCAACTTCAACACTTTGAATTCTTACTGTAAGCACGTTGTGTGTGTTGTCCAGCCATAGACCTAATAGTTTCTTCTGTTTGATTTGTGAGGTGTGTGAGCAATTTTCAAGAGTGGTAGAAATTAATTTTACATCTGGGTTACGTTTCTCTGTGATTAAATCATATTTTTACTTATTTTAGCCACTTAAATATTTAGTTCAGTACAAAAATAAAAAATCATATTTGCTTAAAATTCACAATCAATTGTTATTACAGTATAGTATTTTGTTCAGCCATTATTAATTGCTCATTTTAATATTTCTTAGAATGGTTAGCGAAGAGTTTACTGTCTTCATCTTGGTTTCTTCAAGCAATGTTTAAAATATAAACATACTACGGTACTTTCCAACAAACAGCAGGACCGAACCAACATGACAGTTAAAATAATTATCAAATACCAAAGTTAAAAAAAAAAAATTAAAACTGTTGAGCTTTTTATATAATACATACCTAAGTAAATAATCATCCTAGTTAACCTCCCAAAATTAACAAGAAATCAGTGAAACGAAGAAAATCACTAAATAAAAATTTTAAACAGGCCTGTAATTAGGAATTGTGCGCTCCCATGCTTAAGCCAGTCAGGTACGACTTATTACATATATCTAAGGGAAGAGCCATGATTGGAAAGCTATATTTATTATTCTATAACTTCATCTAAATTACTATTTACTTCCTAAATAATATAATACAACCTTTTAATATTGGATTATTAAACATAGACATAAAAATATGTTTGTAATGTTGGTTTACTTGATGAGTGGGTTTCTTCTGGCTTGACTGTGTGCAAAACCATGAATTACTTTTTCAAAACTTATTCTAATACTTTTTATGAAAGAAAGCAATACCACATGTAGTTTTGTATCCTCTTTAAAACAGTAAAATATCGTCAGCTGATTAGTTGTTTGTATAGCTGTTACATTATCCCTTGCACTGGCGATCAAATTTGCCTTGACTGGCAGGCCATTTTTATAGTTTGTGCAAACGTTTGTTTGAAAATTACTATAAATTCAGGATTTGATCAGAATATAATGTATTATATATCAATGTATTCAACAGTTTATGTTCTACCACATAAAATCTTTAAAAAAGTTCAAAATTATTTAGAAATAAATTTTTTTAAGTTAGAATTTTTATTTTCTGAAAAACAATTTTCTAATTAGTGACCATGTAGCAACACTAAAAATGATCAATAACCAAATCCAAGATATGCAAAATGTGCAAAATGTTGTCTAAAAAAGAAAATACTAACTGAAAAGAACTTATTTTTGTAAATTATTTGTAAAAACGGAAATTTATAGCCGACTCGAGTGTGACTGGCGCCAGCTGTCTACTGAAATCCACAAGTGATCTTTTGGCAATGGCCAATAAATAAAAACAAAAACTATATATTATATGAAGTGAACATATGAAAAGAAAGCGAGTAATTTGCCGAATAAAACGGTATAATCTTGAGTCCGATCTATTAGTTGAGTTTTCGTAAAATTACGTAATAATAAACATGCAATCTAAAATTAGCTATGAAATAGGACACTGCCATGACACACGGGCCAAATATGAGTCGTAGATTACGACTTTCCAGCGTTAAAAACAATTGTAAACAAATGAACAATTTCCGATTTATTCCTCACTCTTGACCATAAATCATTTTAATACGGAATATTGTCATACATTACAAATATTGTCACTGAATAGGACCATAGATTTCTATATAACAGTGGTATCCTTACTGAAATGCTGAACTTGCACAGAAAACCTTAACCCACCACTGTGTGAATCACGCTCAAATTGTCAATTATGCAAGTCAAAATTCAGTAACTCCCACTCAAATACACTTTTTTAGAAGTGAATATACGAGTAGCTGTCAAATCCATTCAATAATTTATACTACTTTATAAATATACTGAATTTTAAAAAACACCTTTAAAAGAGTGTATTAAAAATGTAGTGAAGCTTTTAAAGGTATTTCGCCTGTAGACATACCTTTAAAGTTGTTTTTGAGTCTTTAGTTAAAATTATTTATCGATTCAGTTTAATTTTTTTTAAATAAGACAAACTAAACACACAACAACTAAGAAATATAAACTAATGAAATTGTTGGTACTCTAATATTACTGATTCTTGAAGTTTAAAATAAACGATCAACATTTCAGACCAAATAATTTTTTTTTTTATCTTATTAAAGATATGTTTATATAAATTTTAAACATGCATAAGTAATGTTCTAAATATATTGATTGAAGTTTTTTTTTAATTATTTAATAGAGGTTAATATGTTTAGTAATTTCTTCAATTTTATCATTTTTTACTTATTATACTAAAGTTGTATCTGAACCATACCGGATGCCTTGTGAAAGTAGAAGTACCTTAACAAAAGGAAGCTTCAAAGTTCAATCAGTCAAAATAACCTAAACTATTGTATTCACCTATTTATTTAGTTTAACGTGAGGTAAATTTACCTTCAATTTGATGGCTATATATATTCAGAAAAGATTATAAAAGTGGGAGCGCACACAGTAAATGCATTAAAGTCAATGGGTCTGGCCGGTGAGTTTCACTTCCAGTTGGCTCAGGTGCTGTTGTGCTTGAACTACTTTCTTAACATGGAGTGAAGTGATCCAATTTATGAATAGCACATGCCTAGAAAAACGGACCTGAGTACAAATGAGCAAACCAATTCCGTTTGCTATACACTCAAACTTAAATCTTGAAAACACAAGTAGTATGGCTCTTGTTCCTTAGATACAGCTGTAAATTGTTCCCTATTTCACATAGCTTTCATAAAACATAACATTTAAGCAATTATATTTTTTTACCGTTCTCATAAATGTTGTTTTTTACTAATATTATGATTGTAAAAATATAATTATTAGTAATTTTATCATAAAAGACCCTAATTTATATATTGATATATATATATAGGATTCAATTCCAGAAAATGAAAAAAAATCCTAGTTTGTTAAACAAATTTTGTGGTTAGTTTTCAAGAACTACAACCGGTTACACTCAGTCTCCATCGGACAGATGATAAAGGCTGATCAGCTGTTTTGTTCTTGACAGGTCTGTCAGAGAAGGCTGTCATCTCTTCAGGCATTCCTGTCTTTGGACCTGACGAGGGACGTTACCTTGCATCTTGTGAGTCTATCTTCTTCTATAGATATTTCATGCTCACAATACCATTTGCTGATTTTCCAAGACTGTTTCTCTGGCATGAAAAATCCTGTTTTCATCTTCTAGTAGAAAATGTTGTAACGGAAGATAGTAAATAATTGTCAATTGTTTGTCAATTTTGGTTGGTCTACTGCTCTGATAGTTTTTAATTGCTATTGAGTGTTTATGCCTGCAATAAAAATAGCTATCTTACAGCTTGTAGAGGCTTTCTTTTGCAAACTCGATAGAGGAAATTGACTAAAACTTTTATTTCAAATCAAATCCAGATACAACTTTGAGTTGTTTCCTTTAACATATAGGCATACCTAGTTAAACTCAATAACCCACAGGAGTGGATTCTTTATGTAAGGTGTGTCTTTGATAGTCTTACATGTTTATGGGGTAGATGACACTTGAATTTCCTACCCAATCAACAGTCATTTACAATATCAAATAATATTACAAAAACTTGTATGGCGAAACAAATGCTGTACAGACAAGTAAACAAATGTAACAACTGTTTGTAAATAAATTTCATGTAAGGACATGAATTGGTGAATATACCGGGTGTTCAAAAAGTCTGGAACTCCCTTAATATTTTACTATATAATATTAATAAATACGGAACAATGCAACCCTGGGATTATGTCCTCACTGTGGTTACTGACTTTTTGGCCATCTTAACTATCCTTTTTCGCTTTGGGGGGACGTCCTGTGGATGAAGTCTAAAAAATCTTAAATGTATGCATAGGTCGAGTTATACCACATTTTAAAGTTCACTGTTAGGAAAACACATTGCCGCAACCCCGACTGAAAAAGGACTATTTATTTGGAAATAGCAGCCTCTTAAAGTTCCAATGAGGCCAAACATTTAGAGGCTGTTATTTCCAAACGAATATGCCTTTTTCAGCCGGGGTTGCGGCAATGTGTTTTCCAACAATGACCATTAAAATAAGATATAACTCGACCTATGCTTACATTTAATTTTTTTCAGATTTCCTCCACAGGACATTCCCCCAAAGCGAAAAAGGACAGTTTAAACGACCAAAAAGTCAGTAACTACAGTGAAGACATAACCATTTAAACTCACATGTATATGTATAAAAATGTTGTCCATCACCATAAGATGGAGTGGGGGTCTGGAAGACAAGTTTTTTTAGCTAGATGGACAAGCAAGGCAAGGTTAGAGCAGGTAGATGGAGTGGGAGTCTGGAAGACAAATCTTGTAGTTAGATGGACAAGCAAGGTCCTAAAGTAGCATCTAGAGCAGGTAGATGGAGTGGAGGTCTGGAAGACAAGTCTTATTCTTGTTTTAGATGAACAAAAACGGCAAGGCTAGAGCAGGTAGATGGAGTGGGAATATGGAAGACAAGTCATGTAGTTAGATGGACAAGCAAGGTAAGGTTAGAGCAGGTTGATGGAGTGGGGGTCTGGAAGACAATCCTTCTTATTAGATGAACAAGCAAGGCAAGGCTAAAGCAGGTATATTAATATAATTTATTTTAGAAGCCTATCCAGGAATATTTTCTACTACTTCTAGTTAATAAACTATCAAATGTTTGCATTATTACCTTTAATGTCATTACTGTATCTTGTACACTATATCATGTCCTTCTTGTGTGTGTTCACAGCACTTGGACAACCTCTGATCAAAGGCCTGTCAGAGGTAGTGAGCAAGCGACCACCTAACCCCGTCAAGTACCTTGCAAACTACTTGAACTCCTATGAAGACGATTCCAATAGCCCTCAGAGAACACCACAGAAGGTAATATTTAATCCTACAAAATACTCATTCTGCATAACTTCATTACCAGACAGTTCAGTTTTACTGTGTGCTGGCTAATTAATTGGAGAAAAGCGAAATAAATTGTATTGGATGAGTGAAAGACAACAAAACTAAGGTATGCCAATATAAAGGTGGATTAAAGTTTGGGGACCATATAGCACTTCAATGATTCATTTCACATCGGTGAAGCTGTTTGTAAGCTTTTTGAATGTATATTCCTGAAATTATACCTTTGACAGATTTATTGGTTTCCCACTCCTGTGCCCTTGCAAAGTTTAACATCTTCTCTTCTAGTGCTAAATCCAAAGCCACATACCCAAGTACCAGTAAGGTTCCTCTTTTTTCAGTTTTTACCATCACCTACAGAAATGATGGAGCGAGTTTCCTATTTAGAGACACACCTTCCTGTAAGTGTTTTCTGGATTGGCCATATCCCGTAGTGAATTCGACTACTTGTCTCAACTACTTAGTCAAGACTTGAAGGGACCTTAGTTAAGTACTGACTTGACAAGAGAGATTTTGCTCAGGATAGTTTAACTATAGTTAAGTGTGTTCTTCTCTGTCCTGTGATTAACCACTGATGGTGTGACTAGGATTGAATGCAGAAGGGAATCCAATCCCTATGAACTTCTAAAGATTCATGACTTGCTCTCAGGAAAGTTGAAAATATGCTTACAAACATAGTATTTCTCAATTGCACTGAGATCAGATAAGGGTTGTACAATTATCTACCTGAAAATAATGATCTTCATCACTTAAATTTGTCCCATTCTTACATATGAAAAACCGACACTACGTTGTGCTAATTTTAAGGTGAATTTGAATGATAATACGAGTGTAGGATAAATGTAATCTGCTTACTAACTGAGTTTGACTGTGTTTACAGTCTTAGTTTTACGGAAAAATGGGTTAAGATAGTTTGTCAGAAATATTTTATAAAATATATAGACAAATCTATGTAATCTATATATACATGGTTTTTGTAAATAAGTGGTGCACATTTGATGTGAGGTTAATTCTTTAAGTCCATTACTTTCCATAGTTTTTTAAAAACCTCACTCAGAGAGCATTATTTAAAAGAAACGTTTAACTCAGTGACTTCGACTAAAGGGTTCCGACGTTATCACAAGATAACAGAGTCAAGCAACATCCCTTAGATGGGCGACTGTCTGATCGATACCGTCCTTGTACGCAGCCCTCTTGTTCCCAGTCACTGGTGGTGGTTCGGAAGTCACCCTTAAGACGTTGGTTCCCAGGTTAAATTATTAGCCCTAACTTCACCTGGTGAAATAAGACTTTAACTATTCTATTTAACACTTTCAATGCTGAAAGAGAACATAATTGTGCACCCTCCAGGCTGAGTACAAGATGCTATCACATAGTACAGGCACCCCTCATACAAAAAAAAAAATACACCAAAACGAACACAAAGACTGCCACAAAAAGCGACGAGTAACACAACGTTCCTGGGCAACGACTAGCCTCGCCCTGAATAAATACATTTTAATGGCGAGTGGTACATTGTTCCATGTGCACTGCCAGGCGCGCCATATCAGCACTACATTGATCAATGTAGCCCGCACGAAATGTGTTAACTAAGTACCTGTCACACAAGTAACATCTTGCGGTAATCCATTGTAACACTCCGGTTACTATACACTAGTCTAGTCTTAGGTACTACAAGGTGCCTATTCCTAGTCTCACAGGAGTGGTCTCTAAGTTCATCTCTACTGGCTCTTCAATAGAGCAGACACTGCGAGATATACAGGGAATATAAAGGTTAAAATTTATAATTTTTTAAATGCAAGTCTACAGTGGTCACGTATTTTAAATCCTGCTAAGGTCTAGATAGCCTTTTTTTCAATTAAGAAAATATCCTCTGCTATAGAGGGACATAGCTCCACACACTCAGGCCATAAGACAAGTGCCACTGGAAAAATATCCTCTGCTATAGAGGGACATAGCTCCACACACTCAGGCCATAAGACAAGTGCCACTGGTAAAATATCCTCTGCTATAGGGGGACATAGCTCCACACACTCAGGCCATAAGACAAGTGCCACTGGTAAAATATCCTCTGCTATAGGGGGACATAGCTCCACACACTCAGGCCATAAGACAAGTGCCACTGGTAAAATGCTAAATATGCTTTAAAATAAAAATAAAATATTTAAATTTGTATTATTACCTTCGTCAACCAGCTCACAAATACGTAACAAATGTTACGGCCGTTTCGACATCAAAGTGTCATCTTCAGACATTTAATACAAAATAAAAAACTAACATAACCAACAAACACATTACGAAAATAAAATTTTCCAAACAACTGTTTAGAAACACATATTTCACGCACTTGAGTAAGTAGCTGATTCAACATTTCACACACTTGAGCAAGTAGTTGATAGAAATTATATTTGTAATGTTGTGCCTGTGGCGGCGTTATTAACTGTACTTTGTACTCTTGATTTTGGTTCTTTTTTCTGGTTTAAAATATTATTGAAAATAAAGTGTGATTTGAATTGTAATTTATCATTTAAAATAAGTTCATTATTTATTTTTATTATTTATTTAATTATTTATTTAATATTATTTCATTATTTAAATGATAAATTACAATTCAAATCACACTTTATTTTCAATAATATTTTAAACCAGAAAAAAGAACCAAAATCAAGAGTACAAAGTACAGTTAATAACGCCGCCACAGGCACAACATTACAAATATAATTTCTATCAACTACTTGCTCAAGTGTGTGAAATGTTGAATCAGCTACTTACTCAAGTGCGTGAAATATGTGTTTCTAAACAGTTGTTTGGAAAATTTTATTTTCGTAATGTGTTTGTTGGTTATGTTAGTTTTTTATTTTGTATTAAATGTCTGAAGATGACACTTTGATGTCGAAACGGCCGTAACATTTGTTACGTATTTGTGAGCTGGTTGACGAAGGTAATAATACAAATTTAAATATTTTATTTTTATTTTAATGTTATAAACAGCTCAGGGGCTAAAAAATATGGGTGCTAAATATGCCTTTAGCATATTTTCACTTCGAGTTCTCCACGCAATCTTTTTAGAGCAAAAACACCACTGCTAAATTTCTTTTTCTTACCAATACGCTGCTGATGCTAATTCGTATTAGGTCCAGCACCAGACAAAAGAATTTAGGGTAAACATTTCTAGAGCCCAGATTCTACCTAAGACCAAACAACACTGTAAAAGTGTTATTATGATTATCTTATGTTATGTTATGGTGGAAATAGTACATTTATTTGTTGCTAACATTAAAGAAATGAATATAAATATTCCTATAACAAGTCCTTTTATGTAATCTATGATTATTTCTAATGTTTATTTTTGGATAGTAAAATATTGATATAGATATGACATAAGAGTCTAAATTCTAAGAAATTTGCACTTAATAGGTACCACCTATAATTAATTAATTAAATTCCCTTTACTATAGTCTGTGAGTCACAAGAAGTCCTCTGAATTTCATGCCTCTGTAATATTGAAGGCACTGATTTCCATTGAAACAGCACAAGTCCATGTACTGTACCTGTCTTAATTACTAATTTTGATACATATACACTACATGACTTGTGCTGTTTCAATGGAAATCAGCGCCTTCAATATCACAAGGCATGAAGTTCAGAGGACTTCTCGTGACTCGCCGACAGTATTGTGTGGTTCACTTTTCTGACTATTGAAGCTATTCATACTTCAAACAAAATTTAATACAAACCATTTCATATGAATATTTTTAATTAATAAAATCATGTTTCATAGACTAATTAAATAAGTTGACGTTGGATTACAGAAATGGTGGTATAAGTTACACAGGTCCTATGCAACAAATTTTATCTGCTTTAAAACTAATGTACCATATTTATGGTTTATCATTTTTTCTCAACTATTAAGGCATAACAAAGTTGAAACAGCTCCATGGGCATTACATTTTTTTATTTTTTGAAAGTTCTCAATATCAACAATGAATACAAATCTCTAAAGAAAAACATACTTTATGGCCAAAATTTTGACTGTTTTCTTCAGGTATAGTCAAACGCAGAAAATAGTTAAAGCAGTGTAAGAGAGACAGAGATAGTGAGTAAAGACAGTATGATAGTGAGTATAGTTGATGCGCTGTCTCTAACACCTACTGACTCGAAGGAATAGACGCTTCACAATCTACCAACCACTTATCATTCATTGCTAATATAAAGACTCCAATTTACATACTCCAGTTTTCATATCCAAAATTAGAACTAATAAAACTTGTCGGAGAGCCTCCTTTTATCAATGTCCTTACACCACACCAACCTTGCTAGTAGATATTGTTTTAACTTAGCTTTTCGCTTACGGAAAATTGTCACTTATAATATCAGAAATATAGATAAGTACTCCTTGAGACAGAAATCGACTGTTCGTGCGGGGTGATGTCATGTGGTTGAAAGTGCAGATGATGAATACATGATGAATAGTTTTCCTTTACGTTAAATTATTTTTTATATTTTATTTGTTTTATAAAACTAATTGGATAGTGTCCAGATTTTGCAATGTCCAAAGTATGTGTACAGTTTAATGTTAATAATATTAATTAGTAAATAAAATGTTCTTTTCAAGCTATGTTATTATAGGAGTAAATGGAACTCATTGGGCAGTTAAAACATATATGTAATAAATGTCCTGTCCACAGGCCTTGGGAGAGACATATACGAAAGGACTGTCCTCCCCTTCACCTGAGCATGCCCCTGTGTTGAAACCCATTCCTGAACATCCTCTGGAGAAAACTGAAGTTGATGAGAAGACTCAAAAAGAAGATATAAAAGAGGAAGAAAATAATCCTACACTTGAACCTGTACCATCAGCATTTAAGCCCGTACAACGAGTTAGTATATATATATACAGTATTTCTGACGACTAAATTTAACAAGACTCAATTTAATGTTACATTTCTCAACAACGCCACTTGTTAGTCATTTATTTCTTTATCATTTTTAAAACTAAGTTCTATCAAGAACACACAGTCGGAAATGGATGAAGTATAGATAATTCACTATGAATGTCATCAGGTAGTGTTTAGAGACTCCAAAACCTCTTCAGCAGTTAAAACATTTAATACGAGGGATGTTTTTATTTTAAATCATGCATTCTGATGTTGTTTACAGTTAAATAACATGATTTTAAAAGAGAGGCTGGTCTCCTTTTTAACCTTAGTCAACCCTTTCCCCATAGACTATTGATCTATGCAGGAACTTATTTAAAAAAGTAAAGGGGAGAACCAATACAGTAGAAGGTGAATATAACTGATGTACAACATTTAGATATATTACTTTTTAGCATATACTTTGTACTCATTTCCATAAGCTGTTGTGGCTGTCCAACTGCTCTCTTAATTAATATTGTGTGAGTTGATTTTTTTAATAAATGGTCATTGGTGAAACATAAGGTGAATTTATATACAATTTTAATGTTAAGTACATGGCCTACCTTTAAAATAACTGTTGCGATAGTTGCAATCCGAGTGTAATATTGGCTTAAAGGGCTCCCAATATACCCCCTGCCCTAATTGCACTCTAATGATTTCTCAAATGTTTTTCAAAACATCCACTTAATTTTCACCTTCTGTTTTTGGCACTATACTTAGCTCATTTATTGTGACTAATCACTTTTCTAGGTGATTCATTTTTGTATAAACTCTCACAAAATACAAATATCGCACCCTTCATTATGTCCCTAGGATGAATACGGACAGATGGTGTTACACTTTGCAATGGCTCGCACCCACGGACGTAATGCACTTTTTCAACTACTTCAGGAGGTAGATTGCAATCTCGGCTTCCGTGATGAACTTTACCGCACACCCCGAGACGTTGCTGAACAAGTAAACATTGTTGAGAACGTTCAGTCTATTGATAAATATGTTGTCAGCTTAGCTGCTACTGGTACGTTTAATCTTTCACGTTTTATTACATTAATTTTAATATTAGTTATTTTAATAACTGATACAGTGTTTGTGATAATCTAAAATACATAGCTGCCTGTAGATTCAGAAACAATGAATGTTGTATAAGATAAAACTTTTCAAATAGAGATTAAGATTTGACACAAACCATAAATAAAATTCATTTCCAACTTAAATTTATTTCTCATTATTATTATTATTATTTTTATTTATTTTTTTTTTTATCGCAGAAGTACAACTGTAACATAATATGCTCTATTTTTATGTTATTGTAACATAATATGTCTTAAGAACTAACAAACAAATTAAAATCATTAGTTGAATTAAATTGAAATATTAAGTAAGATACCAATATCGCAAACCAGTGGTTGGGTTAGCTTTCCTGAACTCATGATTGTGTTTAGTGATTAATATCAATTCATTATTTTAAGTAAAAGTTAAAATCTATAAAAATTAATAATTTAATACCTTTGTTTGTAGCCATAATTAAACTTGATATAAGTAATAAACAATTTATTACCCACAAAGTTTATCCAATTCATATTAAAAATTAATATTTTAGTTGTATTTTAACCCTTTTTAGCCACGGTCCGATATATCGGACTGCGCTGTACTTGTGAAAATCGCCTCGGATCAATTCAATGTATATTGGACGACTCGCATTAATTTTATTTTTCGCACTTTCAAACTCGTAAAAACCTCTAAACTTCACTAACTGTATTTAACTGAGCTGCGCAATTAAATTACTTTCATTGTCTTTTCGTCACGTTTATTTTAATTTTTTGTAGGCTTATAAACTTTTGTCCTTCAACAAAAGTCAGATGTAGTTTGCTTCATGGTTAGTGTGTTGTACATGGTTAGGGTACATATAATTGTTTCACTGACTTAGCATTAGTTTATTTAATTCATTAAGTTTATTTAGTTAATATTTTTTTCATAAATACAAGACACTTGTATTTTTAAAAATTATTAATGTTATACGATGTTATATAATGCCTTTAGCACATATCCCCGTATGTGCTAAAGGCACATTCATATGTTATTATTTAAGCCATAACTCATCAGCTAAGTAAAAAAAAAATGTTTCCATATGACTTTAAGTTATAACCCATCAGCTAAGTATAATTAATTGAATTGAATTTCTATAGATAATAGTAACTATATTTTTTACATAAGTGAAAACAGCAAAAATGGCAATTTTGTGCATTTTCATAAAAAACTTCATAACGCCAACAAATTTATATAATTTAAAATTTTACACCTATGTTAAGAAAATAGTCTAGGCCCTACCAACAAAACCATATTTTTTCTTAGTACTGTGCCATACAAAACGTGTTTTTATCAACAATTTAATTATTTTTTTTATTATTTTTCAAATTGGTAAATTAAATTAAACTCCTCAATATACTATCTTATTTCGTAGGCTTAAGCGGCCTAATATATTGGTATTTCAAAATAGCCTATCTAATTACCTATATATTTTTTTTAAGTTAGAGAGATATATAACTACGATACTGCTTGAATTATAGAAGTGGAAGTAAAACCTTGCATTTCCTCTGAAATTTGCTTTGGTGTTTTTAGCTATACCATTGAAATATATCATAGTATGGAAAGGGTTACTCTAAAAAATATATAATCACAAACTTTCAGTCCTTTTTTAACCAATTAGGAAATTATGAAGGAAAGACATATATTTTTAAGTCCCACTATTAGCCTAGTTTATAAATATATTCAGTTCTTTTTTATTTATTTGCACATTTTTAAAGTTTTTTTGATATCATTACAATTATTTTTTCCATTTAATTGGTCCATGTATTCATACATTTGAACTTTTCATTGATAAGCTTAAAATAACTTTTAATGTTACAGTTCTCTCAAATATTTTAATGTAAAAATTTTTATAAATTCATCATGGATAAAAATTCTAATTCAATACAGTATGAAAAGTAATGCTCTGTCAGATTTTTAAACAAAATTAAAATTGCTATGAGTTTTATATTTATTTTATTGCTAAACACATGTCTTGAAAAATGCTTAGTCATTTAAGAATAAGAATCCATTTTTTCTATTGATCTGATTTACAGAAAAGTCATAATATACAGTATATGGATTTAAAACTGATATAAAAAGTAGTCACAATAGGAAAATAGCCAAAAGTAAACAAATTATAGTATAATAACTGTATATTTACAAACAACTACTTACAATATATATATATTTCAAGTGAATATCCCATTACATAAATACACTTTTAAGAGATATATCAAAATGTGACATAAATGTGATAGTATAAAAATTCATCATATATTTTAAATTTTGATATATGATGAAAAAAATCATGTATTTTTAACTTCAAGTTCTTAAATATAACCAATCTAGCATCCTCAGGCAGCTTATTAAAGAAATTGATACAGTTAAATTTGAAGAAACTTTCTGTCTTAGACAGGCTATCAGAAAGTATACCAATCTAATTCCTTCCTGCCAAAGTTAAATATTCTGAGTTAAGAAAACATAAACATGCTTGGAGAAATCTAGGTATATAATGTTGTATCAGGTCAGGTGGACAAACTGCGAGAGTTGCTGGCTGAGGGTTATGATCACATTGTAGACATCCAAGATGATAATGTCAGTATATACGATGTAGCTGTACAGCGCGGACAGTCTGAGGTCTTTGCCTTCTTGGAGTCTATCAACAACTTTGAGGTAATAAACATTAAGTACAGATATGCTCTTTAAGCACTTCATTTTACATGGATTCAATGTAAAAGTCTGCCTTGAAATGCATTTTAAGGATTAACAGAATATTATTTGTCATTAACTCTTTCAGAAGTACGAAAAAATTCATATAATAACAATAATGATTTTTCTTAAACATCATTACAGTTACAGGACCAAAGGTGTAGCAACGTTCCAGTACATCATACGATGTTGCCAAATTATTGTAATGTTTGTAGTGCAATATCTTTTAGTATTAATCCCTAACAATCAATCAGTAGGTCAGGAAGTAGGGGAGCGTATTTCAAGGTGGACATTATTGTCATCTGTTAATCAGCTGTCAATATAACTTTTAAGTTTATGTATTTAAGTTATTTACATAGAAATTTCAGTTGAAACTGAAATTTGGTATATAAAGGACATGTTTGTCATGTATTACTTATCTCAATGATTCAACTAACTGCAGCACATGTTTGTCATGAATGACTTATCTCAATTATTCAACTAACTGCAGCACATGTTTGTTATGAATGACTTATCTCAATGATTCAACTAACTGCAGCACATGTTTGTCATGAATGACTTATCTCAATAATTCAACTAACTGCAGCACATGTTTGTCATGAATGACTTATCTCAATGATTCAACTAACTGCAGCACATGTTTGTCATGAATGACTTATCTCAATGATTCAACTAACTGCAGGACATGTTTGTTATGAATGACTTATCTCAATGATTCAACTAACTGCAGCACATGTTTGTTATGAATGACTTATCTCAATAATTCAACTAACTGCAGCACATGTTTGTCATGAATGACTTATCTCAATGATTCAACTAACTGCAGCACATGTTTGTTATGAATGACTTATCTCAATGATTCAACTAACTGCAGCACATGTTTGTCATGAATGACTTATCTCAATGATTCAACTAACTGCAGCACATGTTTGTCATGTATGACTTATCTCAATGATTCAACTAACTGCAGCACATGTTTGTCATGTATGACTTATCTCAATGATTCAACTAACTGCAGGACATGTTTGTCATGTATGACTTATCTCAATGATTCAACTAACTGCAGCACATGTTTGTCATGAATGACTTATCTCAATGATTCAACTAACTGCAGCACATGTTTGTTATGAATGACTTATCTCAATGATTCAACTAACTGCAGCACATGTTTGTTATGAATGACTTATCTCAATGATTCAACTAACTGCAGCACATGTTTGTCATGAATGACTTATCTCAATGATTCAACTAACTGCAGGACATGTTTGTCATGAATGACTCATCTCAATGAGTCAACTAACTGCAGCTTGGTTTAAAAATGTCACTTATTTAAATGAACATTAAAATTGTTCTCAAATAACTTTTATCTTTTAATATTTTTAAATCTGTTATACTGTATGTTTAAATTATGAAAGTAATTATTTTTCAAACTAACTGAAAAAAATTATAGTTTATTTTTGGTACTCCTTAACGTAAATTTTTATATGAAAACTACTCCTCTGTAACTACTCATTGAAACTGTTATATTAGTGTCCATGCCTCTTACTCCATCCTATGTTCATGCACCTCTTAATAGATCCAATAACTAATCTACTATAACTTGACAGACCATCTTCTTGCATCTATATACAACCCATGATATGTTCCCACCCACCATTTTTACTTGAACATAGCCTCGTATACTAATTTATATATATACAAGTCCTTTGATAAGTTCGTTAAGACCTTTTGGATGGTTCGAAGTATAAGTACCTAAGCGGAATCACCTTGGGTAACTAAGAAAACAAACATTTCTAAATCCTACAGGAGTCTGCAGTGTATCACTCGAATAATAGGTCAGTGTCTGCTTATTATGTTAAGTGCGGCTGAAGTCAAGCTTCAGGAGCTGAAAATCCCTGGTTCTAACAAACTAGCAAAAGCTAGACCACAATCACAAGCAAGATGACTCATACAAGTAATAACAATAATAATATCCCAGGTGGTTAATCCACCCGTTAACAAACGACAACCATGCACTTGGATTCTGGGGAGCATGGACTAGCAAGCGGGAAAACTGTACAATCTCATAACAGAACCCAAAAAACCTATAATAAAAAGTGGTCACTGGTGTCACAGTGACAATCATTTTGTGTAACAGGAGGTTTCTTCCATATACTATGTCAGCTATTCATCATAACTTTAAAATTTTATTTGTTCAGTTTGTCATTTAATTCTAGTGTTTTATTCTGTTTAATTAATTAATGTTCTCATTTATTTATAGTACACATTATTATATAGGTTGTAAATAATTTTCAAAGAACATTTCCTAATACATATTTTGCACCAATGGTTATTTTTAATACTATATATATTTTAGATAATTACAAAATGCCAAAATATTCCAAACTCTCCGTTGTCAACTTTAGCCTGGTAACTGTTATGATCCACTTCAAACCATCTCCAGAGGACAAGGAACTTCCCAACTTGACTCATGAATCACAACGTAGTTCTATTGGTCATAAATTATGATTTGTCAGAGACTTCCAACCACTGTGCATGTCAACAACACCTGTATCAGGGAATACGTTGTGGTTTGTACTATAATTTTGTAAAGCAAACATCACATAGTTTGTTTATTGACTTCTGCAGGTATTTATGGTTTGAGTTTTGATTGTAGATAACTGAGTACCTGCATGATTGGATGATGAAGTACAAATTCTTGAATGTTCAAAACACTATCATTAATAAGTTGTTAGCAAATACTCCTTTGAGTGTTCCTATACCTTTAATATGCTGAGGTGTTTAAAAATATTTAAAGAACGTTTTAAACTATAAAATCTTTTTTCAACCATCATATTCAAGATATATTTCAAGATTTTCGATAATGGGTTGTCAGCAAAATCAAACTGTGGATATTTTTCAGATAAAAAAGAAGAGTCTAGACCATGTTGTTACAGTTTGCCAGAAGCAAATCTTCGTCCAGATCAAGAACACCCATTGCATTGTATCTCCCTATGCTAAAAGACTGTTTCCCTCTGACCTACAAACTAATTGTATGAGTGTTATTTCAGGAAAAGAGAGAGAAGTTGCACCGTGCTATACGGCTCGCTAGTGACGGTCAGGTACAGGACATCTTGAAACTTCATCCAGGGTTGGCCGTAGCCAAGAACAGTCACTGCCGTTGTAGCCTCCATGTCGCTGTATTGAACCAACATGACTCCATAGTAAACTACATTGCTCAAAAATATCCCCAGACCCTGCTGCTTGGTGATAATGTTAGTATGGACAGTTGTAAGAAACCTTTATAATTTAGTCAAAGAATAAATATTTATGGAGAGCAAATTAATCACTGGCTACCAATTCACACAGTTTTATTTTTAATTTATGTAATATATATTTAGTCATATATTTTTGATACAGTTAGTACACAGTGATTCAATTTTTTATAATGATAAATAAAATAAGTTTGTTGATCAGATTATAGAATTGATACTTACTTCCATTGTTGGAATCTGACAAATAACGAAATCTTCTGAATAAATATAGAAAATATTATTAACTATTTAGTGAAATTTATATTTCTGATGCTTAGACTGACTGTACAAAGAATATGCTTTCAATTTTTAGCAAATAAATTCAATTTGCTCATTGTATTCCTAGACAAAAAGAGAGAAAGTTGAACTATTTATTCCTGAGAAACTTGTCACTGACAAGAAAGTCTACCAGATGTTGATACACTAGATAGTTAAGTGATTTATGTTTTATTTTAATGCCATTAATGAGGGTTTCAATGACAAAAACAATGCTTTAAATAAATCAAAGTTACGACTGAAATTATTGTAAAATGTCTCTTGAGCTAATATATAGTTACTACATCTTGAATTTTAAGAGGGAAATTTTTAATTGGAAAAATAGTAATTTGTAAGTGGACATATTTGGTAAATTCATTGTATGCTAGGAAAAAACAAAATGTTAATCTAGATTAAAATATTTACTTAATATGTAGAATAATTGATAAAAGGACAAAAAACTACTGTTTTATTCAGCTACTGTTATTTTTCCATGGTTTTGTCTTTTTTTAATTAGACTGGATTATTATGTACCATTATTTGATATCCAAACTTGAAATGACTAATACAATAAACATTTTTCAGCTGATGCGGACAGCTCTACACTACGCTATGGGAGTGGACAGAGTAGAATCACTAAGTAAAATTTTAATTCAGGCTGGTGCCGCTCGAGTTGTTAAAGATTTGGTTAGTAAATTTCATTTAAATCTTATAATGTTGGTACTACAGTTCAAAATGATAAGTATTTATTTAAACAGCAGAGTTAAATCTTATTAGTGTTAAATGTGTTATTTCACAGAGAAGAAGGAAACAGAGGTCACATCCAATAGTGCGTTAAAGGTGTGTTGAGCTAGTGTGTCAAGTAGTTATATCACCATTTTGCCATGTGATGGTAACCTGTAAGTCCCTTCTTAACTACTCCCAAATCTTCAGATGTGTAATTATTACTACAGATGTATAAATATGTACATGTAATCTACAAATAACTGCCACTGAGGCGTTCGCTGCGGCCATAAGAAAGCAACCTCTATACCTTTTTCTCTGTTATTATTTGAATTATCATTTCATGGCATACTTAATTCATAGTAAAATCTCAACACTGAATATTTCATGAAGCAACATTCTTAGAAGAGAAAAAATTATGCTGAGAATAAATTATTCTGTAAACATATTATTTCAATCAACGCCCACCAATTTATGCTAAATTTTCTAAATAACGAATATAATATAGTGTTATAGACACAATTTATTATTAAAAACATTTTGTTACAGAAAGGACGTCAGCCAAGTTATTATTTCATGAACAAATCAGAGATACAGAAGTTACAAGATGAAGAAGAAATGTTGAGGGTCTAAATTAATAATTTTAGATGTCATAAAGTATTAAGAGAAGTGTTGGTTGAACATAATTATTTAAGATGTTTACTGCAAAGTCCAAAGTAAAATTGACTTTCGTAACAAAGTGTTCCAGCTGCTCCTTTAAGTAAATTACACCAATTTATCTCTTTACCCCATTCCGTCAGACTAAAAATCAACTTTTTAAAAACCATTCTTCAGTAACTTTAACAATTTGATAATGTTATTAATTTGTTTTAAATTCTATCAAGATATGGACAGATAAATGTGCAGGATAAGATTAGTGTTAGAAGAACTATTTTCTTAAAGGCTGGAAATGGTTATTTCATCTTTTTATTGTTACTATTTTCTACAGTATAGCATAATTTAAAGAAAGATTAGGTCTTAGAAAAGTAGCTGATTTTCAACATAGCTAAATTTTAGAATATCTGTAGAGTATTTAATACAAATATTTTACTAGAAATGTTACAAATAAAAGATTGTAACGGATACGGATTAAAATATACATAGACATTGAAATTACTCAACTCACTATTTTAGTTTTCAAAACAATTCTCATTTTCTATTAAGTAACAATAGATTCAATAATATTGATTTCTGAAATATGACCCTAATCATATTTTTTCTACTATATAATAATCATGAATGGCCGCACAAGAATCATGAGGCTGGACGCCATTTTTTCTTGGTGACATGTGATTAGCAATAAAGTCCCGACGTTGTGTACAGCACCAGAATTCACTACTGAAGTCATAGCTTCTCAATTCCTTCACATTGCTTGATCAAAACCAAGGGAATTGACGTGCAATTTTTACCATCCTCATCGCAAGAATTGAACTCGGGACTCAAGCTCAAAAGGATATTGACTCATGAAACAATACTAAAATTAGTAGGATTCCCATAAAAATGTATATTATTTTATCTTTAGTCCTTCGCCCTTATAAATTAAAATACTTGTAAATAGCAAATGATTTTTATTTTTTCTCTCATCTAGCAGTGTTGCTTGATAACTCATATGTATGCATGTTCAAAACAAATGCTAGATTAAATCTTCCTCCTGAACAAAGATTAATAACATATAGGCATGCTATCTTTCTCCAGAACAACTTAAACATGCCGACGTATCGCCACTTGTAATTCTTATGGTGCTGTGAAATATATCATTTAAATAATGCAGTTTCCTTCATACACCAAAAGCAAAATTTATTCACACTGGCCCTCATGAAAAAGATCTGCAAAAAGGTTATATAACTTCCTGAAAAGGAAGTCTACCAAAAAAGTCCTTTATTGTACACTACAGTAACACTATTAAATTTAAAACAAATAAATGGTAAATTTGTGCAGAGAAGATTTAGCGCTGATATCATATCTGATAGTTGAAACCTCAATAAAATATCACCACCTTTTGATCCAAGTTCGTTTAACGAAATATATTTGTAACAATGACATCAAATACTCATCCTAACTCATAGCAATGCATGTCTGTCCATATCTTGACAAGTTAAAGCTTCATAATAGATAAATTTACCAGAAAATAAACTTCTAGGTTAAGATTTCTCTTATTGGCATAGAACAATCAATGAGTGATGTAACAATTAATTGTCCTCGATAACAATGGTTGTTATTCATTTACTTCTCTAAAAAACAGACTGTTTTCCTACGTACTGTGATTAACAAACCCAATGAATACAAAATTAATGTATGTACATACATTTTTGTACTGTAAAACTAAAACTAGTCTACTAATTTTAGAATCAAATATATTTTATCAAGTGTAAAATGGATACATTTGTTATGTTTTAGATAAACAAACAATGACTTCACTGTATATATGACTATATATTATTATGTTTAAATACAATTTGTAATAGTTGATATTTTTAAAATAAATTTTATGTACAAAAAACATAAATCAGCTTTATTTGAAAGACCCTGAGTCTTATAAATATTTGCTTTATACACAACATAAAAAAACTAATGTACAACAAATATTGATAGTTTATTTAGATTTTAAACTATTATTTTTTGTCAAATGATTACCGTACTGCTCAACCTTGGTGCTAGGTACTGAATAAGGTTGATTAGCTTTAATAGAGAAGTAATTTATCTTCTTGCTATATCCTGTAGAAAATATTCAGAACATACAAATACTGCAGGTGCGAGATGTTTGGTCATCTATAGATGCACAAATGATTAAGCAAAATTGTTGAAACTGTTGAGCACCCATCTTCTCGTGCCCATTCCCTCCCATGTTATGACCGTCGGGAACAGCCAATGCATCTCTGCGTCTGGCAAACCGGATGTAAATTCGGCTCCTTCCAGTTGTTATCGTCTGCATTCGCCATTAGTAGTAAGCAATTGTCGAACTATTCTTTTGCCTCATGCTGCAATGCTTGTTTTGCTTTAGTTCCTCAATGATATGTCAAATAGGGAAAGTGCTGAATTTCCTTTATATATTAACGATATTTATCATTAACATGTATATAATTATTTGAAATCAATAACTTGTAGCAATGATTGAGACAAATAATTCCTATGATTTACATATAAAATTAAAGAAAAAATGTTATAGTTCATTTTCTTTCGAGAATAAGCTGGGAATAATACAGAATAGCCGACCTTGTGTACCACTTAAAATGTTGACATTTAGGGTATCTTTAATAATCTCAATCTTACACTACGGTAGTGATGACCAGGTGAATATATCACGCTTTGGCACTGAAATGTTACTGTTTACCAATTAAAATTGACAAAGTTCAACAGATCAACATCAAAGGAGCAAATATGAATGAATTAAAAAATGTGATATTCTTTGAGGTGAAACTAGTCAATAGTCAAATATTGTTAAACACATTTAATGTAATAACTGTCGTATTTTAAAACTAAAATTTAAATAATATTATATTCCTCAGCCTTTTCAAATTATTCAACAGAATAAAAGCAAATCCCATTAAATATTCTTTCAATTATTTTGATTACTGCAATTGTTGTTTTATGTATGTGTATAGCATTGCAGAAAGTTACTTGCAAAATTGAATTAATTTTTGTGTTTTGGGTTGTATTTGTAAATAGCATGGTTTTTATAGTTATTTTTATTAAAAAACATAGGCTTCAGAAATCCAGTAGATTACCTCTTTAGACCCGAATGTTTGGAAACAACGATGTTAGTTGTTCATTAATAATCTCAAACGTGATTTTACAAAGTGGTTTCCACTATGAAAGTAAATAGCCATTTAATTTTTATGAACAAGTATAAACAGCTTGAAGTCTCAAGTAACTCAATGAATAGCAATGAAGAATAATTAAAATACACTGAACATAAAATAAAATGTCATAACTAGTAGGAAAGTTTAATTTTCTATACTTGGAAAATTTCATTTTCTGATTTGATACTCTGAACAAATCAATGGAATATATATGTTCAAATAATATATAAATTAAAATACATATTATCAACTAACTCTCCACCTATAAAACATGATCACTTGTGAAAAATACAAAGAAGAAATATTTTAGTATCAATGGCATTGAATGATGAATATTATTGGAGATAGATCATGACCAAGGCCAAAGTCAGTATCTTCTATTCATCTACTGTAATGAATAAATTATTTCTCACTCTTTGACACAAATTCTTCTAACCTAACAATAACATGTATGTCCTGTGATTAATGAACTCAAACTAAATTTTTTCAGAAAAATGGAAAACAAAAGACATGAAATTTATTTGTAGCGTTGAAGCTCTCTTATTAGCTTTAAAAATTTGTATACTATATTGCTGTGTATAGAAATTTTTTCTTTGTTATTGCATACAAAAACAACAATTTATTATTAACTAGCTGAACCCGGCGGACGTTGTCTCGCCTTTCATTTTTCATTGATATACCAAAATAAATCAATAAAAAGAATTATTTATTTTTTTATTTTCACGTTTCACCACATGTTTTAATTACTGAGGAAAAAAGGTTAACACCAAATACAGATCACCTGATCAAGTAAAAGTAGTGTGTGTAGTGTAGTATAGCACCACTCTCAAGGTGAAATGTAGAACTACAATAAATAAAAACATAAACAGTACTGTTGTGAGAACTTCAATCTGCTTATGGCATGTGAAACTACATTAAACCACACAGTCATATGTTTTTTGTAAACAATTCAGATTCTCCATTTGAATAACATGGGATCTTTAGGAGCCCGTGGGGCGGGACCCTGTGGGCGGATCTGCATCAAGCTTCACAGAAACCATCTCGGGAGTATACAGGACAACATCCTAAAGTTTCATGGCGATCGGTTGGATGGTTTGGCAGCGCATTAACTTCAAACATATATACAAACATCCTCTTTTACAAATATAGATTTGTAACAACTGAATACTGCCAGAGAAGAAGAACAGCATGAACTTTATATATCTATACAGGCCATTCTGTAATTTATGGTAGAATGATATAGTACAGTTTATTATAATTGGAAATTAAGATTTTTTTCCTCTAGCAAAATTGGTTTTGGATCTTCTGACAGAGTTAAAGCAGTTTCAACACTTCTCAAAGAAAATAAGAATAGCTTTTGAATGGTTTGGGTGGAACCTGGTTAGGTTTAATTATGGAATACAAAATTTTCAATGAAAAATTATCTATTTCAAATTGACGTTCGATGAGTAGTTTTCAAGTGGTATTGGATTTTACTTCTCAAAATATTAATTGGCTGAAATTTCATAATTTTCAATATTACTATAACTTGGAAACAAGTCATCAAAAATTCATTATTTTAAAAAGATTTTCTCTTGAAGTGTTAAATTCTTATCTAGACAGAACATTATTTCATTTCGCGCTCTGCTACTTAATATATAATAAAATAGAAAATGTTCTAATTTGTGTCTGGTTACATAATTGAACAGATAAATTATTTTGTTCACATGAAAATATTCTAATGCATTTGAATTTATAAAAGAGGTCAGAACGATGGAATGGATGCCACATTCCACTGTGTTGTATTTCCCCTCTGCAGAACAAATTGTGACCAAAGTGTATGAAACCAACTTGTATTCTAAAACAGTCATAAATTAATAGCAATGGGAGACAATGAGACTGCAGTTTGGGTATTGTTCTGTGGTCATTTGGCAGTCACCATGTCTCTTGAGCAGGTAAAACCTCTCTGATACTCTTCCTGTCTAATATACTGTATATTTGTCTAACAATATCATTGAGAATCCAATTTATATTACTAAACTTCATTTTCTATTCCACTAATTATAGTTAACAAATGCTCCTTATGTTTTTTAAAGTGTTCATATCATCTAAACACAATGCCTTATTTACATTAAAATGTGCTTCACCCAAATCATTTTATATCAATTATTATTATAATATTTTGTAGTTTGGTTGGTTGAATTGTAAAACTAGATTAAAAGTGTCTATAAACTTGTGTTCAAAGTTCTTAATGTTCTTTCTATGTGTCTCTATGTTTTTGGATAAAAATCTGTTCATGTTTCAGTCTAAAAAATAAATTAATGACCACATTTTTTTAATTTTCATTATTAAAAATAGTTGTTATTGTAGTTTCTTTTAACTAAAAACCGTTTTTTAACTTTTTGAAAGTCGTTTTTGTCTGCATGGTTGTCACTGAATAATATAAAATCTGTTATTTTAAAATATAGCCATACTAGTTTTATTGATTCATTAATCCTTTTGTCCATTATTGAGATCTATACAGACAGAAATATTGAACAGATTTTTAGAGAGATGTTTATAAGAACTTTGAATTTATTTTTGTACATCATCAAGCTAACCAAGTATTTATGAACAGTTCATGTTTACCTATATAATCAAGAAGTTTATTTGTCTTTACTTTAAATTCATACTATTTTCGCTTGTCTGAAATCAATATTCATCCATAACTTGAAAATCTGACATCTTTAGAATACATGAATACAGGGAGTGGTAAAAGTCAGTTAACCGATCATTCAGATAAGCAATAACTTGTATTTTACATAACTATATCAGTATTATTTTAATTTACCTGTTCGAGAAACTGCTCAAAGTGGCCACCTTCATTTTATATACAGTTTATGCACCTTTCCACCATTGATTCACACATTTTGTTGCATAATTGTGGTGTAAATAAAACATTATAATGTCCTTTAATCAATTGTTAAATATTCGAAACTTTTATATTTCACCAAAAATACTTTATCTTTTAAAGTCTCTGAACAAAAAAAAAAAAAAAAACAGGAGAATACTGAGTGACAAAACGTTTAGTTTTAATTTACATAAAACTGTACATAACCAACATATTCAAATTGTACCAAGCAAGACTCAGTGGCTCATTACAACCATTGATTTTACTATACATAGAAGATAGTTCCATTCAATGTTAAATATTGAGGCATGGAAAATGGGAGCGACCGTGCTGCAACCTGTCGTCAATTAAGTTAAAGAGGTCGAAATTGCCTCCAGTTTCGACTGTTCGGTTGCACAACCTGTGAGCAGTAAAGGAACTAATCACTCCCTCTCATTCCCCCACTATCTCTCTCTCTCTCTCTTTCTATCGAGACGCTCATTCGGAAGTACTTGTCTACGTCGCCACTGCACCTGTACTGTCGCCGATTGGCCTTGATAGTGGGTCAAAGTGGGATATTATTCCTTGCTGTGGTTTGTCTTGCACGGAAAGGAATCGCGATCTTTTATTTAGGCCTTAGGGGGTTGTGAATATGAAAAATGTTAGGGGAAATTTTTTTGTTATTTTGTCAATGTAAATAACAGTGTGTTACAGATTTTTAGTTAAAACATTATACATTATCTAAAATGATGTAAATACTGTTTGTATTATACGTTTATTGATATTTTAAGTAATTGTATATTTAGAAGTAGCAAGAAAAATGGTGGTAGTTCTAAATTGTTAAAGGCTAAATTGTTAAGTCCCTGGATAGCACCAAACATTTTATATAAATTTGAGAGACGTAAAAAATTATATAAAATTTCTACGAAAAGACCATATGACAGTTTTTCAAAATTATTTTGCAAAATGTACTAATGAATTAAATAATGTGATCAATTTTACAAAAAAACAATTACAATTATTTACTTAAATCAGAAAATGTTTACTTAAATCAGCAGTAATTATCGCCAGCATTGCCGATAAGTTAGCGGTCTATTCAAGTGTGTCTATTTACAAATATATGGTCAAAGTCAAACATTCTTTATTCATTGTTTACAATTACAATTATTGTAATGAATTGTGTCAAGTATTAGAACAAAAAAGTACAATAAAACTCATTAGTCTACTTCAAGTCAAACTCAAACTTTAAAGTGATTACTTCTTAAAGTCAGCTAGCAATACACAGTTGACATGGTGGTTCTAATTAATAAACATACATATAACATATATACATATATATACACATATATACATACATCATACATACATAAAACTATTTCTTGTCATAAACATCTTTAAATTCAAAAAATTGCTCAGTTGAGTAGCAAGATATTTGTAGCAAATGTGATTATAGTTTTGATATGAACTTATCATTACTATTCTCCCTAGCGATATTTAAAGGAATAAACCGAAAAAATTGTAATCCTGAGTATGAGGCTTTTTTCTTGTAAAATTCCAAATTATGTCTTTCATTGGTTGTATGCTTTCTAGTGTTATATTTGTGATTTTTCGTATTTTCTGTAAGAATATTGTTTTGTTTACAATATTTCAGGGTTTCCAGAATGTACAAATCGTATACTGTCAATATTCCTAATTCTTTAAAACAGTTTTTTACTGAATCATTAAAATAAAGACCAAGCATGATCCTTATAGCTTTCTTTTGCATTACTAAAATTTCGTCTAAGTTCTTTTTTGACGTCCCACCATATATACTTATGCCGTAAGAAATGTGGGATTGAAACAATGAAAAATAAATTGTCCTCAGTGTTTTTAGATTGCAGTAATTTTTCATTCTTCTCAGTGCGTAAAGGCCAGATGATAGCTTTTTTACAACAAATTTCACATGATCATTCCAAGACAAATTTTTATCAATCACCAAGCCTAAAAATTTAGTATCCGTTAATTGATCAATAGTATAATCATCTATTAATATGTGAGGATTTAGTGGGTTTCTGTTTTGTATAGTCTGAAATGAGATAAAGTTTGTTTTCTCAGTATTAAGCAATAAGTTACTGTTATTCAAAAATTGTTTAATGTGTGCTAACTCAACTGAGGCTTTAGTCTCAATTTCCAATTGATTTTTTCCTGTGAAAACTATGTTTGCATCATCCGCATAAAGCACCATGTCAATTGTATTTTCCCCATTTAGGTTAGGCAATCCAGTCAAATAGCAAACAAATAGCAGTGGTCCTAAGATGGATCCCTGTGGAACTCCATAATCAATTTTGCTAAGGCTTGATCTATGGATTTGGATATAATTATTGTTATGGTGTTTTATCTCGACAAACTGATGACGATCTGTCAAGTATGATTTAAACCACTGCAGTTCTTTACCTTTAATACCGAGTCTGTATAAAATATCATGCAAACGTTCATGTGAGACACTGTCAAATGCTTTTGAGATGTCTAGGAAAACCCCTATAGCACTCTCTTTATTATCTATTGCGTCAATTATTTTTTGGATAAATTTAACCCCAGCTGTAACTGTTGATCGGCCGATTCTGAATCCGTGTTGTTGTTCATCTAATAATTGATTTTCTTCAAGATAGTGTACCAATTGATTATAGACGATTCTTTCAAATATCTTTGAAAAAAACTGGCAGTATTGATACCGGCCTGTAACTTGATACATCATCTGCCTTCCCTTTTTTGAAAATAGGCACGACTTTTGCTATTTTTAGCTTTTCGGGAAAGCTACCGGTTATTAAAGAGGAATTAATTACATGAGTAAGTGGTTTTAACATAAAGTCTTTTACACGTTTAATCAGACTAATCGGGATTTCATCGAAACCGGTTGAGTTTTTATTTTTAAATGAGTTGATAGTTTTTAAAACAATCTCATCAGTTATTTGAGTGAATTTAAATATGGCTTCTTTACAAATGTTTTCCTTAATTTCAGGGACTCGATTTGATACTGAGTTTAATAATTTTGGAATTACACTATCGTTTACCACATTAGAGAAAAAACTATTGAAAACCTCAGAAATAGCGTCAGGGCTGCTTATTATTTTGCTGTTGCGCATTATTTGAAAGTTTGTTATGCTCTTTGACTGCCTCCCAACTTCCTTGTTAATTATTCCCCATGTGGCTTTTACACAATTTTCAGACTTTTCTATCTTTGAGTCATAATATTGTTTTTTTGCTTCATTAGTTTTTATTTTAATTTCCTTTTTCTTTTGTTTTAGAATAGTCTTAATACTTTCTTTTTTGGTCTCCCTAAACAATCTACTTAACTGTACAATTTCCTCTCTGCTATCGAGTATCTCCTGATTTATCCATTCAATTGTATTGCTATTATTGAATTTTGACAGTAATTTTGGAAAATTAGAATTAAAATAGTAAAGAAAAATATTTAAAAATACATTGTACTTAGTTTCTACTGTAGCCTGGTATACCTCCATCCAAGACTCACTAGCTATTTGTATCTGGAAAGTTTGTTTATTGGATTCGGTAAATCTTCTAATTGTTTGTTTCCATTTTTGAACATTTTTTGATTTTGAAGTTTCGTGGATTATTTCAACTAATTGAGCGTCATGATCTGATAGTTCTGTTATTACACCTATTACTGTCAAGTTGTTCATGTTACTTAGACAGTTGTCTATTGCTGAAATTGTGGTCGCAGTGATTCTTGTAGGGAAGTCCATCAGGTATTTTACATCAAAAGCTGTAAGAACATTTACAAAATTTAAAAAAGAAGATGATACCTTATTTAGTACATTTATATTAAAATCTCCTACTATTATCAATTTGTTATGAGTTTTTGACAGCAAGCTTAATAATATTTCTAGTTTTTCAAAAAATAATCTTTCAAAGCGTTTTTTGGGTGATCTATAAAAACCTACAAGTATGAGGGAGTAACTATTACACTTAAATTTTACCATACAAAACTCAAAAACCTTTTCTTGCAATAGTAAATTGCATTGGGGTAAAATATATTCCTTGGCCTCAAAATTTGTTTTTGCTAGAATCAATACACCCCCGCCACCTGAAATTTCTCTGGCAAAATATGAACACACTTTATAATTGCTTATATTCACTCTTTCTATTTCATATTTGGAGATTTTGTGTTCAGTTAATGCCAGAATGTCCGGATCCAGTTCTTCCAAGGTTATACTTAGACTATCTAGTCTAGATGGTAAATGTTGGATATTTTGATGTATTATAGAGATTTTTTTAACTTTTATTGTATCGCATTTATTGAATTTGACTTTATTATGAGGCGTAGAGCAAACACCAAATTTATGTTTGAGCTGTAAGTTATTAGTATTCAGATTTGATGAGTTCCCTTGTATTTTTACATTAGAAGAAGAAATTGAAATTGGAGAAATTGAAACAGCGGTCTGGTTAACCCCAGAAGAACTGTTACAGGGATTAGGTATATCAGCAATTTGGTAACAAAAGCTGCTAGTATTATTACATGTTGCAGATACAAATTCGTTGTCATCGTAATCTAGTTTAACACTAAAACAGGAGCACTTTTATCACTTTATGGTGTGTTAATCATATAAATCAATATAGTGTTTTAATTTATTCAGTTATAAATATTTCTTTATTCAATATGAATGTCACACTGAGTTTTACTGTAATAGTATCAACACAGTATTCTTTATTATTCGAAAGAGATGCAAGCAAATATAAAAACAGAGAACCCGGATAAACGTTGGCCATATGGAATAACGTAAACAATTATCTAAGCAGGTCGTTGTTTGTGTGCGTGACCTGAGGAAGGAGAGGGTGGGGCGGCTGTCTGGAGAATGGGAGAGTGGGTTAAGAGGAGGGAAGTGAGACAGAGACGGAAGAGCGTGCGAGAGAGAGAGGAAATAGGGCTATGCGCAGCGCAGCGTGGGGCCTCAAAACAGTTTAGGGGCCTCGCCACAACTCTCCCATATGGATGGAGTATCTCTTTATATAGTAAAATCAATGTTACAACTCTCTACAGTAACACAGTAAAAATAATGAACATATGTTTAGAAATACGTTCTTCAACCAAACCACAGATTCATATAAGTCCCCACATAACTAAATTGCAGTTAAGTATAGAGACCTGTCAGGCCAGACAACAGTTCCTCTCCTTCCTTTTATTTCCTGCCAAATAATCTAACATTGATACAACTCTTCAATAGGGCTGTTTTGCAACTCTAATAACACTTCATATAGCATATCATGGCATCATCATGTAAGTGAAGTCCAATCATTGCACCGGCCCAAACTGTAACTCCTGAAACATTAGCTCATTAGATATTACGGCGAGAGATTTTTTGACAGTTGAATAAAAAGTGTTTAATACTATCATTTTGTTAAAAGTAGCTTCATCTTACAATAATATTTGCTTATAAAAATTTCTATTGGCTTCTTCTCGTAATACGTATTCCTCACAGAATTTAACGCTGCTGATCTGGTCTGGGTTGTCTTCGTGAAGGACTTACAATAGCCTGGGCCTAGATCAAGACTGAACACTTATTTAAGGTTTAATTCAGAAATATTACTGAAGCCTTTCTTTAGAGGACTTAATTGCAGATTTTTGTGGCAATTGAGGAAATGTTTGTGCAATAATTTTCATATTTTCAAGGATACAAACTGATCTAGAGTGACTACTTTGTAGTAAACCATTTACAGAACCGGTCTCTTAAAATCTCTCGTATAATCTGTGAAAATTTGAGGTTAAGCTCTAACAAGCTGCAAATATATAAATAAAATTATGGTAAAGTTACCACCACTTTTTCAAAAGAAAAATCCATTGATCTAAAGAAATTTTACAATTCATAAAATACACAATACACTTACGAACTTAACTTCACGGTCACCAGTGGTAGACTGATAAAAATAAAAATATACCCAGAAAGTAATGCAAAATAAATTCAAAATACACTTTAGATTAAATAAGAGTCATGGATAAGAAGCGCCAGTGGCAGATAAACAACATATTGATGGATAACTTTCTTTTGCTGCACTCTGCTATAAATTTAATATACTATAACATTATAGTAAATTGAAATATTAACTTTAAACTTCTTAGTGATTAGGTGTTCATTTGAATAAGTAAGTTAGTTTTAATTTGGAAAAGACATTGACATTTTCTTTTTAAATTCGATAGTGATGCAGTGTTTTTGATAGGGAAGAGAAAAATTTTTAGACATTTTCCAACATTCCATGAAGAAACCCTTCACAAGATTTCAATTTAGTACAACAGAAGTATTTTCAAGTATTAAATCAAATCTAAATTATCGTATGATATCACTTGTCTTAGATCTAATTATCTTTAGATGTAACTCTTGAAAGAGACTTGAGGTGTACCGAGTTAAAACATCATATAGGGTTTCTCCACAATATTGTAAAAGACCGAGATTATTTTTTGCTCCACTCTCTGCTGTCTTAAAACTGTTAACACTAATGGTAAAAAAACTAAAAGTAACAAAATATATTACATAAATATCTCATTTTATCTCATCATGAATATAATGTACCCAGTACTAGCAGCAGGTTTCCTGAAAATATGAATAATTGGGAGGGGGAATTTATTCTGTTATAAGATCAAAGAAAACCTTAGGAATCGCATAGTGTCTTCAGTCTTCATATTGAGAAGGAATAAATTAGAAAAAAAATTAAACCACGGTGCGCTTTTTACACTCATGCTTTTAACTCCTGGATAAATTTAATTTGACCTCTACTCCTCAGATTTTATAACTCTAATTTTTTTAAAAAGTATTTTTTTTTAATATTTTGTTTTCAGAACCTTTTTTTTTTTTTTTTTTTTTGCTTAGTTTAAGATAGAAGTAGGCCAAATTTCAATATCCCAACCTTCATCTCCAATTAACAGCAAACTACAAAAATAATTTAATTTTATAACCCTTAAATGCAGATGAAAATCTCAAAACATTTAAAAGTACATAATACAGTATTTGTTTTATCTCCAAGCTTAGTCTCTAACTATACCTTGCAAGTTAGCATTCCATACAAAACCTCCTTAGTTGTCTGAATCAACCAGTTGTGAAGTTGTATATGCACTTCATAATCAACCTGTTTTAATACTGTTGGCACTGGTGACGCAGAGCTGTAACACAGCTACTTGGGAACAAAGTTTTGAGAAGATTAAAGGCGATAGGTTCTATGCTCGGTCCTCTTAATACTGACACGACATCCACTCAATGGTTGCCATCGACATGGACATTACAAGGATTGTAGTGTCATGGTCACAGGGTGTCCATGTTGGATGGTAGTCAAGGTTCAGATGTTGTGTTAGGAAAAGAACTGAGTGTCAGGCTTTTCAGTTAGCTGAAAATCAGACTAACACTACGTGGTTCCTATTCCACATAAAGCTGTAAGCCCCTTAGATGTCCTGGCTATTGGGCTATTAATAAATAGCTCTTTGTGAGGAACAGTCAACCTTAGTTAATAAAAATGACTACACTTATTCATGTACATGGATTACACTTGTTCACTCCTCATATTCACCCATATCTTCACGATCAGCGTCTTACTAATGAATAATAATAATAATAATAATAATGAATATCCTATGAATCTGAGATATTTAATATACATTTAAGTTAAGAGTTAATATACATTTGACTAATTGGCGTAGTTTGTTTGGTGTTAACAATTTTAATATTTTTTTATCATTTCAAATTTATATTTACACTCATCTAGAGATTTCAAGAGGCAGCTGAGCAGTTGAAGACTGTTGCTCAGAGACCATCAGATGAGGAGTTCCTTGAGCTCTACGCTCTGTTCAAGCAAGGAACTTTGGGCGACAACAATACAGGTACATAGATGAGTTTATTAATCAGCTAATAATGCACACAATATGACACAGCTAACCATAATATTCCGACTTAAAATCGTTTAAATTATTTTGTCAATTTGTTTCTTTGATAAAAGTTACCTAGCAATAAAATCTGTAGTAAAATTAAAAACGTAACTACTAGGTTTTAATAAATACTTGAATGTTTAATTATGGTTTATAAGTAGTTGTGGAAGTACTTATTTTGTTTTAAAATAAGAGTAAAAAACCATTCCTTAACTGGTAATGATAATATTAATAAAGCTTTTCAACAAACAAAGTGAGTAAAGGTATATCACTTATGCTTGTGACTGATGATAAATACAAGAATAACAAAAACATGAGACATTCCACGTCATATCTAGTTATTCCAGAGACTGAAACGTACAACCATAAGTGGTTGAAAACTTATTTATATACATGGATAAGTTTACTTCAGTGTTCACTGTGGTGTAGTGCTGTAACCCAGCAACTTGCCATCTAAGTGCTCTCTATGTTTTAAACAAAAGATCTTTTCTTAGTCCTCTTAATACAGTCTGCTCAGTGGTTGCCATCAGCATACAACCTGGTCTAGTGGGAGAAAGAGAGCTCAAGCAACAGAATGAATCAAGAGTGAAAACAAAGAAAGGACAACTCATCAGAACAACACTGACTGTACTTGTGCTCCCGTACATGACTAACAATACAACAACAAATTTATATGTATATTTCCCACCAGCACATATCTTTAAACCACCACAATTTTAATCATATAACACACATATTCCAGATTCGACATTGTAATTTATAAATTATATTTCTTCAATATCTTTGAAATATTTTGTGTTTAAAAATACTTGATTCTCAACTAATCAATTACATAATAGATTTATTAAAAAGTTCCTTTTACCTTCAATCAATCTTTGTATTTTACTCATTAACACTTTACAAGACTGATAGTATTTTATTTATAAAACACTGTTTTTAGATGTTTACTAGCTGATATTCAATCAATTTGCATTTAATTTTACATCCATTTAGTCTACTTATAATTAATCAATAAAAATCTTAATCAAAAATACTGTCCATACTTAAAATAAATTCATTATAATACAAAAATAGATAGCCTAAGATGTAATAACACTAAGCTTGTCGAGGTCATTGAAACTATAAATAGATCTTAGCAAGTAAATATTTTTCAATTTACGTCAAAATAGTTTTATATCTTACGTTTAACAGATTTACAGTTGCAGGAAAGTGAGAAATTTAGCCCCTGTAACTTGTTTTCTTTTTAAACATTTGTAAATGATGTGCCGGTACAGCCAATTCATTTCTAAGTCTAGTATTGTAAGTATGGGTTGACCCTACAGTTTTAACATTGCTACATTAATTTTAGTCTTAAGTCATAGATTCCAGGATATACAAGCCAAAAACTATGAATAACTCGTGGTTAGAAAAATGTGGTTTTTACTGTTTCTTTCCATTTTAAATTTATTGTTTTTTTTTTAATCTTATTGTTTTTTTTTGCATGATTAAATTTTTTAAAGGTTGTTAATTGAAGTGGATCCATATATATTTATACCATTTGCTTTTGCAGAGTGGATATATGAAAAATAAAAAGTTTTTAGTGAATCAATACTGCAAATTTAGCCATGCTTTTTAATGCAAACACTCCTACAGTGTTTTACGAATTATGTTCATCTTTGTTTTGATTTGTAGTTACAGCCTTGAAATTAAACTCATTACCAGTTCTTCTGAGAGCTTGAATAAATTCATTTACAGTTTCGTCCACTGTTTGACAGTGTGTTGCCAATTTATGGCGAACATAAACTTCATTTGTTGGTTTTTCATAAATGGCATTTAATACTTTTATAGTTTCAGTATATGTCGGCAACTGAGATACATGAATAAACTGAAGGACTAATGAAGTTTACCAGAAGATGCAACTTTTTTCTTCACTAAGTTCTTCTTTCATTGATGCTAAGAAATTAAGAAATGTTCTATACCAATGTCTCCATTCAGCCTGACCTTTTGTTGTATTAGGATCAGCATCAAAATAATTCGGCTTTTAATGATTACCCATGTAAAGAATTATTGGTATTTTTCATGCAATGAATTCATGTAATAATGATAAATAAATTTGAATACTTAATGAAGGTTTTTATTGTACACAAAATGGAAGTAATTATTTTAAGGCAACAATATAATTCTCAAACATAATCATTTGATCATATTAAACTAGCAGAGTACCCATCCTTCGTACAAGGTTTATGCTGATTTATATTGTGCTTATTGCATTCAGTAACTTAATACAAAACATGACTGAAATAAGTAAACTCTAGTTGTTTAAACGATTTTTAATATGATCATGTTTATAAAAAAGAAAGCTTTATAAAACAGCTTTATAAAAAAATATTTACAGCTTTGTTTCCCTTTGTGAAAATGAGCAGGTTCCTTCCGCTTGAAACACATGAGCGCAAAAGTGTGTACAGTACCTAGAAAAGAAATCAGGTGTGTGTGTGTAATGCAAGGCTAATGTATGACAAAAAATATTTTCCTACTCCGATATGTCAAAAACTAATTGCAGAGTAGACAATTAATGATATTGTTTAGATATATGATATATTATGCAATGTTTTACATACAATTTACATTTAGATATAAATTATACATTTTAAAATTATTTTTAATCTTTTATTTTAGACAAACCAGGAATGTTTGATCTCAAGGCAAAATATAAATGGGAGTTTTGGGATAAGAAGAAAGGCATGTCAAAAGATTCTGCACAAGAAGAATATATAGCATATGTTCAAATGCTGCTTAAAAAGTATTCTAGAAGCCAATAATCCTAAATAAAACTTGGTTTGTTGAGTATTTCTTCAATTAATTGACCTTGCAGAAAAAAATATCTTAATGAACAAACAACTGCTTTTATATTTAAGGAACCATGGACCTGCCAAGGAGTGACGTCTTATCTTTTTCACTATTCTAATATTTGTGTGGTACTTTAGTAATGCATAAATTATCTAAATATAAATATATCTTTAAATTATCCTATTTATGTTGTTGAATAACTCGTTGTTTTATTTTTATAGTAACTACAGAAAAAATTTGGTAATTCCTTTATAACCATAAGGAATTGTAGCAACTACTTATTAGCTACAAATTATTGAACGATAACACCACTATACTAATCATTTTGTAAACAGAGTTTAGTGTCTGAAAACAGCTGTTGCAACTAGTTTTACCAACACTCAAACAACACTAAATTGGCAACGCTGGTTGCAACTGCCATTCTGCACATGATTGTGAGATTCTTTTCCTTAAAAGAATATCATTTGTGTTAAGCCTTTTCAAAAATTTAAAAGACTACCTGACATTAAGCTATTTGAGACCAACAGCAGAGATGACAGGGGCTGGTCCATTTAGAGTTGGTGAATTGTGGATTCGTAAAAAAACACGGCTTCAAGGAATAAAGCAGTTATAATTTCAGAGAGATAATTATGAACAAACAGAACTGAACAAATTAAATAATCATTCCCAACAACTATAACTACAACAATAATTAATCAAGAAGTTAATCTATAAATGTAGAATTTTAATATTAGGAAGGGAGAGAGAGACAGGCGAGTCCTACTCCTTTACACATGGCTACAAATCACAGAGTGCTTCCAGAACTGCCAGGACTCAGTCTCCTGGCATTCCCCTTCCACCTAGGAGAGTCCGGCATGTGCTGCCATGTAGGCGATTACTCTAGGTGTAACTCAAAATTATATGGAGTGTTGTAGTTACAAGATATATAGATGTACATCTCTTAAGGATGTAGCTACTGTCAGATTCAAAAAGCAATGTACTTAAGTATGAACCTCTGCTACAAAATAAATACTCATCTGATTTCGTTGTGTTGTACACAAAAATTTAGCTTATTTAATTCTACGTTATATAATATAACATAATCTTACTTTATTTTTTAATTCGGAATTTTTTAACCGTTTTGGAAATTTGTATGATCAGCCATTATTAAGATTGCAAGGGTTTATAAAAATTACAACAGAACATTTTTTTAAAGAGTAAATATTCTAGAATTTGGATAGACTACAAACAACAATTTTCTTCACATGTGGTTGAAGTTTCACTGACTTATCTTTAGTAGTTTTTGTTTTAGATATTTATGAAGTTGAGCTTTACTCCAAAAGTGCTAAAATTTCATGTTTTCTTTATTCTACCCATTATACAAAATTATTAAAGTCTTCAAAAAAATATTTAAGTTGTATGGTATTACGTAGAATTAAATAAGCTAAATGTTGGTGTACAACACAACGAAATCGGATGTGTATTTATTTTGTAGCAGAGGTTCAAACTCGAGTACATTGCTTTTTGAATCCGACAGTAAGCTTGCTGTTATTATCTAAACCTCACAATATCCTTGAGGTTAACAAATTCCTGTTTTGCTTTAAACAAAGAATATAGTTTGTAATGTTATAACTTTTATTATTTGATTAAAAAATTTCAAACATCCAAATATTCTTCTTATGGAGACTTCCACGGTCGATATTCAAGCTATTTACACAATCGTAATCTGGGTTAAAAAAAAAGTTAAAGATTGTCTTATTTTACCAGGCGAAGTTAGGGCTAAGGAGCCCTCTCTAACACTTAACCTGGGGACCAACGGCTACGTGACTTCCGAACCACGGGAGTGGCAGGGCAAAATCTATTAGTAGTCACATCGGGAATCGAACCGCGGACCGGCAGCGTGGCTAGCCAGCGCCTTAGCCCCTTATCTAGGGCCGCTCCTGGCTACCCCTTATCTGGGTTGGACCGTGTCTGGTTATTATGTACACTATGTACAAATTGCCGACGTTTCGAGCACATTGCAGCACTCATCTTCAGGGCGACACACTCTGCTACTCGATCCATGAGTATGAGTATATTATATACTCAATCCACAGAGTATGAGTATATCATATACTCAATCCACAGAGTATGAGTATATCATATACTCTGTGGATCAAGTAGCAGAGTGTGTTGCCCTGAAGATGAGTGCTGCAATGTGCTCGAAACGTCAGCAATTTGTACATAGTGTACATAATAACCAGACACGGTCCAATCCGGATTACGATTGTGTAAATATCCAACTATTCATCTGAAAATCTAATAAAAGTTTAATTATTAATGACGAATACTTTTGATTTTTCTTATATTCCTGATTTCCTTTACTGATTCGTATAAGTTTGTCCTTTAAGTATCAAAATATATATTACTCTTCAAATTCACTATATGTTGAGCACCAACAAGAAAATTCACATTTTTGGGGCATGACATATTCAAATCGGCTTATTTTCCTTTAAAAAATAAAATACATGAGTAAAAAGCTGTAACTGACAAGGAATCTAAAGCCTGAGTTATAGAATACATGTTCACTTGTTTTATAGGAGAAAAGTCTAAATAATGGGATTTAAAATTAGTATCAATGGTTGTACAAATTTAAAATTAGTATCAATGGTTGTACAAATTTAAAATCAAATATGCAATTGAAAATTATATTAATTTTAATATAGCCCTTAACCACTAATGAGGGTGGTTTTATGTTTGTATATGTCTATATATATATATATATATATATATATATGTCTATATATGTATATGTACGTATGCATATACTGTCATTACCACAGTACGTGTATGGGTGGGCGGGTGGGTCATTACCACAGTACGTGTATGGGTGGGCGGGTGGGTCATTAGCACTGTACGTGTATGGGTGGGCGGGTGGGTCATTAGCACTGTACGTGTATAGGTGGGCGGGTGGGTCATTACCACAGTACGTGTATGGGTGGGCGGGTGGGTTATGAATGTTTTAAATAATTCATTTTTCGCTGTTCTACAGTGGTATATTTTTAAGACATACATTATGTTTATTAACCCACAACTATATTATTTTTTAGCTACACTCTTTGTATGTATTATTTAAAAAATATATACTGTTTCTGTTAACACTCCTACTGTCAAGGACCAGTGCAACAAATTATTTACAAAATTGTTTACTGATTGTTTTCATACTAGCTGCAAACTCATGAAATATTAATTACTGTAATAAGAAATTGAATGAACTATTTTTTCTACTCATATTTATGTTTAAAATAAACTAAATGTTAACTAAGCTAAGGCATAATAAACAAAACATCACTACTTTATAATTACACACTAATAACAAACTAAAATGTAACAGATAAACTAAGTCGTCTTGAGTCTTCACTAAATGACAAATACAAATAACTTATTTAATTAGGACTCACGTCAGTTTTCATGATTCAACAGGAAATCAACTGGCTGTAGTGTTGTTTGATACAAATCGAAGCAGAATAGGCGAGCAAGATATATGGAGTATCTATTTCCTGTTGCATCAGGTGGTCTCGTGCATCAATTATTTTTCGCATCAGATAAATTGTATCAACTGATGCGGTTACTTTTGGCCAGCCCTATTATCCATGAGCTCAAATAAAATTAAAAACAAAACTGCAAAAAGTGATTTGAGTGTAAATCATGTACAGTAGTTTTGGTAAATAAAGCACTAATCTTAAACTGGCAACAAAGACATCATCAACAAAGACATCAATGCTTTCGTTTTCATGCGTCGTCCTACACAGCTTCCTAGATTTTTCTACCCCTCCAGTTTTTCCCTCCACTTGTCTTTTCTACATTTCTCTTCCTCTTATCCTTCAACACATGGCCCTCCCATCTTCATTTCGGTCTTCCTGTTGGTCTTCTTCCTCTTCCTCCAGAGCTATCTTTGGCAATCTAACTACCACCAAACTGCCCAGCCCAAGAGGTAAGATTTTTATTTTGAATAGAGAGGTTGATCTCCTTGTTAACCTTACTCTCCTTCACACCTCCACAACCATCTATATCTGACTCTTTTTTTATGCAGCATTACTCTGGAAATGGCCCTCCTTTAAAATGTAACAACTAAGATAGCATTCAAAATAAAATTCTAATCATGCATCAAAATGTGCAACATTTACCCTCAAGACCGGAAATTTTAAAAATTAATCTAGAAGAAATAAATCCTGATATCATGGCAAATAGTAGACACGTTGAAACACATAAATTGCAATTTAAAAAAAAATACTAAGTTTATAGGAACAAAGTTTTTGCACAAATTACCAAAGCATATCACTATAGAAAGTAACTTTCATAAATTTAAAGCTAGAGCCAAAGAACATTTGATAAAGTTAGCCTTTTATTCTATAGATGAATACTTACAAAGTTAGAGGTAGTCCTCTACTGTAATAAAGAATTAAGAAGGGCCAATGATTTTATGTTACTAGTTTTTAGAACAAATTTTGATAACATATAAAATGACGCTATTTGTTGTACCTGTGTACATTTACATAAATAAAGAAATTTTGAATTGAATTGAATTGAATTGAAAAAAGTTGTCAAAGGCCTTCTGAAAATCAAGATACATGGAATAAACTTGTACTCTACATTACACTGTTGTATTCAGTAATAAATGAGGACAATGTTGTAAGTTAACATGCTGATAAAAAAGATAAGTTAACAGATTTTTGTTACCAAACAAAACAAAATCAGAATAAGTGTTCTCTCCATTTATAGAGCTTCATAGAAACCAGTTTTCAAAAAACATTTCTTTTCCCCTGTCTTTATAATTTTAAGATGTTGAGTTATATAAATTCAAACCTAAATCAGTTGTAACCAAGCACAAGTACAGTGCCAAAATAAATGTCAGTTTTGCTATCCATTTTACAGTATAATTGAATTTGAAAATAATCCTCTACATTCTGGCTTGGTGCTATATACCTAACTGTTTAGCTAGTCATCAGCTTTTCAAGAAAGAAAACACAGTAAACTTTAAAGAAAATTCTTATTCAGTCTCAGAATTATTAAGCGGTTCAACGCAAGGTAGACAATACATTGTTTAGTATTCGCATATTTATTAATTATTTTTTAATGATTAATAAACACAAACAGTAATCAGTAATTGGACAATTTGGTTCCATTTAAAAATGTGAAAGGATAGTAGAAGAGTCATGTGATTCCGGGGAGTCTATCCAAACAATGGATCACATAGTTTCAGAGTTCCCCTTGTGCTGTTTACCGGAGGGATTAGCAAGCATAAATAGAATCAATGAGGCAGGTCTTAAAAAATGGCTTGATGGATTGGATTTTGCTCAGTGACAAGAGATGACTTTAAATTTGTATTTGTATTAATATCTAGTGACTTTTGGGAGTTTTTCCAAGTATAATATAATTTTAAAAATGGAAGCTGACAAAAAACATATGTTTCGGCTTTGTTGACTTCTTCAGTACCGTATATCATTCTGTTACTGAGACACGAAAGAATTGTAGCTGTTATGCCTGGTTTTCACAATAACCGCTGATGATCACATTAACAAATGATACTTGTCGATATTAAGTAAGTCCTTTTCATATTAAATAAAATCATTATAATAGCGTGTTTTACCAAGAGATCGCAAATGACCTATTTGTATACTATCTAAAATGTTCATTTATGTTAAATTATTTATTTATTGTTTGCATATATTACTCTGTGTCTTTTGGCCTTGATTACTTTATTACAAAATAATGGATATACTTGTCCAGCTTTTTTATGTCTATTTATACTAATTTACATTTTGATTTCCAACTAAACAGTTGAATGGACTATATAAAAAATTGTAAACACATCTTGGAGACTCCACAGGTGATATGAACAATAGCCTATCTAAATAAACTTTTTGAAAGAAGTCAAAGACCTAACGTGCACTAGCCCGACCACGACTCCGACTGGTTTCGCCCGACCAAACTTTACATGTGATCAAGTGGAACGACACGCACTAGGCAAGGTCCGACTCAGCAGTCAGGGTCTGGTCGTCTGACCAAAGACAAAAGGGTTTGGTCAGGCCCGAATTAAACAATAAGAGATACATGTCAAACACATCAGGATCATTATGTTTTCATTATAATAATTTTGTTACACCCCAACGAATTAACGAAGGTAGCACATTCTACTAACCACATTCATTTTCAAACAAAATAGCGTTTCCGGTAACTAAGTAAAATAATCATACCAGGAGTAGTATTGGGATTATTTGATTTATTAATAATTTAACTATTAGTTTATTTACTTTTATATTTTTATTTGTCAACTGAAAAAGTGTGTATTATTTATTTATCAAGTGAAAAATAATACAAATTGTTCATTTAACGTCCATTAACGACTGAAGCATTCAGAGTCGGAGTCATGTTGTATTCTTGGTCAGACTAGCCATGACCAGAATTGTCGGAGTCATGGTCAGGTTAGTGTGCGTTAGTTCTATAAGTTATCTAATGTTGGTTTATATTTCAGTAAACATTGATCAACAATTAGTCAACGAAAAATTATCCTTAACTTTATTATAATAATGTTCATATTTGGCCGGCTTAATAGATGGCTCAATGATCATTTGGACATATACATGCATGGATCATTGTCGAGCTTAAAAATAAATTACTAGCAATAAGGCAAGTAGTCAACAAAATCTAAACAAACAAAGCAGTGGTAACATGCAATAATACACGCAAGAGATAAATACCAAATATAAGTTAATATTAAAAACTAAATATTAAAAATGGCAATCATTTATTCAATGATAGGACTATTGAAATTTAGTGAAGCTATGATTAACATTAACAAGATAATATAACAAAAACTAAATAAACTGACTAAACATGCAGCAACCCAAAACATAATATCAGATGAAATGTAAACTGAAGACATTTGCAGTGAAAAATTCATGATGCTGTACAATGGATTTTCAACCAGCCATTTATAGATTATATTTTTAAACTTATTAAAACTAATGCTGAGCATCAATAGGTAAATGATTAAAGAGTTTGATACTTACTACCTCATATGATTTAGTTAGTCTAGTAAAAGAGCTAGCTATCCGATTGCAATTTCTGGTGTTATAATTGTGCCCTTGACTATTTAATGTGATACTAGGAATTGTTTTCTTAACGTGCTGCAAGCAGAGAAAAATATACAAGTTTATAACAGTGAGCACACCATCCTGAATATAAAGAGGCCTACAGTGAGCTCTGCAATCAGCACCAGTTAATACACTAATAGTCTTTTTTTAGGTAATCAATACACCCATGTCTAGGCTGCATGCATTTCCCCACAAAAGTAGGCCATAAGACAAGATGCTATGGAATAAAGCATAATACAATACTTTAAGATTTTCATTGCATATACACCTCTTTAAATATTTAAATAAATAACTCTACTTAATCTCTTTATACATACTCTACATGTACATGCCATGTTAGTTTAGAATCTAACATTATACGTAATAGCTTAACATGCTCATTTTAATTGATTTTACAATTACCATTTCTCAGTGAAAAGGAAATATGTTGGGTTTTGTCATGATTTAAATAAAACATGTTCGCCCTATACCGCTTGTCAGCCTGATCTATTAGACTATTGGTATTGACATCATAAATATCCTCAAGGGATTTAGAAGTTAGCAGAGTAACATCGTCAGCAAACATTACAGTTTTACAATTAACATTGACACTAAGATCATTAATCATAATGAGTAATAACACTGGTCCTAACACCAACCCCTGTGGAACCTCATACATGACCTCAGTGTAATTAGAAAAAGTTCCATTAGTAAATACCTTTTGTAACCGATTACTGAGGTATGAGCAGTAATCAGTTACACGTAACACATACTTTGAGCTGTGATCAGCATGTTCCTACTAAAGAGAAGAATGAATTATCTAGTTTTGCCTATATGTGATGTTATTTGACGTAATCAAAACGTTTACACCACATTTTATCATAAAGTAAAGTATGCAACATTTTAGTATTATTATTTTGTTATTAAATTATGGGCAACAAATTAAAGATGTCTGTTCAATACTTAAAAAAATCGTTCTTTCCTTAATCATTTATACAAGTAGTAAGTTTATTTTCCCTTTAGCAGCACCAGTCGGAGACAAACATTTCAAGCTAAGTTTTAAGAACACACAGCAGACAGTGCCTCAGTACAAAGTTCATGCTTCGTAACGGTTGGACACTTGTCGTCTTTCGTTTACGGTCAGCCTCCACCGTGTAAGTCAGGCCGACTCTCGCTCTTCTTCAGTCACTATATAGGATAATTGGTCCTCCATCATCTCACTTCATCTTTACACCTCAAGGTAACACAAATATTTTACAATGTCCATATAGTACCTATGCTAATATCATAGACCTTCTATTATACCTAGAAGGTCTTTGCTTCTATTATACCTTGGTATAATAGATGGTATATGCTATCAACAACTCTGGACATTTTTTCTTAGTACTCCATGAAATATGAGAAACGTCGTTTGAAAGCAAGAAAAAGACAGCGAAGGTTGACTTGTGTCAGAGTGTCTGCCTGGTGGACCTCGCATGTTCTGAGAGGACCATGATGTTTCTATGTTTTTACTTAAATTTACTTTTGCGCTTTGATATATTTAATATACGAAATAAATATTCTATAGGACATATTTTAACTTCTTGATTAAGTGCTATTTTAGACAATTTTAATAACTTACAGTTAAGATGCCTAAGAATAAACGTAAAGGAAAGTCAGGAGGTAAGTTTTTCAATATTGATGATTGTCTTTGTGCAACGTTTACAATATTTTATTTGTTTACAGTATTGTGCTTAAATGATTTTGAAGTACTTATCATTTTGACAAATCACGGTGGTTTTTTGAAAATTAATATGTGAACGTGTAGACAACAATCATTAGGATATACCATAGATTCAATGAAATTATAGAAATGTCAAGGTTTCAGGAAGTAGTAGCCTAGGTGTAAAGTGTTATGATTTTTATCACTTTTTTTCCTAGTTAAACCTTTGAGTGCTGGGCAGTTTTTGGGGTGGTGTACTGAAAAGTGCCGGGTATTTCTCCATTGAGTGTACCGAAAAGTGCCAGGCCTACTTTGACAAATTTGTAAGAGTTTTTTTTTAAATTCCTCGTTTGGTAATTTATTGAGCTATCAACCTAATTTTTTTTTATTTTTCTTTACACACATTTCAGTTTACCAAAAAAATAATTTAAACTACCATGCAACTATATCTAGTAATAAAAAAATTGACTTACCAAAAAAAATTCCAATTTTTTTGTTGTTTTTCTATTTTCACACTCAATAACACCAATGTAAAAAATACTAGTCTTGTAACTATGTATATAAACTGAAAGAACATTTGTTTTTGAATACGTGTACAAAGTTTCACTTCAAAATCTTAAAAATTAACTATGTTATGTTACTTTTAACGAACTAATGTCAAATTTTATAAATCAGCTGTGGCAAAAAAGAATGTTCAAAGCTGTGATTATTGTTATTACAAACTAATAAAATTACAAAAAACAAAATGAAACTCAAAACCCTCTTCTGTAATAATACAATAAACAAAATCTTGGGTAATATTTACATACAGTAGGCTATATATACATTATATATATATATATATATATATATATATATATATATATATATATATATATAGGCTATATATATATTATGTATATATAGCTATATATACAAACTTGGGATATAAATCTAAAACTAATATATACACACAAAATGATACTCAAAATAACCTCAAAGTACAATCCCGCAACGGGAATGACAGTAAACTGAATCACGACGTCATGAAGATCAGCTGTCAATGCTACCTAAATCATTCGTCATCTTTGCTATTGTAAATTGATTCTAAGGCAACTAAATCGATATATTATGAAATCAACAACTCTTTATGAACAAATATACGCGATAATAAGGTCAAAATATTAATATTTGGATTTTATACGAATATTTTTCCAAACGTCCGGTAAAATCGGACGTTGGCATTTTTCGGCCAACTTTCGACGTCCGACAGAATCGGACGTTGGCACTTCTCAGACATCGTTTTGACGTCCGATAGAATCGGACGTTGGCACTAAAAGGGTTAAAGAGTTAAGAAAGTCATTGAACTTGGTTTTTTTTTTATTATTTTTTTTTTATATGAAACTTCAATAATCCTACTGAGAAGTGGGGTAACACTGGAGATAGGCCTATTGTATTGTTTTACTTATATATTTATCAACGGATGATACCACATTATTTATCAACAGATGACACCACTTTACAATAACTCTAAATTGTACTTGTACTCAACATATTGACAGTTATGTTCGCTTTTGGTATACTCTTTAACCCATTGGCCTACAAGTTTTTTTGCACTGCGCAGCCTGCTATTTTAGAAATTAAAATCAAGAAAAATGTAAGCTTTTGTGAAAAAATTCATTAAAAGCAAAATTTTCAAGCTAGAACAAAAATGTGTATATTTTTAAAATTTTCAAAATAAAACTGCTTTTTTTGCAGTTGAGGTATTTTTCAAACAAACTGTGACTTTCGCTCGTAGCGCATGTCGGCGTTAAACAGCCAATCCGTGTAAAAAGTGAATTTGAGTAAAAAAATGTGTTAAATGAAAACTAAGTAATATTGGCATTTTTTGATTATGGTATTAGTTGTACTAATTAAATAGCAAGTATTGTTTTTCAATCCAAAGTTTTAAGTGCTTTTTTAGACATGTAAAGTTGCTTGACAGACAAACTGTTGTTATTGCTGTAGGATTTGACTAAGTAGGTAATGTTTTTATGAATGCACTACTGTTGGTGTGTTGATCAAAGCTAACTGTTTTCAAAGATCATGTAATTGTTAAGCTCTACCTAATACATGAATATCCAGGTAAGAGTCATTTCTACTTTATTTCCTTTTGAAAACTTATAGGTCAGATGTAACATCGGTTACACTAAAACATTAAAAAGTTATTATTTTTACTCAAAAGTATTATCAAAATAAGTTAAACTATTCAGAAGTAAGGTTTATATAAATGTGCTTCTATTCAGCATTTTAGTTTGTGTAGTTTATTAACACAATCAGTTTTTTAGAGAGTTAAAAATGTGTAACATCCGTTACGTAACAAAAAAAAAAAAATTGTACAGAAATTAATCTTTAGAGTGTAAGATTAATTATTGTACTTAAACTATTTAGATTTAAGTAACCAAACTTGCCTTACTGATTAACACAACCTCTTTTAGTATATTAATGATGAAAAAATAGGTTTATGTGCATAAAAAGACAGAAAAAATAGTGAATGTTGAGTTAAAAAGTAACATCCGTTACATACGGATTGGCTGTAAAGGGGTTAAAATTCGTTATTTTTAGACATATTTTTTTCATTCCACGTGTTTTTTTATGCTAAACCCTAATATATAATTGGTTTTGCAGTACAATAATTATTTTTTCAGCTCAAAAAATGCATTTTTACTGATCTAACCAAACTTATCCTAGTTGTCTATGTACGGGACAAAAATTCGTAATTTTTTGTAAATTCTACTCATAACAACTCTCGTTGTCTAAAATTTGATGTCTTAGCAATTACGTTATTGTTATCATAGCAACTATTGAAATTCAACACGTGTTCGATGGTATGATCATATCGGTGCTAGACATTTTCTTAGGTCCACACTAAAAAATACCTAGTGCGATCGATACATTATCGACAGGTCACCTATTGAGTCTGTCAGTTTAGACACCACAAAAGTTGATGGGTCACCCGTTGATTGTAGGTTGGAGATTTTAACTAAAAATACATCAGTTTCAGACATTATTAAGAGAGCTTAGAGCCAGAAATGTACCTTTTTTTAGTTAGTTTAGGTTGTGTGTGTTTTGAGAGGTCTGGTATAGCCATTGTTAAACAATCTGTTGCTTAACCCAACCTGACAGTAGGTACCAAACCTAACATAATCTAAACAGTCACTACTGGCACATTTATATAGTACACACATAATAATAGTCAGAAGGTTGTGATGGAGGTAAACAAAATACTGTCTGCACATTGTAAATTGTTTAGCCCAGTGTTATCAAAATTCTTTATTTGTTTTATAGGTTTACATAAGTTGCATTTGACAAAGTCATAATTTAGCAATTGCTGTCACTAATTTTTTTATTTACACTTTAATTATTATGTAATTTTGTATGATTAAGTAAAATACATAAAACTGCACAAAATATTAAATAAAACACCGTCCATGCACATTTACACAATCCTGTCATTACATAAACTGAACAAACTTAAAATTAAAATTAGATTGTTGGAAAAATTCTTTAACAGAATAAGAATTACTCCAGAGCAACCATTTATTAACCTGTAATTAAACATCTTTTTCGCTATACATTAATTAAATGAATAAACGCATTGCATACTTTTGAGGAAACAGCTATATGACTGGACGGAGTTTTGCTCAACCTGATATACTTAATCACAGCTTGTTTTAATTCTGTGTGTCACAAGCTGTGTACTTTATTATTTATCTCTTAATTAGTTAAATTTGTATGTCAACTACAGTTCGTAACTTCTATAATTTTATAAACAGGGACTTGCAGTGAGCTTTACAGCCGGCATTGACTATTAGTCTTGGGGCTTTCTATTGAAAGATCAAATTTTTCTTAGTTTCAAAGCAATTGAATTATTAATTAATGGCAGATTGAAAATAAGGTAACTATTAAGTTCTTAAATAGTTATAGTGAACACAATGCTTTTTAACAGATGTATCTCTTGTTTATTTAGAGGCTCTAAAATCTATATTTACATGCCAATTCTACTGTTTATTGCCGAACAACATTCAACATATATATTGAATATGCCCAACAATTCTGTATTCTTAACCATATGCCTATTTTATTTTATATTTATTTTGAATGCTACAAAACGGAAAAATCCAATTACAAAGTAGCCTTAAATTAAGTTAAAATAAATTAATATAAGTGGAACAAGTGTTCATGTCCAATTCATCATTAGAGTCCAACTTTGCTTCATGAATTACTACTTGAAAACAATAATATAAATACAAACACAATAAGACAGTATAACAACAAGCCTAATATAATAGTAGTATATTTAATATAATAGCAACAATATAACAACAGATTTACAAAAGCAATAACAGCAAAACACCAACAAAAACATATGAAAATACAATAAAAAAAGGATAACAGATGTTAAATAAATAATGAAAGGACAAGGCAATAAATTATTTAGCATTAAATATTTAAACTTCAGAAAGAGTAAAAATTAACTGTCTAAAATTATTACTTACCAAAGTTATTTGTATTATCATCGATTCAAGAATCATTTATTGTCATATTAACCAATGGTATCGACAAAATACAGAGTTGGCTCACTGTGTTATGCTCAAGAATTATATAAAATTACAAAAGTAAACAATATTTAAAACTAATGAGATTAATAGAGCAGGAGGTGTGGTAGTTTATTTTCACAAAAGCATAGTTGAAGTTATACCAATCAACACAGATTTAAAATTTGAAACAGCTGACTTAATCAGTCTGTCTTTTAAATATTTAGGTTATGAATTTGTTTTGATAGCTGTATACAGACTTCACTCAGAATCAGAAAACTTACTTGTCGACGAATTTGGTAAATACTTATCTAGCCTAAAACTTAAATCTAGTATTAATGTATTAATATTGGGAGACATTAATCTGAACCTATTACAGGATAGATCGTTGATTGATGAATATAAACTTACATAGCTTGTAACGGATTTCCATCACTAATAAATATTCCTACAAAAATAACTGACACTTATCAATCCTGTATAGATCATGCATTGGTGCGAACAAATAACGTAAATAAGGTTAATTTCAAAGCAGCGGTGATTGATAGCAGGATAACGGACCATTGTTTGACAGATGTCAGTGTTCAGGTTGAGGGCGGTGCGCCAGCTGTATCGGCTTAACTACAAACTTCTCAATGAGCAGCTTGACAGTACCGACTGGAACCCTGTTTATCTTCAAAGTAACGCCTCGAATGCTTTTGATGTTTTTATGGATATTCTTCAGGAAAAATTAAAAAACTGCCAGGAAATAACAAATATTAAGAAATTAGGGGGTGACTAAATTAAAACCGTGGATAAGCATTTCTATATGTAAAAGGATAAAAGTAAGGAATTCTCTTTATAAAACAGTAAAAGCCCAACCCAATAATTTACCCTTAAGAAAGTACTTTAATGAATTCAGAAATAAATTAACAAATGACATAAGATGTCTAAAACATAAATATTATAGTGTTCTTTTTGAAAACTGTAAAGGCGATTCTAAAAAAACTTGGAATACCGTCAAAGAGGTTACTGGTCAAAAATCAAAACCAGACACAAAAATTGAACTGGAAAGTAATAATGGTGTAATTAGTGATCCGTTTGAAGTTGCTAATAAGTTTAATAATTTCTTTGCATGTGCAGTGGTCAGGTTAATTGAAAATAAAATTAACCACACAATTTTGATATACAGTATTATAAAAATCTTTTTTATGAATCTCTTATTTCAGAATCAATGTTTCTAGGCCCAGCTACTCTCAGCGATTTATCTAAGACTGTAGAATCTTTGAAAAATAAAACATCCTCCGGTATGGATGGCATTAGCTCAAAGGTCCTAAAATATATATTCAATAAAATCAGTGATGTTTTGCTTTACATCCTGAACAAAAGTTTTGAATCTGGGGTATTTCCGGAACAAATGAAGTTTGCTGTTGTTGTTCCAGTATATAAGAAAGGCTCAAAGCTTCACTGTAATAATTTTAGGCCAATATCTTTATTATCTTCTTTTTCAAAAATTTTTGAAAAAGTAATGAAGCAGAAGTTTTCTTGAATATAAAAAGTTTTTTAGTAAAAATCAGTTTGGCTTCCGGAAAAGTCTGAATACAGAACAAGCTCTTCTTGAATTTACTAGTAACGTAATTAATGGAATAAATAACGGGGAGAAAGTAAGTGGACTTTTTTTGGACGTAACAAAAGCTTTTGATACGGTTGATCATGAAATTTTATTGCAAAAATTGTACAATTGTGGAGTAAGAGGAGTAGTTCTAAAATGGTTCGACAGCTATTTGAGAGGACGAAAGCAGTGTGTAAAATTGGCAGAGTCTTAAGTGAACAACTAGAAATAAAGTACGGTGTACCTCAAGGATCTGTGTTCGGTGCCGTGCTATTCTTAATATACATTAATGATTTATGTAATGCAAGGCTCTTTAGGAATATAACATCATTTGCAGATGATACAGCGTTATGCTATCAGGCGAACTCATTAGGTGAAATTGAACATAAAATGAATGTTGATCTTGAAGCCATTCAATGGTGGTTTACAAAAAACAACATGATATTAAGTATCAATAAAACAAATTTTATTAATTTTAGTCTACGCGGAGAAGCATATTTTGAAAACAGAATATTTTACAAGTGTATTGAATGTGTTTGTAATAGTAATACGTGCAATGTAAAATGTAAACAAATTACTCAAGAAAATTTCATTAAATATTTAGGTATCACATTGGACAGCAATATTAACTGGAAGCAGCATATAAATGACTTGAGAAAAAACTGAATAACGTAATTCGAATATTTTACTTTTAAAAAAACATATGTGACAGTAATATTTTAAGAACCCTGTATTTTTCTCTTGTCCACAGTATGTTTAGAATACGGAATTATATGCTGGGGTGGAACGTACTATTCAAATTTGAAATCACTTATTACTTTACAAAAACAATATGCGAGACTGATAGCAAAAAAATCTAGATATGATTCATCCTTCCCTATTGTTTCCTTTTACAAAATTCTTCCACTTAGACATTTATATGTTTATAAGGTTCTGAAAATATTTTTTGTTAGAAGTAAGGGTAGCAATGGAAGTAGGGTCTATAGGTCAAAATTAAGAAATTATGATGCTATCTTTGTGCCAAGGCCTGTAAACACTTTTTATAAAAAATCATTTAATTATTTAGCACCACATTTATTTAACAAAATTCCTTTAGAGATAAAAAAAATAGAGAGTAGTAGTTTATATCGAAATGAAATTAGAAAATGGCTATTTACAAAGGAATCAGTGGAAGATTATTTAAACACATAACAATGTATGATGAAATAGAAATTAGAAGCACCTACTTAAATATAGCAATTCATTCCACTAGGCACATAGACTATAGTTCCATTTCATTTGATTACATTTTTTAATAGGCTCTTGGAAAAAATCTACTTTTATTTAAAGTAATTGAAATAAAAGAAATATAAATTTTAAGAATTGGTTTGGAAGCATCTAAAATAACTTATTAAAAAAAAAAAATAGTGTATGTCTTGCTATGGAGTCAACAGCTTATAACGGATTTAAATAATAATATGAATTTTCCTCCACACAGGCTTAGCCTTGGAGGTTACATCTTTGTTTTTCTCAAAGGTAATTATTTTACTATCCAATGTGAAGGTCAGACTTGGTATTATGTTAAGCCTATTGTTAGCTTGTTTTGTTTTTATGTACTTAATAAATTCTTACGTTGGTATCTGTAATGACTATGTATGTATGTGATATTACAATGTCTTGTTATGTAAACTTCATTTTGTGAGAAAAATAAAGATTATTATTATTATTATATCTCTGAGAGCGGGCAATGTTAATAAGTAAAAGATGTAACAATAAAATAACAAATTTAAATATATCAAAATAATAACAAAGATATAAGTATACTATTTATAATAAATACCACAAATAAATAGTTAACATAAATAAATAAATTACTCTAAAATTAGATTGACCTTGAGTATAAAGCATTTTTTGAGTGTTACTATCATTTAATTGTTTGTTTTAAACCACAATGGCAGCATCATCCATGAAAGTGTAAGTGGACAATTTATGTTTACCAATACTGTCAGCTGTATTTAGGAATGTGGAGAGGGAGGGAGGGGGAGAGAGAGAGAGAGAGAGAGAGAGAGAGAGAGAGAGAGAGAGAGAGAGAGAGAGAGAGAGAGAGAGAGAGAGACTGAAATGGCTTCCGCTATTGCTGGGTAGGTGGCTGCGGTAGGGGTTGTACATCCATAGAGCAACACTCAGATGTAGATGGCGTATTTTAGTTAGTATATATAAAGTTTGCTTATGGGGAAGGGGTTGAAGGGAAGTGGTCTATCTTATGTTCAGATTGGGTGGGTCACGGGATTTTGTTATCCATTGGTGTGCTAATTCCATCCTTCAGAGTTACGAACTATTGGCATGGGAAGGAAGGGATCTGATTACTTTAGTGGTGTAACACTGATCAAAATTTTAATTGTGGAGAAGAGACAGGTTTTTCAGGATTTTGGATTTTGCAGTCATGTCTATGGCCATTCATGCGTTTTTGAATGGTTTCACTGGTAAGGCCAATATATTGGGCAGGACAGTGCTGGCACTGGAGTTGATAAATTAGATTGGTGGAATCACAGGAGTGGTTTCCAGGTATCTTGTAGGTTAAGGAGGTAGTGGAGCTGGTGAAAGATGTGGCTGGGAGATGAATAGGACAGGTTTTGCAAGGTTTCTTATTACAAGGATTAGAACTGGGTGGTTGCTGGTCTTTAGGACAGGTCAGGATGTTGGGATCAGGTAACTTAGGATAGACCAGGATTTGGCAGAGGTTTTTGTTTTGTCTGAAAGTCACAATGGGACGTTTTTCAAGGAGATCTTTGGTGTGGGAGGAAGCTTTTAAGATGTTGAAGCCATCTTTCAGTATTTGGTTATTTTCTGTAGGCCATGGGGTAGTTAGAGACAAGGGGTAAGCATTAGGAACTGCTTCTGGTTTGGGGTTGGTTTTGGGACTGGGCTAAACGGATTTGGTTTTTAATAAGGTTGGTACCTAGGGTAATCTCTCTTTTGGAATGCACTGACAAGTTGGTTGTTTTATTTATTTAAGTTTCTGGGAGAGGAAATTATACGTTTGGCACGGGTGGCCAGACTATAGGGTAGGGAGCGTTTAGTGTTGTTGGGGTGACAGCTGGTATAGTGAAGGTACTGTTGTTTATTGGTAGGTTTGATGTGAATATCAGTTTGAAGGACACTGTCCTCCAATCCAATTTCAACATCAAGGAAGACTATGCGTTCAGAAGATGATTGCCAAGTGAAATTCAGGGATGAAAAGTTTTGTAAGCTTTGAAGAAAGGTTTCAAGATTGGTTTCGGAGTCAGTCCAGATCATGAAAATATCATCGATGAAATGGAGCCAGCAGAGGGGTTGGATGGGTTGTTTTTGAAGGAAAGTCTTCTCCAATTTCCCCATGAACAGGTTGGCATAGGAAGGGGCCAACCCCTATTCCATAGGCATAGGAAGGTTCTCATATTAGTAGGGGCTTTGGTGAGACCATTCAGTTGTGTAATGTGGGAGGCAAGGGCCAGACAAGTAGTCTGTGGAATAGAGTGGTGCAGAACCTGACAGCTCTGACCAGTTTGTATTTATCAATGCATCAGATAATGTTAAGGCTATGAAATGTGATTTTTTAACGATGACATCTTGTTGACCCTTCTTACACACAAACTCTGATAACAAACTTAACCCTCATAATATATTCTAGAACACGAGGCTTTTTTATGGATTGCCATACAATGAGTAATGTAAATAATTAGTCTAATTCTAGTGTTCCAAGATTTTGACTTGTGAAAATTGATTGTCTCATTCAATGAAAAATATAAATAAAAACTAGGGTTTTGCATTGGTTTAGTTTGTAAGTCGTAGATTAAATATTTACCGAGTCAGTGATGTAGCTAATTGAGGTTGACATATTAGTACAAGTGGTATATATATATATATATATATGTATGTTCGCCAGGTGGAGGGTTGTCAATCGGCAAACTGCGAGCAGATATAATGGGAACCAGTGACGAAGATTCGATGAATGACAATGCAAGTGTTATTAGTATAGCTTCAGAAACAACTATTTTGGATGAAGGTAAATATATGATGATATCTAGAAAATTAAGATTACTAGGCCTAGCTGCTTTTCAGTTACTGAATAACAAAAGATTTAGAACTTAGGCTTAAGCGGCCGGTGTCATAACTAGAATCTACAGTTTCCGGTGACAACCGCGTCAAGGTACTATCTACAATATTTATAAGATGACCAGACGTTTCGCCCATACTGTGATGTGGCATCCTCAGTGGTTTCTCTGAGACTGAGAGTCTCAGAGAAACCATCACATCACAGTATGGGCGAAACGTCTGGTCATCTTGTAAATATTGTAGATAGTACCTTGACGCGGTTGTCACCGGAAACTGTAGATTCTAATTGGTAAATAAGTTGAATTGTTCCAAGCTAATCTCGATGATTCAGTCGAATACATCTGTAAGTTGCTAAAGAAGTTGATTAATGCGTGTTTTAGTTAACGTACATAACAACATCTATAAATTTTAATAACAGTATTTTTCAGCCATATCTTGATGTTATCATTTTACAGGTATCGCAGGTGATGAAGTGGATGAACAAAGCCAAGATGATGTGTTTGAGGAGAAGCTGTTTGAAGCAATCGATGGAATCTCACAGAAGTCGGCCCAGGGCCGGACTCTCAGCTTGGATTCTGTCAGTCATGCCCTCTCCAAGAAGTACATCCCATACGTCCTTATTGATAGGTCAGCCAATCTGTTCTTATCCAAAGTGTTAGTTTTATTTTAGGCAACAAGACCAAGAACTAAATTACTACTGCAGTAGTATAATCATATTTTATTTAATTCTTGGTTCATTGAAGAAAAATGACAATATGAAATAAATATTTAAGTAATGACTAGGTTTGATCAAACATATGCAGTAGACTGCAATTTTTGCCATATCAGGATTGTGTGTTAATACCTTTATAATAAATAACAGATGAATGAGTAGAACTTTACTGACAGCATACATAAAAGGTCCGATGTCACATGTGCAGATTGGTTATTCACAAGCTGGTCTAACTTGCCACATACAGAGGAATTAATGTCATAAACGATTTACTATTATAAACTAAATAGTAGTGTATATGTATATGTGTGTAAAGATATATTCTCAATATATAACAGTAATCCTTTATAGCAAGAAATGTTTCAATTTACTTGCCGTACTTAGTTTCTCAGCTGGACAAAATTCCCTCCTGAAATATGATAGGAATTTATTCCCCTCCCGGACCTCAAAATCTCCTGTTACTAAATATGACTGAAAATAATCAATTTAAATGTAAATTAGTTAATATGTAAGGAATTAATGTGAGGTTATTCCGTCGTTTACAAATGAAGTAGTTCATTGAACACAACAATCTGACTACTGTATGAAGAGTACTTTAGTCTACCACAAGGTCTAGACAGTAAAACAAATAGTATTTGACATATTCAAACTAAAATAATATTTTTAATGGTTTTGTGGTTTTTAGTAGGGCTTAAGAGTATGTATATTCTCTTAGTAGCTATACCTTGTAAAGTAAACATATTGCAGACGGTTGACCATCTGCGATGGTATTGAGAGGTGCCTGAAGAAAGGCCGTGGAGCTGAGCAAGCCAGCGCAGCGCAGTTGGCAGCCTTGTTGTGTATCCAGCTGGGTGTCAGTGACCTCACAGACCAGGTGTGTCAAGATCTGAAGCCTCTGCTCACATTCACTATTCTGGATACCTCTGCCAGCCCCGTGGCAAGAGCTAAGGTAATCTGTTATAACTTTTATTAACCTGTACGTCAGTTCATCTTATTGCTCATGATGTTAATAACACTGTCTGTCAAGAGCCAATGATATCAGTAGACAGATTCCCTGTAATAAATAAAAAACTAAACAAAACACAGTCTCGTACGGTTCATGACAGAACATGATAATACAAGTTTCTTTGTCATTGGCACCTAGCTTCACATGATTGTTCAGCCAGCCAACTAAGGCAAAATTCTTCTATACTAGTATATTTATCTTCATAGACATATTTTATCTTCCTTTGTGCACTAACACCTGAATAGTAGAAGAATATTCTCTCACATTCATACGTGTGCACTCGAAAAAAGGAAACTTTATAATTTTTATTTTTTCAAAGATAATACTTGTAAAATATGAAATCCGACAGCTGTAACTAGAAAGATCATTAGGTTCCCTGTCTGTTAACAGATAGTGCAAGTTGGTCCATTCATAAGTTTCATTCTTGATAACCTTTTGAAAGTGCTGAATTTTACTGAAGTCAGCTTATTTGAATTTATTTCTTACAACAAATGTACCAGATTTTGATGGGACTTGTTATATTAAATAAATATATTAAACAGAATATATTTAAAAAATGTCTGAACCATCTGGTATAATTTTCAGAAAGCTATTAGCATGGTAAGTAATGTAAAAAGCTTCATATGTAATCTGTAATCAAAAATTTTATTCAAATTTGACAAACGCACTTGAAGTGTACTCATCATGCATATAGAGTTACATATAATAAATTTCTATGTTTATGAAACAACAATAGAACTGAAATAACTATCCAGGAATGGAAAGGGTTATTTGGGGGGGAGGGGGAAATTGAGTAACGGAATGGTAAAATATCCAATAATTTGAAGCTGTAAATAATTTGAAAAATAAAAAACAATATTTTTCTTTAACATATTTTAGTTTTTTCATTCCATTAATAGTCTCTTTAAATATATAATCATAATGAAGTGTGTATTTTTACAGTGCTGTTGGACTCTAGCTATGCTTGGGTTTTTGGACTCGACTGTTGCTCTAGCAGATATTCACCGCACTCTGCTGTCAGTGTTCAGTGGTTCTTACAGCAAGGGAGATGGCACTCCTGCTTCTGTCTCTGTGGAGTTGGCAGCACTGCATGCTGCTGCATTATCTGCTTGGAGCCTGCTGCTCACCATCATTGACATACATGCGATTAATGACCCGTATGACTCCTATATCCAATATTCTAATTTGTTGAAATTTCATTTCATAAATTAATCTTTTGCAAAACTAATTTTATCCTTTGAAGTTTAATATTGTACTACATATTTTTTTTCTTTATTCGGGTGATTAAAGGCTATAGTGAAGTCCATAGTTTCTCAAGTGGGCCTTGGTAATTTAATTAGTTAAATCTAGGTCAGGCCTTTGTAAAAATTATATTAACAATGGTGGAGCTTTTACGAAATATCAAGTTAGGTTGAAATAGGTAAGACGTTCTGAAAATCAGCTGGCTAGTTTGGTACTTGAGTTTTTTTTTTAAATAATTAAAACATTTTTGTCAAGTTTGTTAAAAATAGGTAAAAGCTTAATAAATTAATAGTTAAGAATAAGATTTTTTCAGCCAAAGATATTTTGTATAAATACATAGGCAAGTCATTGTACATTAATATAAGCTTACTTAAAATTAACAGCTGTCCATATTCCTTCTGTACATTCTCTGCAACAGAATAAAAAGCCCTACTGATCAACAATTTTTAAAAAATGTCTAAAATTCTATAGTAGAACCCATCATATCCGACTCTGATGGGACCGGGCAAAGGTCGGATCGGCAAAAAGTCGGATATCCCGAGGAACAAAAAATCTACCTTTTCCTACTAGAAATGCTTATGTATTTGACAAAAACCACTCGAATAATATTATAACAGTGTTTACTACTTCAATAAAGTATGTTATGAGCAGCATTTAATACGTTTAGTAAGCATTTAAAATTATTATTAAATGCTAAGGGTATACATTAAAACACTATTGTACTGTTTTTATTTATTACTGTATATACGTTTCCGTTTTAAATTTGACATTTTCGTAAATACAGTAGACCTATAGTTCAGTACCAAACCTAAACAATAACAAAATGCAGTACTAAAGAGTAATCAAACTAAAGTTTTTTTAGTAAGGGAACTAAAATTTTGCACTTACGGAACTATTTTCTGTAGAACACATAAACACAAGCAAACACGAACACTGCTATACACACATACACAGACACACTACTAATAGCCTACTATAAACAATAAAAAAACAACTATATACGGTACTGTATTATAAAGTGGAAATAAAAATGTTAATACACTCTACAATTATCAAACAATTACGACACACGACACTCGCCTGATAACTGTACTGAGCAACTGACTCACAACGTGAATCTTTCAAGTCTGAATGTGAACGGCGCTATTGGCTTTTTCCAGGAAACAGCAGACAGTCGAGCACTAGGTTAGATATACAGAGGAGTCGGTAATGAGGGGTTCTACTGTGTTTATAGTTAACTAACTTATTGTAAAAACAGCAAGCTGCTGTCATAGTACCACTGTCATAGTACCACTGTCATTATTATACAATCTAGTGGGACATTTATTAGTGTTAATATCACTATCGTAGACCTCTGGATCGACTGTGTCAAACTATGTATACTATGTACAATATCAGGAGCCGACATTTTGGCCTCGTTATAGAGTGCCATTTTCAGGGCTATGCAGAAGCACCAGCACACGTAGAACTGTGAGTAGTACTGGAGCGGACAAGTCTGGGCCTCAGGTTATATAGGTTCGGGTGACCTATTGTTTGTGGATTGTGCCGTGGTGCGCTGGAATGTTCTAGACCCTTCTTCGCTATCTTTGTTTACGTTATCTGTAGAATCTTCCAGACAGGTCCATGCTTTTAGCTTGCTGATTACCGGTAACCATGTGTTGCTAAGTTCACATCCTTGGTCTTTATTGAAGTTTTTCTTATTATGTTTCTTTATTTATATGGTTTCTAAAACTTTCCTTTCAAAATAATGAACTAAGCTGACTAGGATTTCCGCTTAATCAAACTCAATCGAATATTTATTTATAAAAGAATGCTTGGCAACTGCTGATGGTTCAATATTGGAATTCTTTGTACACCTTATATGTTCCTTAATACGTATAGATACCAATCTGCCAGTTTCACCTATGAATTCTTTGCAAACACTTGGTATACGGTAAACACCAGGAACCTGAAGGGGAAATTTATCTTTAACAGGTCGAATTATCTGGTTTATTTTCTTATAGGGCTTGAAAATAGTTGTTATATTTCTGTAGAATTCGTCCAATCTTTTCTGTGGTTCCTTTGACGTACGGCAGGAATGCTTTCTTTTCCTATGTACCGTTTTTGTGTTTCGATGGTTTTATTTTTTGTTGGTTCTTTATAGCTCGTAAGATTGAAGATTTTGTGTAACCATTCTGTTGGAGTTACGTGATTAGGTGAGATATGTTACGATGTATGTAATGTACATGCTCTATTCCTTAAGCATGCGGAAAATTGATGTGGTTGTAGAGATTCTTCCAGCCACAACCTTTAACCTATTATTTTTTTTTTAAATATTAACCTAGATTAAATCCAGAGAATCAACTTATACAGCTTTGATTCTGCATATGATAAGTTTTATGTAAATAAATCCTTTTTGCAGTAACACACTTAAGTTATATGCAAGTATTTTAGGAGTTTCCTATGTCTTGTTAACACAAATACATAGAATAGGGAAAGTTTTGTTTGTGATGCAACAACCATTACTTAATGTAATTGTTTGAAGAGTTACAACCATTACTTAATGAGCTAAACACTTGTCAACGAGCGTAGTTTAACTTCTTTTAATTTATTGAGATCTAAGATCTTCATGACAGTTGTGAGCTCACTGTACAGCTTCATACCAAAATATAAGTAGGTAACTTTATTTCAAGTAAATGTTTTGAAAGTCTGAAATTTGCATTATTTCTGGTGTTGCACCGGTGATGACATTTAAATTTGTTGAGTAAATTGTGTTTTATTGTATTTTACAAATGAAGATTTCATAAATGTACAACAATCCAGATTATGTAACAATTTTAAAATTTCCAAACATGTTTTTGCAAGATGGTAAATTATAGGTTAGATTTTTTTCTGAAAACCAAAAAGTTAATAGCATGTGCTGACCTCTTAACACGTTCAGTGCAGGTGGACCATATACGATCCACTGCCGACCGGGCGCTGGTGGCGCGTGGACCGGGCCCATACCACGCTACACTGTTGTTGCTATGCAGTCAGTGTGAGCTCAGCTCTTGCGCGAGGTAGACCTTACGTCGGCCGCTATACGAATGTGAACCGTTCTATATTTTTGCGTTTTCTGTTTTTATCTATCGTTTTTTCGAGCGGAGTTTTACAATTATTGATGTAATTTAGTGATTTCTTCATGCAAATAAGTTTGTTCTTTATGGAAATAAGTGTGTTTAGTGTATATTATTGTAGTATTTAGTGTAATTTTTATTGTTGAAACATGGCTGACAACACTGTTGATGACCTTGACTTGAGTGACGACATTATTACAAGTGAAGATTCCGACACCGAAAGTGACTATTAAGGTTATGTGTCATATCTTTGTATTTATTCTACATAACCTTGGTAAATTGAAAATAATTGAATTCAATTTTTGACAAAATGTGCTCTCCTGTTTTTATGTTGATCTAATTAGGTATTGTAACAATTAGTGTTTCTTGTTAAACTTAGGTTATTTGTGAGTTTTTTATTTGATTGAATGTACAACAGCATTTACAGTGGTTTTAGGTACTTTGAGATTTGTTACAATGGTGATAAAATAATCGTTTAGCATTTTTACTGTAGTTACGGCATTGTCAGTCTTCCTTTTTGAACTTAAAATGATGATGTCTTCTTATTTGGAAAATTTAACAATTCCAGTTCTTTATTTACAATTTTTTAATTATTTCTGAGTTTGTTGTTGTAAATTCACTGCTAATGGTTAGTATTTTTTCTCTATTATCATTACTACAAGTAATTGTGGTCTACAAACAAAACTGTCTAATAAACGACAATGATTACTGATTATCCTATACTTCAGATAACAAAACAGGTTCTTTTACAATTGTTTTACCAACTTACTAGCAAAAGTAGATTAAATTAACACATTCCATAGTCACGTTTTTCTGACTATTAAGGTGTATTAAACATTTTAACAAATGTCATCTGAAAAGATGAGGAATCTCAGAATTCATTAAAATTTACATACAATTAATTCATATTACCTTTATAAATTTACTGCAGGTATGTATTGCTTAAAGCGAGTTGTATTGTGTGTTGCAGGAACCTCAGCCAGATGAGTGGGCTCCTTGATTCGCCTCACCTAGAGGTGCGTATGGCAGCAGGAGAAGCGGTGGCACTGATGTTGGAGCGGGGCCGGCAGTACGACACAGACTATGAGTGGGAAGCCAGTGAACAGCTGATTGACAAACTGCGTCAGCTAGCTACTGACTCACACAAATACAGGGCCAAGAAGGATCGTAAAACCCAGCGGAGCAGCTTCCGTGATATTCTTAAATTTGTTGAGGTTGTACTTTTTAGTCATAAAGTTAAAATATTAAATTTAGTTTGTTCCAGTAAGGGATTATGGATTCAAATTAAGATAAGCATAAATTATTTAATATTTATTGTCTGGCTTTACATTCTAAAAGCAAAACCATTAGCACTCTGAAGCTGGAGAGAGGAATCAATATACATAACTATAAACAGATATGCCAGAGGTATACATCACCTTACAAGTTCATCACTTGTCCATTTTTGTGGAGTAACCATCGTATGCTGGGGCCAAAATCCTAAATACTTTTACAGATAAAGTCAAAAATCATACCAGAACCTGGAGCACCTCTTTACAACATGGCAATAAAAGAGACTACTCTACACAATCGATGAGTTCATAAACTCCCGGTCAAACAATACATTCGTTATCCTGCTATAATCAGGTTTGTGTTCGATTGTCCTCATCATTGTCCACTTGGAACAAAAACAAACTCAAGTAATAATCATTTTACAACTATTTTATTGTAAAATATTTTATTTAAAACATCAAAGTACTAGTTCTAAAAGATGCACAAACTTATTATTGAAAGATGCACAATATTATTGATTTAAAAGGCATTTTTTCTTAATAATTCGTCATTTTGGCACATCAGAATAATTCTGAGACATAAATATTGCTTGTGCATCATGGCACTATCGATGCTTTGTGTTACTTTTGATGTGTTGATAATTTGACTAGTCCTAAATGGAATTGTTGATTTGATGCTAAATTAGCATATGTTAGTTGATTGCTTGATAAGGGTTTAGACTCTTGGGCTTGACTGTTATGCTATTCTTCTTCATATAAGGATACAAAATATTGAAATATTCTCTTCTACAATGCATCATTACCAAATGTGGAAAATATTGTAATTATTAGCTTCTCCTTTAACTCTCCGTTTGATGACTATCGCATGGTGCGATATATTGGGTCAATTATAAATGATGATATCGCACTGTGCGATATATTCGATTTTCGTAATTTACGCAAAAATGGCGCTAGCGATAATCTCGTACAGTAGAACTTGGATAATTCGAACCTGAAGGGACCAATGCGAAAATTCAAATTATCCAATACTTCAAATTAACCAAGTTGTATTTTTTATGTAACTTTCATGATCCTAAAAGGCTTGAAATAATATCTACAAATTACTTTTTAAATATAAAATTTAATGTATTCATTTAAAGTTCACTACAGTATATTAAACATAACTATAGAGGCATACAGTATGTAAAAATTACAATAATGAAGGTTTAACGATTGCAACATAATGGCGGGGCGCGCCGTGGGGAGGGGAAGAGTCGGATTAGGAATTCCCAGAAGGTGATTGCCTGCCGACACACTGACCAAACAATGCAAATCTCAAACGGAACCTTGTTTACAGTACATTAGTCAATGTTTCACTTTTACCGTTGATGTAAAAACTTCGAATTAAAGAGATTTAACTTCGAATTATCCATGATTATTTTACATTGGTAATATTACAATGTTCAAGGGACCAACCCAAAACTTCGAATTAAAGGCAATTTCGAATTAAAGAAGTTCTAATTATCCAAGTTCTACTGTATTTGATTTTGTACTAAAGAGGAAATAATAGGGTTTCCATGGATATATTGGATTTCAACTTTTTTGACGTTTTTGAGAATATTGGGAATATAGTTTGACAGCTGATTGGCGCCAGCGCTCTGACAGTAGCGGCGGCAGTAGTACTACGCAGTGTTATATATTGTTATAAATTGTGTGTATATGATATTATTTCTATTGTAAACCAAATTTGGAACATTTTCTATATTTTAGATTTTTTATTGAAAAATGTTTTGATAAACTTTTGTGGCATCAAACAGAAAAAATATAAAAACATTTTTTTCAAGACTTCAATTTTCAAGCCATCAAATTTTTAAAAATTTTGGTAAGTCAAAATATTATTTTATTAATTGATAGAGCATGTTTTTGCAATAAAAACGACATAATAAGTCATATTGCAACTATTCTAAAGATATGTAAAAAATGTTTGAAATGAACTATGTAAATTGCCCAAAAACCGCTTATCATTTATAAGTGATATAGTCATCAAACGGAGGGTTAAGGTAGCCAACCTCTTGTCATTTTATGGGAATCCTATAAAATTATAATCTAGGAAGGATAATATTTTGTTACTCTATTGATTGAATTTGACATTTTTTCCAGGATGATTTGCCACCCAACATCCAAGTCAGATTTGGACAAGAAACTTTAGCATTGGATTCATGGTGTAGAAAGAAGCAATACGACACTTTTTGCCAGGTATAAATATCATCACTTGTTATAAAAATAAGATCGTAACAATATTTTATAAACAATCAAACCTCTAAGATTATTAATTAAATTCTATAAACCGAAGACTACAAAATCTTCATGCAAAAAGCCTTACATGGAATTTGTAACATCACTGTTTGTTTTGGTATAACATGTTTTAATGTAAACTTTCTTGAAGAATACAATTCAATCAGTTGTAAAAATCCAATGAAGTGTAAAAATAAGACAATGTAGCTTTCAGTTCTTATCTCGGTCTCAAGAGAAGTGCCCCAGACTTGATTCTACGTACAGATGTCTTTATAAACCTTTATATATGTCATGTATACAGAAGACGAAGTCCCTTTTTGATCATAACATTGCATTAAGACTGCACTCGGTCATAAGATCAAGTTGGAAATTAGTATATTCATTAACTCCCCCCTCACTCTCTCTCTCTACTCACCTGAAGAAAGTGCCAGTGGCACTTTGGAGTTAGTGGACTTGTCTTCTAAGGTAAGTTTGCTGATATCCTGTCTCCTAATGAATATACTAATTCCTGGCTATCAACTAAAAGTTGGAAATTAATAAATGTGTAAAAGATGATTTATATGTTACAGGTTCTGGGATCTGGAATGAATCTCCATCTATCCGACAATGATTTGCTTCGTGAAATTTTTGAATTGGGAGAAAAACTAGTTCCACTCAATATGGCAGCTCATAAGCAATCCAGAGTTGAAAGGGTGAGAATTTTAACTGTGGCATGTTGTTGAAAACGCTAACCCTAGGTTTGCTTCAAGGGATGTGCATTTTTGAACACAATCTATATATGTCATGTAAATCCATGTTCAAATATGTAGTTCCAAACATGTTGTGATCTTGCAGATCAGTCTTTGACTTTAGAAAGAAGGATTTACCTTTCAATGCTGTTAAAACCCTTTACAATCTGCAACCTCATTTTTCCTTTTCTAGTGACTAACACAAGCGTGCTTTTTTTGTGAAACGGCTCTTAACATTAAATATGTATATCCATTTTATGTTTTTATATCTTGTTATCTCTGTGACATGTTTTTGTAATAATTGTTCTATACTGTTTTGACTTACTTAAACATTTTATCTTTGTTATTGTATTTATCTTTTTAAATTTATTTAAGTTATTGACACAAACACTGTTCTTCAATGATCATGTGAGTAAAATACTGTTGTCCATTGTCATTTGTTGGTACAACAGCCAGGCCTAAGGGTACAAGTTGTTCTACTTGATGTAAGTTATCACATATACAATTACTTCAATTGAGTTCTCTATCCAACTCAAGATTATATCAGTGACTTGTATGTATAGTAGATATACTTAAACGATACAATAATAACTTAACATTACATAATAATTTTATGTTCTTGTTGCAGCATTTGATGAATCAAGCAAACTTCAAGGCACGATGCATCTCTAGAGCAAAGAACAGAGACAAACGCTCAGCTGTGTTTGCAAGTTGAAACACTTATATATATGTATTGTAACCTCTCTATCATGTTGATGAAATCACTATTGTGGAATTATGTAATATTTGGCTTATATATAAAGTGTACATAATCTTGAAAGTAAAGTATGTATTGTGGATGTGATTGTGACTTTTCCTATTTTGTGTTACCTTGGTCAGCCATAGAAATAAAGTACACTAATCCTAAGACTAGTATATTAGAGAGATAGGACATCAGCAAACTTACCTTAAAAGACAAGTTCACTAACATCAGAGTAGTAGTCACAAACACAAAGTAGACATAATCTCACAAATTTTCAACACCACAGGCATTTTCTTCGGGTGAGTAGAGGGAGAGAAAGAGAGAGAGACACTGATATGACTTCCACTATTGCTGGGTAGGTGGCTGTGGTGGGGGTGTACATCCATAGAGCAACACTCAGGTGTAGATGCAGTATTTCAGTTAGTATATATAAATATATATATGAAGTTTGCTGATGGGGAAGGGGTTGAAGGGAAGTGGTCTGAACATAAGATGACCACTTCCCTTCAACCCCTTCCCCATCAGCAAACTTCATATATATTTATATATACTAACTGAAATGACTTCCACTATTGCTGGGTAGGTGGCTGTGGTGGGGGTGTACATCCATAGAGCAACACTCAGGTGTAGATGCAGTATTTCAGTTAGTATATATAAATATATATGAAGTTTGCTGATGGGGAAGGGGTTGAAGGGAAGTGGTCTGAACATAAGATTGACCACTTCCCTTCAACCCCTTCCCCATCAGCAAACTTCATATATATTTATATATACTAACTGAAATACTGCATCTACACCTGAGTGTTGCTCTGCTGACTGTTGCTACACCCCCCACCACAGCCACCTACCCAGCAATAGTGGAAGTCATTTCAGTGTCTCTCTTTCTCTCCCTCTACTCACCTGAAGAAAATGCCTGTGGTGTTGAAAATTTGTGAGATTATGTCTACTTTGTGTTTGTGACTACTACTCTGATGTTAGTGAACTTGTCTTTTAAGGTAAGTTTGCTGATGTCCTATCTCTCTAATATACTAATTCCTGGCCTAGTGCCCTTTAACCTAACCTATAATCCTAAGACTGATATTTTAGGCGTATGACTTTGTCATGATAGGTTATGACGAGACGAGAAACATCAAAGCAGTCCAAAACACATTAACATTTGATTGGGAGTAAATAACAGCTGATTAATGATTTAAATTGAGAAATATTGAGCAATCCAGTCTGCTCAGGTTTACTTTTGTAAACAGAGTTGTATGTAATAAAATTTCTGTTTAGTAAAACTAGCATTTATTGTTTTTAAGTATTGTAGGCCTATTTTAGTTCCATGTGTGCGTTCAATTTTATGTTGTGTATTTTTATTTTATTATTATATATAGGCAAGAATCTTAAGATGACAAAAAAATTAGAACTACATTTTTTTATTTAGGACATTATTTCAACTATTTCATTAGGAATAAATAAATTTATGTTCATTACTGTATTATTTAATGTATAATACAGTGATGAACATATGTGGGCTTCCTGTTGAGGATAGAGTCAGTACTCTTTATGAAAGCCTATGTCAAATCACTTAAAAGGTTAACTATTTACTGAATTGAATGCCACAATGAGTATTGAAAATTTGCTGATGATCAACAATTTTTAAAATGTTAGATATAAATCCAAATTTTCAATTTATACTTGTTTTATTAGTACAATTTTGCTAGTTTTTATTACAATGAAATTATGAGGCTACTTATCACTCATGAATCTGTGCTTGGAGTTTTCAAATCTGAAGAGGGAAATAGTCTGTGAAAATCAATGTTGGGATTAGTCCATCTATTTTACAGGTTTCAATTTGTTGAGCATGGAGCTTTTCTATCAAGGTTAACAAAGATATGTTTTATATTAGATTATAGTACAAGTCCAAAATAAAGCTTGGGAATTCCAAATTGACAAAGTTTTCCTGTCGAGTAAATCAGTATATCTGAAGCAGTGCTGTCAACAAGTAATCTTAATATACAGGGTGTCCCGTAAGTAACTAGCCAAACTTCTGGAGGCCATTCCTTGGGTTAAAACAAAAAAAATTTCATATGTACAAATCGTCTATCTCGCTCCATTATCCGGCTATCTGTCTGTATATGTTTTTTACTAAAAACTTAATATCTCTAAAGTTATTTAAGATAAAACCATGAAAATTTGTATGAATGTTGAACTTTATAGTGTTCATGTACTATTTAAATTTCATTTGTTTACAGTAACCCATTTCAAAATCGCGGCCATTTTAAATTTTTAAAGCCAAATATCTTGATAACCTTAAATTTTACTAAAAACATGTAAGTTACAAAAAGTTTAAGAATTTATTTCTAAAAATAATTGTATAAAAAGTTTTAAGATTGAACAACTATTAACTGAGATATTACAATGTTTATCAAATAAAAATATGCTTGATATTAATAAAATTGGAAACTTTAGTAAAGTGATATTTATTTACTAAAAACTAAATACAGTGGGAGTAGGTTAGAAGTGACGTTTATTACAACACAAAAACAACAGTAAAGAAAAACAAAATAAAAACTACTAGTTATCTTACAACATGTGCTCAAAGTGCCCACCATCCATGTTTATGCATCGTTATAGTCGATTTCTCATAGAACTTCTCAAATACACCTGGTTTCTGTCTAATCGTATTACAGCCGTCCACTATTTTTCCCTTAACATTTCAATACTTCCAACATGTGTTTGGTTTACTAAAGATTTAAGGTAACCTCATAGAAAGAAGTCCAGGGGGTTTAAATCAGGAGACATGGCAAAAACCACAAAAACTATCTCAAGAACCCCTTAACATCACTGTTTTTGTTTAGTAATGAACTCCAATCAATAACAAATAAAATAGGTGTTTTCTAACAATGAACTGTCAATATTACAGTCAGCTGATAATCATTGACTGTATGTATTTTCAATTTCCAAATCAGCTGTAAACATCTATTTAGCACTAATCTAATTTTTAGTAAATAAATGTCACTTTACTACATGAGACTTTGAGCAAATGTTGTAGGCTTTTGCTAAAAAAAAAAAAAAAATAAATAAATAATTAAATAAACTTCTCTTCTAACCTACTCCCACTGTATTTAGTATATAAATGTCACTTTACTAAAGTTTCCAATTTTATTAATATCAAGCGTACTTATATTTGATAAAAATTGTAATATCTCAGTTAATAGTTGTTCAATCTTAACACTTTTTATACAATTATTTTTGGAAATAAATTTTTAAACTTTTTGTAACTTACATGTTTTTAGTAAAATTTAAGGTTATTAAGATATTTGGCTTTAAACATTTTAAATGGCCGCCATTTTGAAAAGGGTTACTGTAAACAAATGAAATTTAAATAGTACATGAACACTATAAAGTTCAACATTTATATAAATCTTCATGGTTTTATCTTAAATAACTTTAAAGATATTAAGCTTTTAGTAAAAAACACATACAGACAGATAGCCGGGTAATCGAGCGAGATAGACGATTTATACATATGAAATGTTTTGTTTGTTTTAATCCAAGGAATAACCTCCATAAGTTTGGCTGGTTACTTACGGGACACCCTGTATAAAAATGAGTACCTGAAATTCATTGTCATTCCATCACTTGACATTATTAATATGCTGTATGAAATGTTGGTACAAAATTAATTTTATATTATAATATTCACCAACATTTCATACAGTATATTAATTTTTTATTTAATGCAATGCTATTTATACTATAATCCTGTTCATCGTATGGATTAAAAGTTATGGAGCCCATTAGCCATACGGCAACTGTGGCCCAACTTACTCCCCCCTCCCTCCCTCTCTCTCTCTCTCCCCCCTCACCTGAAGAAAGTGCCAGTGGTATTGAAAATTTGTGTGATTATGTGTTTATTTTGTGTATGTTACTATTACTCTGGTGTAGTGAACTTGTCTTCTAAGTTTGCTGATGTCATATCCCTCCTTAATACTAATTCCTGGCCTAGTGCCCTTAAACCTGACGTATAATAATTTTAAGACCTGTAATAGGCTATATATTCCATATGTAATACAATATTATTAGTTTTGTGTAAGAAGATTCTTTTCAGGTATATTAATTTAAAATATTTTATTGCCATTGAAGTTTTGTGTATTAATTTTACTCAAAATTGAGTGAATGATATGATTTTTAAAGTGTGATATTCAACATTGTACCCACAATTTAATTTTCAAAATGAAAAGTTGAAAATAATATAATCTGCTGACTGCAAAAAAGACATTCTCTCTCTCCCTCTCCCCCCCCTCTCTCTCTCCCCCTTCCCCTCTCTCTCTCCCCTCTCCTGAAGAAAATGCCAGTGGTGTTGAAAATTTGTGAGATTGTGTTTATTTTCTTGTTTGTGACTACTACTCTGATGTTTGTGAACTTGTCTTTTAATGTAAGTTTGCTGATGTCCTATCTCTCTAATTTACTATTTCTATAATTATAAAAATAAAATAGTAAATTATGCATCAGCATATAATAATTTAATCAATATGCACTTTAATTGCTATTTTTGACATACAAAAATGAAGTAATACTGATTTGCACTGTACCCTGACTTCGAAATGATCATTATCTCCATTCTCATTCCAATTCATATACTGTATCAGATTTTCTTTGGCTGATACTTTATGTAGATGCATGTGTATTTAACTAGGAAATGTTCTTTTGGTTACTAAGAAAAATATATCAAAAATGGAGGCCCTTTTTTAAATAAGTTTCATTTTTAATTTAAGTTTTAGATTGTTCATACACAACTGTTAAATCAAATCAAACATGGTGTTAACAGAGTTAGTCCTTTATAAGCTTGGCCTACTGCACAAGTTCATTCCACCCACAATTTGCCTTTGATGTACAAAGAATTCTTTTAGTTCAAAAGAAGGCTGTGGAATTGTTCTTTTGTGCGTGTATCTTGATGATTGTAGGTGTTATCTTGCTGAAATTTAAAAATTGTTTGAGTATTTTATTCGGTTTTTAATTTATAACTACTTTCTGACATTGTATTCAGCTAGTATTTTTTCTTTTTTGAACGAGTATAAATGATAGGTGCATTAGATTGCCAACTTCTAAAGGAATACTCGATATAAAACAACACAGCTCTCTCGTTATTTCACTGCTTCACAAATACAGACAAATAGCACTTGTGTTTAGGCTATACTTTATACGCAATAATTAAAAACCCACTGTGTCATATTTCGTTTGTATCATTCTACAGTACAGTAATATGTAGTTATATTATCGTATGTTAATGAATAGTGAACTTTACTCACAATATCTTGACAATTAAATGATCATAAAACTTACGTGAATAATACTAACCACTGTTTCCAGTAATGTGGTTAGTGAACAAAAATAATAAAATAAATGAATAAATAACTGATGGGGAAGACAAAGGTTGTTGGACATTTGCCATCATTATGTGAAAATGACCATTTACGACGTTTCGATTTGGTAAAACCCAAACCTTTTTCAAGTGCTAAAACAAAAAACTCAGTCCAGTCTCTTAAGTATTACAGTCTTGTATATAATTAGAAAGGCGTTCTGTAGCGTTCATTAAATTCAAACTACTACTAAAATAATAGTATTTGATAATTAAATTAATATTTGACAGTTCATAAACTAGTTTTTCCTATAATTTACTCCAAGTTAAGGCCTGGCTCAGACAACTTGTGTCGTGTATAGTGTATAACCAGTTCTTTAGCTTGTGGCAAAATTCCTTATTGTTATTGCTTTATTTAATGTTTAATGGTAACTTATTGAAATAATTTGGGCCTAAGTAATTAAAATATTGTTTGAAGATTGTTAATTATAAATACTTAATTAAAAATAAGTAATAACGATGTACTTATTTGTAATTAATTTGTTTTCTACGTCTAACGAATGAACTCCCACTACCGTTGGAATACCGAACTAACTCTGCTTGGAAGATGAAAGGTTGTCATCCTGTTGGGTTGAGACGTTTTGTTTATCTTTTGAGTCAAGGTTTATCTTTTGACATTGACTGCCTGAGTCCTAGCTGTTGAGTGGTAGGCCTACGGTTAGTTGTAATTATGTCTGTGTTGTAGACTTTCCCAACTCTGAATACTCTCACTCGCGCAATGACTATGAGTTGCTACTTGAATGTTTCATCGTTAATAATTAATTCTTTTCATATTGAAATAATTTGATAGCGGATAAAACCTTTACAAAACTATAGGAGAATGACTCCAAATAACACCATACTTTGGTTATGAAACCTGACTGTACTACTTAGCATGTACTTTATAAATGAACGGACAGAGTTGAAAATTAATTCTTTATCACACTAAACAATATCACCCATTCCTTAGCTATTATCACACTACAAATACACTAAAAGGTATAGCATTACACAGGGTGTCCAGCAACAGGGAAAATAGGGAAAACCTGGAAAAGTCAGGGAATTTTAAATGACCTGGAAAAGTCAGGGAAAATCAGGGAATTTGAAACAAAACCTGGAAAATCCTAACAAGAACACAAGTCTGTTGTGATTTGTAGTAGTCACTATATACTTGGGTGCGCTACAAAAAATCCTTTACTTTGTTCAGTACTAAATATTAATTTTACATGCCATTTAATATTCTAAATTATGAAAAAGCTACTTAATTCCTTTGCTTATGCTTGTTCGGCCTCATACTACTAGTTTAATATAGCTAACAGTTTAAAACTTACTGAAATAATTCTCTGATTAGTACTTGTTAAATAAGTCATAGACCTAAAATTTATGCTGGTTTTGGGGAAATTATAATTTGGCACCGTTTTTCAAGATATTGAAAATTGTCATAGTTTAGTAATAGAATAAAATGTATGTTTGTTTTTTACTCAAGGCTAATTATAAATATTTTTTTAATTCTACCTCTACTTTTATAAAGTAGTTTAAAAAGAATAATTATTTTAGGTAATAGTTTTGAATTTAATTATTACGGTTATCAATAAAAATATATTTGTTAAATATTGATAGTTCGGTTATTTATTAATAATTGTAATTTACTGTAAATAACATAATGTATGTACATGGTAGTACATAATATTACTATTAAGTAAAATAGTAAAATTAACTTAATAGTACTATGTCGATTTGGGGTCAGGGAAATTTTGTATGAAATCACGTCTATGTTACTGGGGGAAAAGTCAGGGAATTTGTATAAGGAGGTTTACTGGACACCCTGATTACAAGAACATTTACTGTTACAATACTAATGACTAAACTAAACAAATTCTTATATATTAACAATTATAAGAAACTTAATACAACTTATTTCATGACATATTTGACGTATTACAAAACTAAGTTTAAAATAGTAATATAAATAACCCAGTAAAATAGTTATACCGTTATAGTAGACAACAGTACAGATAAAACTGGCACAACTTATTTTTCTATCTTGTATAGTTAAGATTTCCTATGTTTTCAGACATGGAACACCTAACTAAATACAATAAAAATAACATTATATAATCAACATATATAACGCCACCAGTTTTAACAGTACCAATCACTGCTGCTGTAATGACGTCCATCTTGTTAGATTTGTCTGTCCATACAGTTTGCTTGAAGTGGCACATCACATCTAAAAATAAGGCCACTGTAAATCCCTTCTCCCCAATGGCTTTCGTATCTTTGAAAGAACAGCCATAGGGACTGTGATTGTCCAAGTCTTTTATCTGATTGATAAATTTGCTAATATTTACAATCCTCCTGCCAGAGAGAGGGTTGCTGATTTCTTCTTTTTCTCTTTTCTGTTTCTGTCCCGCAAGCTTATCAGCCTTTTGCTTTTTAAAAATGATACAAAGCAGTGCATTAGCTTACCACAGATCAACACGGTTGAAATACATTTGTGATATTTTTCATATGAAGTTAATACAGTTCCGGCAAAAAACGATATTTTCATTATGTATTAGGCTATAACGTAAATGTTGATTAAAATGTATCTCTATCAATAACAACTCATTCATTATGTCTTACTACCAATACTCATTTAATTTCCTTATTTCTATTAACAACTGTTTAAAATGCTATTAAAACTTTTAAAAATTCTTGTACCTTTTTAGCACTAGTTAGTATTATTTTTACTGACACCTATTCTGTACTCCATGTATATGAATAAAGTCTTCTTCTGATTCTGATTCTATTATCTTCAGCGCCCCAATGGGACTCTGAAATCAAGTTGGATGTTTTGCCCGTGCAACAGTTGACAAAAACAATTATAGTAAAACTACATATACAACTTCGAAAGTCTAAATGACTTTTTTCATTGCAACAAACATTTAATTCTGCGTTCATGTGTAGGTAGCTCTCACTTACTTACGTCTTATGGCTCGTCTGCTATAGTTCATCAATCTGTCGATTTTCGTATTTTGTAAAGCGTTTTCCTGTTTTTCAGAGCACATTATTCTAGCACACTTTACATGGTTCGACTTTTATTTTCTGTCATCACTATGTCACTCAAGTAACTCATTAAAAAAAATCAAAAATATAGAGAAAACCCATCTTCTGTGGCGATTGATATAATTAAAATCGCGATTATAAACATCTGTTATAAGAAAAAAGGTCAGTAACAGACTCATTACAAATTTTTATTGGTTGCAGGGACAGTAACTACAAGTTTCGTAGTCTAAACTGTTTCAAAACATAATAGAACCTCGCTCACAATGAGTTGGTCAAGGCTAGTAACACTTGTGATTGGATGGAATCTTTAGGATGCCGCCACGCTTCCTTCTTGGCTTTGTTTCATACATCCGACATGGGTTGTAAATCTGTGAAAGTCTGTCGCCATATGTTGCTGCGACGCCAGGGTTCACACAGTTAATGTTATACAAAGACAAATACACCTCCAGATAAAAATTCTCATACCCTACACATGTAACATTATTAATAATTTTAACTTCCCTAGCACCACAGACATTTTAGCCTAATTATTAATTTCAAATGTTAATAATCTGGGAATAAGTTTGTCAAGTACAATTAGAACATACACTAACACAAAGAATTGTTATATAGTAATCCGTCAGCCTCGTTCATTAGAGGTAGAAAATTAAGTAAATAACTTCTAGCATGGTTTTATTTTTACTTTGATATTTTTTTTTAAAAGTTAATATTGAAATAACATATAATAATAATGATCTTGTTACTTTCAACATTAAAAAACTGTATGTTTTAAATGTATAATTATTAAATTTATATTACTTAATTAAAAACAATGAGCATAAGGAAATACTTTTACTATGTATAGAGAACTAAATCTTTACTTTTTCTCAATATGCCACGATATTTCCTTATAACCAATCAAGTTATTTACTAATAGATTTTAGTAAATAACTTTTGTTTTCTTCTTTTTTCAAATATTTATGTTACTGTTCTTAAAAATTTTGTTTGGCATTAATTGTTATGTAAAAGATTAAATATTTATTAGTAAACTATTAATGGTAAACTTTACCTCTTTTGTTCCGCCACCAATCTTCAGTTTCTTCTTACACTACCGGTTTCGGAGACTAATCTCCATCTTCAGGTGTTCACTATTCACTAAACCATTAAAGTTTAAAATACTTGAGTTTGCATTTTTTGAATCACTAACAGTTGTTTTAGAGGTGAATCAAAATGAGGGTGATATTGCCAACTTTACAGCCTATTATTGAGTTGTTTATATTTCTTGTTATGTTTTCGATGTTGTATAACTGTATCGAAGTCAGGCCACAACATCACAGGAATGGAACAAAATTTCAAGATTTTAAAAGTTTGCAAAAAAGGAATAAAAATGAATGTAATAGAACAGTTTGAAATTTATAAATCAATAAAACAAAACCCTCTCCAAATATTAAATGAACAAACTGATTTCCACAGCAATGAAATCTTCGATACAGTTATACAACATCGAAAACATAACAAGAAATATAAACAACTCAATAATAGGCTGTAAAGTTGGCAATACCACCCTCATCTTGATTCACCTCTAAAACAACCGTTAGTGATTCAAGAAATGCAAACTCAAGTATTTTAAACTTTAATGGTTTAGTGTGTAGTGAATAGTGAACACCTGAAGATGGAGATTAGTCTCCGAAACCGGTAGTGTAAGAAAAAACTGAAGATTGGTGGTGGAACAAAAGAGGTAAAGTTTACCATCAATTGTTAATATTAACCAATCAGGATAAAATACTGATAGAATAATCATGGATTTATTAGTAAATAATTAGACTGAAGTATTATTGTTCTTAGTTTCTAAGTGTATTATTTTATAAAAAAAAAAAAAAAAAAAAAAATACGAAGACCATTAAGATGTTTTACATTGTCTAATATTTATTTAATTTAATTTATTTATTTATTCATATACATTACATACACCACTTACATGAAATGATATCAATGTGGTAGGCAAATTGTCAACAAATCAAGACTTAAGATTAAACTACAACTACCTATTATCCTCAAAAAAAAAATATATATATATATATATATATCATATAAAGTTGTACAATCATTATAAAGTTAAAATCATTATACCGCATCCAGGTAGTCTTGTACATTATAAAAACAGTGCTCAATCAGATAATTAAAAGTTAAGTTTTAAATTTTTCTGGTGACAGTTCAGAGCGTATGACTATAGTAAGTTTGTTATAAAGATAAATAGATGAGTAAAATGCCATTTTTTCAAAAATTACTTTACGATGGATAGGAAATTGTAATAGGTCTGAATGACATGTACTATATTCGTGCGTGTGATTATGAGAGAGAAAATATGATAAATTATTTTTTACAAAAGTTGGGGACTGTAGAATAAATAAACAAGAAATGGGGAGAATATTTAACATTTTAAAAATATATCTACACAAATCTCTATTTGTCACTTTCATAATTAATCTTAAAATCTGTTTTTGTTTTTTAAATACTTTTACACTTAATTTAGAATTACCCCAAAAAAGGATGCCATAATTCAAATGGGAATGAACATAAGCGAAATATACCTGAAGCAGAGTCTTTAAGTCAACAGAATTGGACAAGGTCAACAATACGTAATATGCCTTGTTCAATTTAGATAACAAATTATTAATACCAGGTCCAGGTAAAACCACCATCAAGCCTTACTCCCAAGAACCCACAACACACTTTAATGTGTCTGGCAAGTAAGAGTTGATAAAGAAAGGGGACTTTTTGTACTTGCAATGGAAGTTGATAATTTTGGTTTTTTTCTGGGTTTAATTTTAAGCAATTGTCATCAAACCATTTTATCGTTTTGAGCATACTTTCATCCAAATTAGATAGTAAGATGTCTTTTTCCTTACTTGTTATTACCAATGACGTGTCATCAGCGTATATGACGAGTTTAGAATTTTCAACAGATAGGTGAAGATCATTGATATAAATTAGGAAGAGCAGGGGTCCCAGGACAGACCCGTGAGGTACTCCAGATTGCACGTTGCAGAAATTACTTTTAGCAAATTTATCAAGTTTTACTCTTTGTTTTCTGTTATATAAGTAAGATGATAATAAATTACATGCTTTACCTTGAAACCCGTAAATAAGACAGTTTTTTTAATAATATTGAATGATTGACACTATCGAATGCTTTTGATAGGTCGCAGAAGGCTCCGATTGCATATTGTGACCTATCCACGGCTATTGATACTTTCTCTATAAAATCAAATATTGCAGCTCCAGTACTTTTGCCCTTTCTGGACCCATATTGAGAAGATTACAACATATCATTAGTTTCTAGGTAACTTGAAATTTTATTGTAAATTACTTTTTCAAATAATTTTGAAAAGGTTGGCAAGAGAGCTACTGGTCTATAATTTTCTGGTGATGTTTTATTACCTGTTTTATAAATAATGGTTTGATTTCTGCATGCTTTAAAAGATCAGGGAAAATTCCCTGATGTAAGGCTAAGTTAATTATGAATGTTAACGGACTTGCCAAATATACCGAACATTTTTTAAGCACAAACACAGGAAACTCATCCCAGCCACATGATTTCTTTGAACTCAAAGAACTAATTATTTCTTTTATTTGTAACAGGCTGAAAATCAGAGAAAATAGCAGGATTAACGGCCATTTTAGCTAGATGGTTTACTGCAGAACATATATTTGGATTAAAATTTAATCGATCACATGTCTGTGCGAAGAAACCGTTAAAGAAGGAGGCCAAATCTTGTGGGTTCATATAGTTTACTGAATCATGTACTATCAATTCAATACCATTTGATGACTTGGTTTGTCCAGACTCTCTTTTAACCACATCCCAAAATGCTTTAATTGTAAGACCAAACATAATACTTAGAACACAAATTTACTGAACTTATCTCAGGTGTATTCTAATGTAATGCATTTCTAACAAAAATACTTCAATTTATTTATCAGAATTTCATTATTGATTTTTCATGTTTAAGTAACAATAAAACTAATTTTATTATTCAACACTTACTAGTTTTTAGAATAGACGCACTTGTAGAAGACGTAATCTTGATATAGGACATTTTTACCAATTCCAAATGTAATTTTAATTGTAGATTAGGAGAGATAGAGATCGGCAAACTTACCTAAGAAGACAAGTCCACAAACACCACAGTACTGAATGAACAATTATGTCTGTGTTGATACTAACCATATTACTAATAAATATCAGCTGATAATCAAGATGTTTGAGTGGGCTAATGTTTTCATAAAGGGAGTCACCTCTTCTTTTGTCCAGCTGTCATTGGCCGTGAGCACAGACTAAATTGTTCAATCAATAGTAGTAAACAAACACAGTAATATTATATGTTGTACAAATTTTCTGTGCCACCAGCACTTTCCTCAGGTCTGTAGGTTAGTGCCAGTGGCACTTTCCTCAGGTCAGTAGGTTAGTACCAGTAGCACTTTCCTAAGTCAGTAGGTTAGTGCCAGTAGCACTTTCCTAAGTCAGTAGGTTAGTGCCAGTAGGACTTTCCTAAGTCAGTAGGTAGCACTTTCCTAAGTCAGTAGGTTAGTGCCAGTAGCACTTTCCTAAGTCAGTAGGTTAGTGCCAGTAGCACTTTTCTAAGTCAGTAGGTTAGTGCCAGTAGCACTTTCCTAAGTCAGTAGGTTAGTGCCAGTAGCACTTTCCTCAGGTCAGTAGGTTAATACCAGTAGCACTTTCCTAAGTCAGTAGGTTAGTGCCAGTAGCACTTTCCTAAGTCAGTAGGTTAGTGCCTGTAGCACTTTCCTAAGTCGGTAGGTTAGTGCCAGTAGCACTTTCCTAAGTCAGTAGGTTAGTGACAGTAGCACTTTCCTAAGTCAGTAGGTTAGTGCCAGTGGCACAGACAATTTGTGCAACATGTATTATTACTGTTGTGCAACATGTTTACTACTACTGTGGTGTTAGTGAACGTCTTCATAGGCAAGTCTCTGATGCCCCCTCCTAACCTACACTTCCAGGCCTAGTGTGCCCTGTAACCTAATGAAAAATATTATTTTAAAAATTCATTCATTCAGTGTTAAAATATACATAATAATTTTAAATAACAATTCTTCAACATGGTGATTAACAAACTTCCATAACTCATTACTTCACCTATGAAGTTGAGTGTAAAAGAGAATTTTACACAGAGAAGAAGTAATAGAAAGCATAATTTTATTTATACCCAAATATGTAGGATAAAATTGCGTAACAGAATATAGCAAAAAATAAGATTAAAAAAATCCAACTTTGAAAAATTTTAGTTTCTCAAATTATTATTTTTTTTTTTTAGTTATGAACCTAAAAAAGTACAAAACCGAAAACTATTTTTACTATGGGAACAGGATTATTTTCATTTTACATATTTTTTCTATTACATACTAAAATGTTTTTGGTGTCCCCATACCAAAAAATTTAAAAGTTGCAATATTCATACTATGGGACACCAAAAACATGACATTTACGGAAAATAAGAAGTCACTCACCAGTGGAATCAGATTTGTCCTTGAGTAAACTAGTATTATATGTCCACAGAAACACAATTTTCCAAATAAAATCAACACTAACGCTAAAATCACTAATGAAATATAAACAAATATTTACAATTTCATATGGACTTCTTCTAAAAATGCCTAATGGTAAACATGCTTAGGCAGACACATGGGATGGCACCTTCCTGGCATAGCGAGCAAATGGTTCGAGACCTTTTCCAATTTTTTAGAACAAACCCAGCATGTTTTATTTTTGGTTCCAATTACAACGCAACTCACAGCCAGTAAAGAAACTCAAAAGATAATCACAGCTGTTTCGTTTCAACAATGACAGCTTTGAACAGTGAACATAAAAAAAACACTGTGTCACTATTTGTCAAAGAGAAAAGACAAACCTAAAAAATAAAATTTTGTTTGTATTCCCTTGCCAGACTTTGAATTAGAAAAACACTATTATATTCATATTTGAATTCCTAGATTAAAAATACAGGGCAGTTAAATACTGGCGGATGGAGGATCATCCACCCAGTATTTTCGAAAAGTAGTTTGCGGACGATCTCCCATCTGCCCGGGCACATCGCATGACTTGGCAGACAGAAAATCGTCCTCCCGGGTTTATACAACCCTTTATACAAGGGTTTATACAAAATTTTCTTTACATGAATCTCTTCTTCCTGGCACTGCCAACATTCTTACTGTAGGTTTGTTTTTCTATAAATCGAGTCTCATATCCTTGTTGCGAAGCTTGGATTGTTTTCCATATAGTCCATCTAAATCTGAGGTTTTTTGATATGTTTCTGAACAGGGTTAAGTTGTTAATCTTACGCCCAACCTGGAGGACCAGTCCATTGCAATCCAATGGCAGATTGGGTTGTCTGGCTATAGCTTTCTTCATCAGTACCAAGCCTATCGAAAAAGCGTTCCCGTCCTGCACTACAAGGAAGTACCAGTGCAACCCTTGACCAATTCATCACCACATTATAGTGATACATCTTAGACTGCCTTAAAGAGGAATAGGCTTTACTTGACACTGGCCACCATCAGCAGGACTATGGTGGTCTTTGCCAAACAGTATCTTTCTCAAAAATTTGGAAGTCTTTTGAGTGTTAAGCTTACACTATTTTAAATAAAAAATATATTTCTTGTATTATTTAGATTTTGTTTAGGACAGGAGAGCAGGCTTACACCATTTAAAAAATTCTTGTATTATCTTCTTTAATTCTTCAGACATATTTTAATTGCCACTGGCCTTATCCATCTTCATTAGTTTTATGTTGTTTTTCTTTTTGTGTGAACTTACAAGAAGTCCAAAACAATTTTTAAAAAAGCAAGCCTGCAATCATGCTGTAAACAAAACTAAAATAATTCTGATGCTTGCCATTTGGTTGAAAAACTAATTTTTTATATTTTTATTGGTTTATGTAAACAAAATTTCATTAATAATATTTTACCCAAACTCTTCACGTTTTAATTTGTTCAGTTTTTTTATAATCGCAATACATAGTATTAAACAAAATCTAGTCAAAGGTCTCACAATCAAAATATCTATATATTTAATTTCGTAAGGTAAATTAGTTGCGTCAAAATTTTAAGCATTATACTTCACCTACGGCCTTTGGAAATGGCTCACTTTAAATCTCTGATATTGTAGATTATGGGAAAATAAGTTTTGTGATCCGCCTTAAGGGCTCCGCCCCATTAACTCTCAAAGTTAATCTTATGGGAAGAAGGTTTCTAACTTTAGTGTGTTTTATACTGTGGTAATATGCATTAAATATTCCAGCTGTTAATAAGACAAATGCAATATTCCAGCTGTTAATGTTTTATACCCAAATTAACAAGGCACACAGCCAAACCTTTAAAGAAGCTGATAGGGCTTTAAAAAAAGCTAAAGAGGGCTCCGGAGTCAGATTGAAAATCGCATTTTAGTTTGGCGAATGACCACAGGGAGCGGTGTTTAGTGCAGTACGTTGTCTGTGTTGGTAGTTGATGTTTTAGGTCCTAGGGGAGCTTCGTAGCTGGGCCGTCAAAGCATTTATTGCTCGGCCGTTCGCCCCTCGCACCATCACTTCACTTTCTTTCTAAATTTTTATAGAACAATAGAAAGGAAAGGGACGGGTGACAGACAACGCCAGCCGACAGGGTTGTCTAGGGCCTTCCGTGGTCCGCTTGTCCTCATTCCTTCCGGTAGTACAAATAAATGAGGCAGAGTTGCGTCTAGTTTCTTGTTATTGAAACTAATAAAACAGAGTTTATACTACTTACCTAATACCTTTATTACTGTTATGTTGAATTTAATAAACACAGCACTTAATGAAACTAGTATGAAAACTTGTTTGTTAGCATTAAATATCACAAAATTAGAATTTGTGATATTTAAAATATTTACAAATAACTGACACAAACGAATGAAATCAATTTATAAAAGTGAATGACTAAATGTAAAATTAACAGAAAATAAGATAAAAATAATTTAATGACAAATTTCAAATCGGTACACATGTGAAATAAACGAAACTAATTAGAGTATCTGATAATTTAAATATAATAGTATGATAACAAAAATTGCGTGACATAAATATTAATTATGTAGCTCAATATCATCAAACCATTTTTCAATTACAACTGAAAAATGATAATAGAGTCCTTATTGCTTATTAGTCACTGTATGAATGACACAAATTAGTGCAATTAATCTTAACAAGCCTTACCATTTATATTTTTAGTGGACTCAGGTTTTTAATATATTACACACTTTTTTTTCTATTTTAATAATATAATATTATAACACAAATAATATCAACAATATTGTCTTTACAAAAATCAAGCTGTAATCAATCTAACTTCTACAAAGCTCAAGTAAAAAGGATATTGTAATTAATTATCAACCCGTGTATAGCAATAGCATACATTCATTTAGTACTACCTGAAACTAAATCTTCACACATATTCAAATTCCCATAAAAAATTAAGTTAACATTTTAAAATTATAATAATAACTCTTAATGACGTACAAAAGTTTATATTTCTATAATTTTAAAAATAAAAGAGTAAATGTTGTATTAGCATATTATAATTTAATCAATATGCACTGTAATTGCTATTACGTTATTAAATCTATAAAATGATACAAGTATTTTTGTAAATGATGTACAAAAATTAAATAATACTGATTTGCACCCTGACTTCGAAATGATCATTATATCCATTCCCATATGTATGTCTTATCAGTAAACGCTTATTTTCTTTACTTTTCACGAGAAAACAAGATTATCGTGTTTCATGAAACTTTTTATTACTTTATTTGTGCACCTGACTATTTTCAAAAACTCATATAACGGTATTATATAACAGTATAATCGAACCTCGCTCACGATGAGTTGGTCAAGGCTAGTAACACTTGTGACTAGAATCTTTAGGATGCCGCCGCACTACCCTCTTTGCTTTGTTTCGTACATCCGGCATGGGTTGTAAATCTGTACAAGTCTGTCGCCATATGTTGTTGCGATACCAGGGTTCACACAGTTTATGCTATACAAAGGTACATATACACCTCCAGATAAAAATTCTCATACTCCTACACATGTAACATTATTAATAATTTTAACTTCCTTAGCACCACAGACATTTTAGCCTAATTATTAATTTCAAATGTTAATAATCTGGGAATAAGTTTGTCAAATACAATTGTAACATATAATAACACAAATAATTGTTATATAGTAATCCGCCAGCCTCGTTAATTACAGGTAAAAAATTAAGTAAATAACTTCTAGGACTGTTTTATTTTTACTTTAATATTTAAAAAAAACTAATATTGTAATAATATATAATAATAATAATAATAATGATCTTGTTACTTTCAACATTAAAAAACTGTATGTTTTAAATGTATAATTATTAAATTTATATTACTTAATTAAAAACAATGAGCATAAGGAAATACTTTTAGTATGTATAGAGAACTAAATCTTCACTTTTTCTCAATATGCCACGATAATATTTCCTTATAACCAATCAAGTTATTTACTAATTAGTAGTTATGACCAATTTTGGTAAATACATTTTTTCTTCTTTTTTCAAATATTTATGATACTGTTCTTAAAAAATTTGTTTGACATTAATTTTGTGTAAGATTAAATATTTATTAGTAAATAATTAGACTGAAGTATTATTGTTCTTAGTTTCTAAGTGTATTATTTTATAAAAAAAGACGAAGCCCGTTATGATGTTGTACATTGTCTAATCGGCAATGAATGATTTAGAAAATTATTTAATTACAAACATGATGTATATAATACAAATTATAGCTATATTTTTGAACTAACTTACCTCTGTTCTTCTTGGTGTGGCTAGAGACCAATCCCAAGTCTCCTCTTCTTCCTTTTCGTGGATAGTCTAAACCCTTCCCACGCCGTAGACGAAATAATCCGCCAACTGTAACAATCTCCAAACGCAGAGGACGAAACTATCCGCCAAATATGTATTTTTTTTTTAATTTTTCTTACGTTTTTTAATTTAAATAACTATATGTAAATATGGCAGAGCGTAAGCTACTTTGAAGACGAATAATTCAACACCACTAACATGAATCAGCTGGGAAGCTTGTCTGTTTATAGTGGAAATTTCCATTAGGCAGCTGACAGCGCTAGCGCTCCACAGCGCCGCGGACGAAACTATCTGCCATCTTACTCCAGTCGTTCAAGGGCATTTCGAGTGTGTTGTTAGTGTTTGTTTTCAGTTGCAATTAGTTTTTAACTTGTTTTACTAATGTAATTGAGAATACAAATCAGCTTCAAGGAATTTCAAATTTAATTTTTTATTTTAAATAAGCATAATCTCAAAATATAGCATTTTGTCTATGGCGTGGGAAGGGTTAAATGTTTTTTATCTAGCATGGCTTAAAAAAAACTATAAACATAGCACAACCTGTATGTATATATATATATACACAACTATAATAACTAGAAAAAACACAACAAAAAACTATAAACTAATCACGATACACAAACTAATAAAATATAGTACTAGATTTAAACACAATTAATTATTATGTTCACGTAAAAATGTATTCACATAAGATAGAAATCAAGCAATATGTTTTAAAATATATCTATGACAGTCTGACACTTCGGGTGGAATAGACAGGACTGCAGAGTTTAAACTACTAACGAAGGTGCAGCGTTCTGTGAGGACATATCTGAACTTGAATCGCCAGATGAGTAACGTCTACATGCAAGCATTTTTTAAAATTGCCTAAAATAACGACTAACAATTTATTATTTTTTTTTAGATCAAAGTCTCCCCATACTAAAAATAATAAGGATTCTAAGGATGCAAAAATTATATTTTTATCACAGTAAATAACGTTTTAACTAGTCATTTCAAATTATTCAATTATACGTAGGTTTAAATGGGAAAAACGTTCTCTTAAAACTCAATTTGTAACAAAAATAAATTATTATTTTAAAAATTATTTGCCTCTAATAATAGTTAATGACCCGTATATTCGGCTACTTCTTTATTTTTCTCAAATAACCGTCGGTTAGGCGGTAATTAAGAAACTAAATATTTCTCAAGGATTCAAGGATTATGACGTTTTCAAAACTGAGAACACCTTGTAAACCTCTATTTAGAAATTTGGGACTGCTTACCCTACCTTCTTTATATATTTTTAAATGTATTTTATCTGCTAAGACTAACCCCCAACCCAATATAAGCCAACATCAATACAATACAAGAAATAAAGGGGATTTTATACACAATAAGCATCGCCTCAGCTTGTTTCAAAGTTGTCCCACTTATATGGGAGGGAAATTTTTTAACAGACTGCCTTATGAAATTAAGTCAATTGAACCAATGTCTATATTTAGAAAATCACTTAAGCAATATTTAATAGAAAATGTGTTTTACTCTGTTAAAGAATTTATTAATCCTGACAGTATATTTTGATGAATGTGAGGTAGAAAGTTGAAATATGTATTTTTTAGTGTTTTATCGCATTTTGTAAATATTTGTTAGTATTTAAGGATTATTGACAATGTCACCTGTTCAGTAGCACTGCTATGTATTTTGAACGTTTTTTGTGACAATAAAGCAATTTGAATTTGAATTTGAATTCTCCCATGTTAAACGGGCTGAAGTCAGAGCACGGCGGCCGGCATCTATCCGGCCCCCTCTTAACACGTTGACTGCTAAGAAATTAAATATGTGACTAACCTAGTAGCTGAAATATGATATATTTATAAAACTTACCAATTGTGTTCAGTATCCATGAATGTAAACTCCCAAGCCTGTCAGCAGTTTTTTTATCCAATAATGACGTCATAAATTAATGACGTGAGATCCCGACATCAGCTATGTAGCAAGTCATTCACATAAGTTTTATAAAAAGTTCATAAAACACTAAAAAATGGTAAATATCATAATATAATATATCACCATAAACTTGTCAGTACATGGTTGTTGCGAATTATGACATCATTAAATCCTGACGTGAAAACCCAACATCAGATATGTGGCAAAGTCATGTCCTAAATTGTTATATAAAATGTTTAAAAATAGCTAAAACTGATTTAAAATATTAAAATGTGAATAAAAACATGGTCATATACAATAATCCAATCATTGGACCTGTTCTCACTTGATTTTACTTGTCTGCGTGCCATTTCTTATAGCAAGCTACAGCATAGAGTCCTGGCTCACCTGGACATTGAGCATAGATGAAAACTGTATCTTTTTTTCCGTTTTCTTGATGACAAACTCTGCATCGCTTTGTAATGACACGCCCTTTAGCATCTCGCTTTTCTTTGAAAGGACGTGAAGAGGATTTCGTGGAGGCCGTTGAATTGGTGGTACATCCTTCTTTAGAATTAGGGCTCTGATGACGTCGATTCTAAAATCATACAATATCTTCTTGTCTGGGTTGTTAAACATATATAGTTTGTGGGCATTGACAAGCGTCATCTGCAATATGTGGATGAACACTTTCTTATACCATCTAATAGTTTGTCTTTCAAGTGGATAATAGGCCTGCATCTTATCGAGACGATCAATGCCACATTATATTTGATGATAGGAACAGGCTTGTCTCTTGGCTCACCTTTCTTATTGAGAGAAACTCCCATTTCATTCTCGTACTCTGTAGATATGTACAGCACGTCTCTCTTGTCATGCCACTTGCCTACCATTATTCCTTCTGAATATTGCTGAGTCATTTCGCCTGTCTTGAGTTTTGCTTTTGTAACTGCTTGTGGCAAGTGCTTGCGGTTTATACGGAGAGTTCCTGTACAGTAAGTATTCTCTTTCAAAAGTTTTGAAGCCAGAGGAACACTATTATAAAAGTTGTCCATGTAAATTGAGTGGTCAACTCCAAGTTTTCCATTCATCAGATGGAGGACAACTTTATCCGCATGACCTTTGCCACCCATGTCATCAAGCTGACCAGTATACACAGCAAACCTTAACACGAAGCCATCAGTTACAGTCAGAGAATACAACTTTATCCCATACTTGTTGTGTTTATTTTTTACATATTGCCGAAAAACAAGGCGCCCCCGAAACAGGATCATACTTTCATCCAGAGACAATACTTTGGCCAGATAATAAATCTGCTGCATTTTATCGTTGAACATATCAACCATTACACTCACTTTTTTGAACTGTCAAAATGCAGACATCTCAAAATAAGAAGGAATCTGTCCCGACTCATTTGTTCACGAAAACAATTCAGGTCGAATAGATATTCAGTCTTCCAGTAGTCCTGAATCCTGTTCAGACGGATGGTGCCTGTATGAATCAAAACCCCTAAAAATGTTTTAAGTTCATCCACTGTAAGTTCCTTCCATTTGTTGATTCGAGATTGCGGATTTGTGTTTGGGCCAAAAAAAACTTCAAATTTATACAGATTTGTTCCACGACAAATTATTTTTAAAGCTACTTTGTCCATAATGGGGAAAAAGTAATCAACAGGGGTGCCATTAACAGGAGGGGGAAAAAGCATTTTGTTCTCCTTGGTAAAAGGAATTTTACGTAAGCCACTTGTGTTTTTGCTCCACGTCCAAGTGTAATTGCGCTGGTTGTCATTAGTGTCTTCTTCTTTACTGGAAGAGTCAACTTCCGTCGCACCATCACTCTCACTGACACTATCAAACTCTTCGTCACTCATTTTGTAATAAAACTATCACTAAATAAAAAAATCTATTATTATAAACCAGTAATTATGAGTACTCAAGCACAAAAACAAACACTGTCACCAAACTATTACAAATTTTGAAAAATCAAAACCACTGCACACATAAAACGAAAATGATAGTATTGAATAGCGGACGAAACGCGGTTCTACTAGCTCGATAGCTGACCAAGCACTAAGGCCGTTGCTGTGTGTGTCTAATGGCGGGAAAACCCGACATCAGCTGACGCTCACGTCACGTGGTGTCGGGAATACCCGACAGCCGCACTCAACGTGTTAAACTGAACAAACCAGTTTTTACACATGAGTAACTTTATGTTTTGAGTTTTACAAAACTATTAATAATTCAATATAATACATTAAATATTTAACAGCAAGATTTGTATTTTATTTATTTAGGTGGTTTTGCTCCTACAAGCCACTAGTTTAGTTTAAATATTTAACATTTATAAAAAAAAAAAAATAAAAAACTACTATTGCTAGTAATTTAATTAGAAACCAGAGAGATGATAAGAACACAACACAGTTAATTATGAATCTATTTATTTAGAAATGATACAAGTTTTACAGTCAACATCACAAATAATGTCTCAGAAATAACAAACTAAATCAATACTCATCACTAAAAATAAAACTAATAACTCAATTGTAGCTACTCAACATAATGATAGTCTACTTTGCCAACAATTTGTAAAACATAGAACCACAGAATATCTACTCTACAAGTAGGTATTTTCAATGTAATTTTATTTGTTCAGTTAGTCCTGAAAATGTATATAGTTGGCAGCCAACAGGCGACAGTAATTTCTCTAAGAAGCAGTACACAGTGCTAACACATTAGGAAAATAACTGCAATACTGCATGTTGAAATGTACAATAATATTGACTAAATTAGTATCAATGCTTATAAACACGTAAACACTTGTCTTGGGTGGATTAACACTGAAGTTAGATAGTAAAAGGTGGTAGCGATTACTTCTTGTCTGTTTCCATTTTTACAACAACATCGCCATCTTTCTTGTCCTTTTTTCCATCTCCAGCTAAAAACAAAGAACATATTGTATGTGTTATTAATTATGATAGCTCATGTGACAATTGAACTTTTTTAAGTTGACTTAAATCAGCAAACGTTGAAGTTAGTCTAAAGAATACTTGGTATTAACACATTTCTGGCATAACCAATACCTGTAGGCCGACTAAAGTATGGGGGCTAAATACAAAAAGACTGAACGTTTATCATATGTTAATTGATACAACCCCCAAGATAATACTTCTTTAGTTCTTTTTTCAAACACTAATTTTAATATTATAATAATCAATTAGTGTTGTACCATTATGACGTCATCATCTGCGTCGGGTATACCCGTCGCCAGGCCCTCGTGGAGGAATCTTGTTATTGATAGTAATATTTTTGTTGAAAAACGCACTAAAACACTTCACTGTAATATTTGTTCTGATTTACAACTATTAAAAAATATCTAAAAGAATCCTAAATCTACTATTTATAATATTTACAACCCTACATACCGCCGTTTTATTGAAAATTTATTCACTATGAAACTTGTCAAAGCAGCGAGCTGCGCATAGTGCTGGCTTTGTATTAATAATATACATCATTAATACATTTAGTGTATTAATAATGTACATATTAATACACTAAAATATATACATTAACACACTAATAACACAACAATAAACTAATAAAGAAGATACACCTGGCGGAGAACGAAAAAACGCTTGGGAACTCCGGACTGACGTGCACAAACAACAATGGCAATGTTCACAAGGGCCTGACAGCGTAAGAATCTTCCTCGATAAGAGCCGAGCTCACACTTAAGCTACAGTTTTTAAAGCAGCAGTTAAAACTAAATTTTCTGCCAATTTTACTTCTTTATATGTCAAAATAGGAAAGATAAAATCCAATAAGTATACAGGTATGCATGAAGATGTACAACACAAAGTACATGTCTTCAGAGCCATTTGAACATGGCTGAAGAAGACTTAAGGCTGTAAGGTCAACAAAATCGTTGATTTTTCCTATTGCAATTTCTGTACATTGCCTATTAAACACCTTCCAAGTAGTTCTTCCATTAAAAGTATCTTTATAATTATAAAAACCACCCCAAAGATGTGAATTTGGGCTTTCTTTGAACATTAACCATTAAGAAACTATTACTGCGATTATTTCCAAATTAGAAAAAAAGACACTCAGAGGACAGGTCATAATTTTACTATAAATCAGCAAATTTGACTAGAAATACAACTTGTTGGGCATCTACCCTACCAAGCGTTGAGGGGTCAAGTGTGTGTGTGGTAGTAACTTGCGGTCTGGAAGTACAGCCAGTGCTGCGTAGCGGAATTCAGCTGTCCCTAATGCAAGCCACATCACTATACAATTTTGTTGATGTCTCAAGATGCCTTCATTGTAGGCAAAAGGTCTTACTAAAATATATAATATTATTGGAGTATTTGAGAATTTTTATACTATTTATAATCCAGATCTAGTTAAAAAAAAGTAATACCCTAATTGAAAGTATCAAGATTTAAGACATTTAAAACCATATAGAAATGAAAATTGTGAACATGCTTTCTGAGAACTTATTTCAAAACATTGTTTTAACCAGTTAAAAATTCATATATGAAGTGGTATATATAACGAAGGTAGTAATGTTTAACATTGTACAGAATTACAAATATACAACATCTAGAAAACAATCCTAATCCAATTGTTAAAAAACTATATCTTGTATAGTTAAATCTAACAATGACAACTCTTGAGTAAGAAAAACTGTACTATAATTCATTGGATTCTTACCTTCAGAGTCATTGCCTTCACCACTGCTGTTGTCCCTCCTTCTTTTACGACCAAAGCGATAGTTGTTATATTTCGGTGTAAACTTTGGTTGGGGCAACATCTCCATGCCAAGCACTTTGTGAATTTGGCGAAAAGCAAACAGCCGCAATGCATGCTACAAACATACGTAAACTTTTAATTATTGATCTTTCAATCTTTTTGATACATCTTTTAGAAACTACTATATATTCACATATTCATTAGGAGAGCTAGGACATCAGCAAATTTATCTTAGAAGACAAGTCAACTAACATCACGGTAGTAGTGGCACAGAAAATTTGTGCACAAGTGATTCTTTTGTTTTTGTATACTACTACAGTGATGTTAGTGGACTTGGCTTCTAAGGTAAATTAGCTGATGTCCTATCTCTTAATGAATATACTAATTCCTGGCCAAGTGAACCTTAACCTAACCTATACATTCACATAAGATTTAAAAACTCTAAACATAATATACAAAACAAACTCAAAATACTGTAGAAGATAGATAAAATAGCTTCTCAAGAAGCATATTAGACGTCGAGAGAGATACAAAAGAAGTGAATGTCATACAAAACATATTTATTGCAATGTAAGTAAAAAATGTATAAATATTATGGTGATCAATTCTTCGTGAATCCCTCACTGTGCATAAGACTTAAGACATACAATAAACCTCATTTTATCCGGAACCACATTGATTAGAATCCAGTTTACGGATCAGCTGACCGATCTGATGGACGGTGAATATTTGTTTTCTAAAGTTGTTACACCGCCTTAGAAACATTAAATATCGTTCTCTCACAGCAGCGCCAGCGATAAACTCATTTCAGCCGTGTTGCTTGGGTAGTATCATAGACATGCACGCATAGTTCCCAGTACGCAGATAACTTTACGTACTGTATTGTATTTAGATTTGTTCTTGAGCGATCCACACAGAGCGCTAGCATTGCTAGCTGTCATATCGCACGCTTTTTATTGTTTCTATTAGTTGCCACTGAGTTGCATACATAAACATTTAAGGTTATAGTACAGTTATTAATACGCAGAATCCTGCCAAGTGCTGAATAAATACTTTCTAGTGTGACAGTAAACGTTATTAAACGTTATTTTATATAGTATAAAGCTGGTTTTTTCATATGACTTTCCTATGCGGACGTTTATCATTCTCCAGACCATCTTAGTCATAAGAATAGCCAACAAAATGTAGGCTATTGTATGGATTGCATCCTGTATATTCGGCTTTTTGTTGTTCATTTACATAAAAACAGTGGCTTTGAACAAGTTTAGCAATTAGTGTCATTTTTTTATCGGGGTTCTTTCAGTTCCCAAAATATTCTCACACAAATAAAGTAAGGTCAGACGTCTGCGCGCCTCTGTTAAGCGTACATAGCCTATTGTACGGTGTAGGTGTCTTGTATTTTTTTATTCGGATATATGTGTATCCGGATCAGGATACCGCCACATTTATCCGGATAAAGAGGTTTACTGTATTTATTTTATATTATTTAATACATAGTATACATATAGCACTATCAAAATACACTTAATCTTAGGCAGTAATCATCTAAAATCTTAACCTAATATTCATTTTTCTGAAGTATTTTCCGAAGAACAAGATAATGCTTGGAATTCAATTGGATAGTAAACATTCAATTCGAAATCAATCACCGTACACTATGTACTTTTTTCAATTTTTTTTGTAAACAGACCAGTCCTCATACTACATATATCTTAGCATGGTGAATTTTACTTAAAAAATGTTTATTATGCACAACTTTATATTTGGCTCTTATATAAACAAACTGAATATTAAAGAATAATGAAATAAATAACCAATTATTGGAATTCCAAAAGATATTCATTGATTATAAAAGAACGAAACATGCATAATAAAAAAATATTTTGAGCGTGTATTACAATGCTAACTTTACTGATTTGTACTAAAATAACCGTTTCGCAAGACCCTAATTGTCAATAAAAATGTCAAGACAATAACTTTAGATAGAATACTAAAATGTAATGAGCTCTTACAACAGTTATCTACCTGTGCACTAGCAGTAAGGTCTTCACGCTGCTGAGGGGTTAAAGCAGCGCTGGCATCAACTGGCTCCTTCTCACAGGGATCCAACAAGCCAGGGCCTTGAGGAAGAAGGATGCCTGATGACAAAGCCTCCAGGATGCGTCTCAGCGCTTCTCCAGGAGGCATGGGTCCCCCTGCTGAGCTTAACACTTTCTCAGTCAGTAGTTCCATAGCCTGAGACAAAATAAGAATTAATCACACATTACTGCTGAGAATCAACAACTAGACCTATATAATTTATTTTAAAAACAAATATGATTTAAACTTACTGCATCATTATTTAGTTAATATATAGAAATTAAGAGTTAAAAAACAAATTCATATGTCATTTTAGCCAAATTATAAATCAGCGATTTTGTTCTCCTTCTACCCTATCAATAAGTTTTGTCTTTATATCAAAGAATACTTGAATTTTACATGTACGAGGCATGTTTTAAAAATTAAGAATTTTGGAATTCTGCCATTTTAGAGCTGTGGTCAATGTTAAACACATACACTTGTAAATCGCATTCTGTTAGCAGGCCACAGCCACTATTTACAGATCTATTCAACCGTGTTTAAGGAAGGGGTATATGAGTACTCAAAACTTAGAATAATTAAGTATTTTAATACTCGAGCTTGGCTCGAAGCTTCCAAAACTACTCCAAGTTCAATTGAGTAGTTGTATTTCTCAAAATATTAAATTTTACATATTTAAGTTAAAGAACGAACAGTTTTATTAAAAGTTACGAATGAAAACTGTACATTTCCTTGTATTTTATTTCATACTTTAAGTTAGATATGCGTAATTATGAATTAAGCAATATGCCTTGGGAGGGGTAGTTCACGAACTACAGTCAAATGAACTAGTCAACTTGGTGAACTAGTTTGTTCATTATGATTTGAAGTAGTTTGATTAAAAGTGAACAACAGAGCTGGGAATGCAGCAATTACACAAGCATGATGACCGAGTCTTTAATCAGTTCAGTTGTAACCTGACCTAAAATTGTGTGAATTGCAACCAGAATTGCTGGTTAGTGTCTGTCTTTATGACACAAGAATGTGGAATGTAAGCGCAAAGCTACACTGAACCAACTAAATAGAATGAACAAACTGATAAAATGAATTAACTCTGACTAGTCTGATTGGCCGAGATTATTTTACACAAACTTCACACCGTAACAAACATTAAAGAGTAACTTACAATCTGACGCAGACTATGAGTGGGCCTGAAGATTTATATTGCGAGTTTTTGCTATTAATGAAAGATTTCAAATAATTATAAAATTTTGGAAATTTAAGATGATGACAAGCCATCGCCGAGACCAATAATCAGTAGTACTCCAGAAACATTCCACAGTGAAATCGCACCAAACATACAGCGGCAATAATTTGGAACCATTTTGTTAAAATTGCGGCAAACGAAGGTGTTGTAATTGTTCATTTGATTGAAAACAAGTTCAACCATGTCCATGATATGACGTAGAATAGTTTAATAATCTAGGTTACTAAAAAGATATGGAATTTAATATCAGTAGAGCCTAATAATGTACTTTCCAGCAACTACTAAAAAAAAGATTTCTTATTGAAAAAGTGGTGAAGTATAACTTGAGGAGGTTGATTTCACCTGGAAAGCTCATATTTTACTGAAAAATCAATCAACTATTTTTTATCTAGCAGTAAAAACAAACAATTTTTCAAAAACTTGTTATTTTTTTGAAAATGTTTTTTCATTTCAAATATTTGTTTATACTGAACAAAAATAAACGATTGGGTTTTAAGTAAAATTATTTTTACAACCCGAAAATATACTTTACTTACATAACCTGACTATTCACTTAACAAGAAATCGTAATGTGTGTTAAATTCGGGTGCTTGGCCTCCAGGACAATCTGCCGACTGTCTCTCCGGCAGCAATATATGCGAATTCCGTTTTTTATGATTAGTAGTTACCACATAGTGTTGGTCTGATTTTCAACTCTGATCATGGCGGTATTTTGATTGACTTGGGAAAACTATCTCAATACTATATTCAAAATGACCAACTTACAACCGTTAATCAATTAAAAATGCTCTTACCAAAAAAATCATTAGACAATCTTAACATGGCATTAGCCTCATACGATTGGGATAAAATTATTGATCAATATGGACATTTTAACGCATCGGTCTTCTTCAAAAAAATGTTTTCCACTATCAACAATTTTGTAATACTTTTTCCAAATTCCAAAAAGAATCAAACAAAACAACTTAAGCAAAACAAGAAATAATTGGTATAACCCAGACTTAGCCAAAATGAAGAATAATCTAATTAATCTTTATAATGTAGCAAAAACTGATTTTAAACTGAAACAAGAATTCACAAAACTTAAAAAAGACTACAGACAAGCCATAATCTCGGCTAAGTACACATACAACGAAAATTATATTAAAAGTAGAAAAAATAGATGCAGAGCAGCATGGGAAATTATTAACACTAATAACTCCATTCCCAACCACAAACAAAAACAAACCAGTATTAGTCCAGACTCCTTCAACCACTTTTTTATTGAATCCATCTCAAAAATCAAAACTAACTTAGAAAACCCAGCTACCAAATCTCAAGAGTGGTTAGAAAGATCTAATATCAATCCACCACTTGAAACCTTTGAGTGGGCAGCAATTACTTGTACTGACATTCAAAAAGCAGTTAAAAATCTTAATAATTCAGACAGCACTGACATATATGGTATGTCAAACAATTTTTTAAAGAAAATAGTCCCTCACATAATTTCTCCTCTTTTATTTTGTTTTAACCTCTGTCTAAGAGATAGTTATTTTCCTGAAGAATTGAAAATATCGAGAGTTTGCCCAGTTTTCAAAAAAGGGCCCAAAAATGAGCCTGGCAGCTATCGACCGATCTCGATCATACCTGCTTTAGGTAAATTATTAGAGGCACTGGTACACAAACAAATATGTAATTTTTTTGAATCAAATAATTTACTATATCCTATGCAGTTTGGCTTCAGAAAAAATAGATCTACTTTTCAAGCTTTGGATAACCTTGTGAGAGACATCTGTGGAGCATTTGAGACAAAAGCTTTTGCTCAGGCCACTCTGTGTGACCTGAGTAGGGCTTTCAACTGTGTCGATATGAATGACCTTATAACAAAGTTGACACACTACGGTCTTGGAAACAAGCCGATTTCATTTCTAAAATCTTATCTTTTAAATAGAAAGCAAAAAGTGTGCGTTGGTGAGAATTGGTCTCAAGAAGCATTGGTAAAGTTCGGTGTCCCTCAGGGATCCATACTAGGTCCATTATTATTTCTTATTTGTATTAATGACTTGCCATTTTCAGTCACAGCTACAACCATTATGTATGCTGATGATACAACATTTATTAATATTGGCAAAGACTTAAACAAATTGAATTGTATCACCCAAAATACCATCTCAGAAGCATCAAATTGGTTTAAGAGCAATGGTTTCTATTTAAATGAATCAAAAACTCAAAATATTCTATTTGGATTAAGATCTGTTGACCATGATACCTCTCACCTTAATTCAGAAAACAGTGTAAAATTCTTAGGATTTTGTATTGATAAACATTTAAATTGGGAGTCACATATCAATTATGTTTACACTAGGTTGTCAAGAGTGATTTATCTCCTAAGGCGTCTCACCTTTTGTGTTCATGTAAATTATGTAAAAACTGCCTATTTTGCATTTTTTCAATCTGTTCTTAGATATGGGTTGGTTGTGTGGGGGAATGCTAGTAAGATTAATGACATATTAATTCTCCAGAAGAAAGCCATAAGAGTGATTTCTAAGTCACATAAGTTGGAACACTGTAAACCCCTCTTTAAAAATCTTAAAATTCAAACTATTATAAATTTGTACATTTACGATTCTATTAATTATATTTTTCAAAATCCACATCTACTAACACATAACAAAGACATTCATTTACATTATACAAGAAATAGAAGCACTGCTATTATAAAATTCAACAGATTAAATAAAACTCTAAATAGTCATTTGGTTATTCCCATCAAGATATATAACCATTTAATACATTTAATTTCTAAATATGACCAAAAATCGTTCTTGAAGAAACTCTATGGCTGGCTTCTGGAGAATCCTTTTTATTTACTAAATGATTTTTTTTGTACAAATTCTATACTGTTTTAGTTTTTTTTTTTTTTTTGTTTTAATTTAGAAACAGTACATACATATTACTGTATTGTAATATTTTATTGTTTACTTTATACTAGACTTGGCTACTGTAATGAGCTACAACAAGACTTTGTCCATGAATTGTATAATTTTTATGACAATAAAATGAATTTGATTTGATTTGATTGAACTAACTGACAAGTCTGACACTCAGTTCTTTTACCAACACAAAATTTGAACCTTCACTGTCATCCAACATGGTAGTGTCCACGTCGATGGTAACCATTGAGCGGACGCCATGTCAATTTAAAAAACAACAAATAAAAAAGAAGTTAAAATATAATTTAAATTAACAGAAATATCTAAAAAATACAAAAAGTAGTAACATTGGTTTTTTCAAATTTTTTTGTGTATAATTTGTGATTTCTGCAGAAAAAGAGCTTATCTCGTGAAAATATAGCCAATCTTGACTGATTTCAGGCAGTTTTCAAATTTTGTTAGGTATCAAAAAACTGCACAGTTACCAAAATTTGTTAGTCTTCGTTTTGTTTTTAACACCACTTCACAGGTCAGTTATAGTTGGGAAACATAATTTAAATGGGGCCTAACTAACATAGCTAACAAGAAATGCTGGAAAATATAATTGTTAATAATATACTAGGCTTGCATAGAAATCTGATTTGTGATTGTGTCAACAGGTATAATCTTCATAATCCACGTATTTCAATTAATTACACTTTCTCAAATCATATTAGTCGTAAGTTAAAAAAAAGGTTGAACTAAACATGTCAGGTAAAATTGTAAGAAGGCTGGAAATAAATTGAAGTAACAAAAGGTTTAATTTATCAAACATTAAGTTGAATAATAAATCATGTGTTCAAGTCAGACAAAGACCGATAACTATACACACTTTTTTACAAAATTACAACTTTGGCAAAACTTAACATAGGCTTAGATATGGTGTCTGTGTTTTACCCTTGATTATATACACCTACAATAGATAAACCATCTAATAGGAATATTTGTGGCAGTAATTTTGTTAGTTAGTGTGGCCCGCAACCACAACTGTTTTAAACTGCATTACATTTACATGGAGCTACACTAGCGCTCCACAATGGACACAAAAACAGCTGATATTTTGAGACTCAAAATTTAACATTGGATGGGAAATCTATTTGTGTATAAAATCAATGGTTTTACAGTTGTGGTGTATAAACAAGAAATCCTTCCAAAAATATCTACTCGCACAACTCTAGTTTAAGGTTGTTTATGAGTGTTCAAAATGCTTCCTCAATTCGAAATGCTGCTGACTGTGATTTGATTATTTCATCACACACATTCTTAATATTAAAGGCATATTAAAGGCATAGTACATAACACTTTCTTAATGTTAAAGGCGTTAAAGAAGCTGACATTCACTATGAGATCTGTGACACCCTTATCTCCAGGTAACCAAATGAGTGATGGGATGGTTCGGAAATGGGTGAGAGCTTTTGAAGATGGCCGTATGAGTATGCTGAATAAGCAACAAAGTGGACAACCTTACCTATACGATTACTTGGTGCAAAAGTAGATGAAAAAATCAAGAGGGAACAGGCGCTTAGCAATTCCATTGTTATCTAGCGAGTTTCATCAGAGTCAAGAAGTGTGATTTATGAAATTGTGACAGAATGTTTTAATTAATGAAAGATATGCTCACGCTGGGTTCTAAATCATACAAACAAATGTTTAGCCCGTTCTCTTACAATGCAAGTCTTCTTAAGTAAGGAACTCTCTATCCCTCCCGATATGCTGATTCCTGGTCAAATGCCCTTTTAACCTAATCTTAAAGAAATGAAACCCAAAGAATCCTGAACCAAATTTTTACTAGTTTATCTGTTGACAGGACGCTATTTGCACTCTAAAGAAAAACTGTAGGACGACATATTGAGGGACAATAAGTCTGGCTACGTTTCAATCTAGCAGAGCCCTGCCTTTAACCTTTTGTTGTAGTTGCTATTCTTATCTAAACTTCTCAATTCATTTATGTATGAACGTTGCAATATTTATTTATTTTTAGAAATGGTTCTTTTATATGATACAAATAAATCAAAAGGAGGAAATCCATATTGTGATGAATACATGAACAAATATTCTTCATTTCTTGTAACTATTGACTGATCACCATGGTTTAATATTTGTTGTGTATAGATTAATTATATTTCATTGAATATTAGGTTAGCTTAAAGGGTACTGTGCCAAGAATTAAATCACAGGCTTCAGAAAACAAGTCCAATAACACAATGAACAGGAAAATAAATACAGACATAATTTTTCAAGATTTTTTAAAGTTACTTAGTGCCCTGTAAGACTATTTAGTTTTTCAGATTTTTGCCATTGGTCAAATTTCATGATGTTTATTAAATTTTTATAATAACTGTCATTTAAGATGACATAAAATGTTTAAGATAAATATCAGGTATTGAGATTTTTTGCATTAACGGAATTTCTGTAATTTCTTAAATTTTTTAATAATTTTTCAAGATTACTATTTTTAAATAAAGAATTTTTTTAACCCTCAGAGCGCTATTTATACAATAGCTATTTTCCATTAAGCGTTAATTTATTGTAAAAAAAATCAAAATTAAACTTTTTAGTTGCTCATTTTTTTTATTGTTCTGTACAGGAAAATAAAAGATATGATAACATTTTGAAACTTTTATTAGCTTACCTTACTTACCTTTTTTTCTTATATTTGAATATGTAAATAAGCAAACTTTTACTTAAAAGTAAGCCTCAGGCATAGATCACTTATACAGTATGAATCAATACAAAATATTATTACTATTAATAAAATAAGTATAATTGAGTACATTTACTTGTACATAAACTGATAAAGACAGGGCCTGCACATAACACATTTAATAAAAAAAATAAGTAAATACATATAGCACTTGATTACGATGTATTTTGTACCTTCCACAAAATCAAAATCGGCCGGATTATTCATATTGATACTTAAAACTAATAAATTACTAACATATATTAAACTAAAGTAATGATAAAACAACTAAATACACAGTTTCAAAGAGGTGAGGCGGCGAACAATGACAACCACTCAGCTCGACAGTAGCTGCGTGTATATGTGCTTGCCGCATTGTACACTGCCAGACAAAAACCAGTCTCGTAGGCCAACAAAAGGTAGCGAGTTGCACAATGTGTCTCTCATGAGTCACCGCCCATAATCCAAATGTACTACCGGATTAAATAAGAAACATTATTGCGAAAATATTATTTTTGTAATTATTATGTGTATATACTCTTTGCTTACGGCGTTTAGAGCAAAGTCAATTTATGCCCATATACGCCCTTACAGCGTGATAAGGGTTAAATTTTGTTGAGATTTTATAAAATTTTGAAGATTTTTGGTATTTTTTCAAATTTTGTAATTTTCATCATTTTTAGAGTTTGGGATATATGAATTGATAATTTTTAATTTTAACTGGAATTTTCTAATTCTTACATGACAGAATGATATTTTATTTGAGATATTTAGGATTTTTCAAGGTTTTTTTAAATTTTATTTAAAGAACATTTTGAGTTTTTAATTTTATGAAATTTTTCCCAATTTTTTAAAAGCTTTTAAGACACTGGATTTAATTATCAATTTGTGTGCTCATTCCATTCTTCTGAGTTGGGTAATTCTTTTTCTGGGGGAATATGGCGGAATGGATTGGACTATTTTATATTCGCAACAACGATCAAAATGTTGGCTATGGAGAAGGTGTTGACTAAAGATAAGGCCTGTGGCCTCAAATATTTCCATAAGTGTTTTAATATTATTTTTTAATTTTCTGTATCACTTTCAAATAACTTACCAAAGTAATTTTTTAAAATATGCACCTGCTTTCCTGGCAAAAAAAACATAAATCATTTAGGAACTTGACCCATTTTTCACTTACCCAAGAGTTGAGCGGAGCCCAGGTGGGATTTCTGCGACACAGATCCCTAAGGATCCTTATAATCATTACACAACTCTGAAGTCCTGTAGCCCTAGCCTGATAAAAAATATTACAATTATATAAAATGTCAACAATCATGAGATGTAATGTTTGAAACCATAAAATAATTTAATAACAGCAGTTAAAAACTTCAAATTTCAAAAGAAAATCTATTTATGCTATTACACCAGTAATTAATTATGAATGAATTCCCTTTCCAATATCAGAACTGCAGAAAAGTTGACTTTATTTTGGTTTCATTTCCATAATAGATTTGTCACTTCAATAAGGAACCTTATTATTTGCAGAATTCTTTATATTTAATTACCTATAGTAAACAAATATAAATTTGATGTTTGAAGTTTTTATCTTAATTGGTTTCAAAAATTAGTTACATACATAAATATTTTTCTCCTGTCCAAAATGGTATTTCAGGAAAACTTTTTTTTTAATTCCATTAGTTGGATTTAGAACAAATCAGTCCCTAGAACTTTCCAGCCTTGTAAAAGACAAAAACATAAATAAAAGTATTGGTCTAGTGATATTAAATTGTATGATTTTTTTAAGCTAGTGTTATGTTCAAAACTGTTTGCATTTTCTTGTTAGAATTATTAATGCTCAATGTATAAAAGGAATGAGAAGTTAAATGAAACACTTAGTTGTATCTTATACTAAAGGAGAAATAACTACATCTTCACTTAAGTGACAATGTGTTGAACCCTTTTTATTGACAAGTCAATTTCAAAACACAACTGCCCATTGTAATTCCTTAAATTTCTAAACAACTAATATGAGAAATTAATAATATTGACTCAAGCGCTGGAACATATGTTCAATTCATTAGCTTTGTATATGATGATACAGTACCTATGTATTTGATGGACTAATCATTTATATAACGTACATATAAAATAGTTAATATTATAAGTACAATGGCAGATTACAGTTTTTCTGAAATATCAACTCTTGAAACAAAAATAAGGAATAATTAATGACAAACTGCAGCAATAATAAAGGCTAGCTATTATTTAAATGTTATACAAGGCAATTAGTATAAATAAATTTTATACAATGTTGTTACTGTTTTCTGCCAATTATTTTCAATTACTATAAAATGATACAATGCAACAGTCACCACAGTAAGAAAATTAAAAATATTCTTAATGATTTTTTTTCTAGAAATTTTTTCACCAATAACTGCACCATTATTGTTTTCTCTTTTGGTTTTTTTTTCAACATTTAAACTATCTTAATTACTCCTAATTCATGTAATTTTATAAAATTTTTGTACTCTAAGAAACCATTATCAGGAACACACAATGTTTCAATCAATACCTATAGTAAAGGTTTTTGTTAATAGCAAAAATTGGTATAGAAAGAATGAAACTGATTCAGCGTCTATTTCAATATAATAATTGAGAATTTAATTCTAAGCTTTATCTATACAATTTCTGCCCAGTTTTAAAGAAAAATATTGATTAAAATTGTCCTCATTGTCGACCGACCTAACAAATAAAAAGGGTTCAACTACTGCCAATGGCAAGGCTGCAAAGTGTAAAGGTAAGTAACAGTAAGTGATGCCAACCTGGAACCACTTGGCATGCCTGAGAGCAGCCAACGCGTCCAAACATTTCTGCTTGTTGAGAACATCAGGCGGATCCTTAGCGGGCGGAGACGCACCATCTGTAGACAAGGGTGTTTGACCATAAAGAAAGTGAATTGCGTTCAAACAGTTGAGTTCCAACGCCATTCATCAGTGAGGCTACGCCATTTTACGACATTCGACTTGCATGGTCTGACTATTGGGACTCTGTGGGTACTGACGCCTTCATTATTTTGTTTAAATGAAATCCCAATGATATTGCAGTATTTCTACGCACCTACTTTGTCCCTGTTCTAATAAAACACTTAAATATACACACTCCTCTTCAGCTGTTAATATATTTATCATTGAAACTGAGAACAAAATATTTTACTTAAGAATCAAGAAACATTAGTCTGCCATGCTTATTTTGTTGTGATTGAATATCATTGGACAGAGATAGTACGTGCTTTGATAGAACAGGAAACCAACAAAACAAAAGGAAATAATGTGCATGTAGAATGGCAGAAACAACCCCCACAGGTCACAATGAAAATGGATTGTGATAAACTCTAAACCATGCAATCAATTCCAACCATACACACGTCCATTTCAAAATAAAAAGAACAACAACAAAGTTACATTACATAAAGATAGTTTAAGAAGTAAAATTTTCCTAGTCTGCATGGAAAAAAATAACACTAGTTGATAACTTTTTGTTTACAGCCACAATAAATATTTCTACAACTAATTCTCATTACTTGTCATGGGTTCGCCTCACACAATTATGGTCAAAAATCCTTGGTTCCTCAACCAGACCCGGAATTGGAACACCTGGAAGCTTAACATTTGCAAATATGAATGACAGTAATGAGTAGAATTACAAGCGTTCCTTATCTGAATCTGGTGAGGTCGATTCTTCATCTTCCATGGGCCAAACACTCTTCAACTCTGTGCCTAAATAGATAAACAGCTGGTAATGTGAGATAACTGTAAAGGTTGTTCGGCCCTTGGACTTTTGTTTGGTTTTCTTTGTTTTCATGACTAGTTTTCTGTCTTAATACAATATTAGTTTACAAAAATCTTACTGAAATTAGCAAATTGATAATACAAAGGCGACTTAAATTTACCGTGCCACTTTCTAAGCTCTAATCTTCTCTGAGAAAACTTTAATGATGCTACACATTATCAAACAAACCTTATACAACAGAATCTCAACTTTTACAACCAATTACTGATTAACATAATTTAAAAAATTTGTCGTTTAGACATAAAAATAAAAAAAAAACATTTGTTGGCTCTGCTGTACCTTGAAAAATTGTCTTCTCTTCAAACACTGCAAGCTAGTAGATTTATTTAAAAGTGGCAATTAATTTTAATCCACATGCAACTTTTTACCCAAGTTCCCTTTTAACACAAAAACATTGACATCTCCAACTGCTGACTTCACAAAGTTCCATAACACTGTAGTTGGTACACCGGGGCTTGCGGGCAGTATATGTTACAAGCACAAAATATTAAATTATATTTAATGAAGGAATCTACTTGAAATGTTCTGTATATTCTGGTAATGTCTTTAAATGTTTATACACTAATCACTCTATTCGAATGGGATCACTGACTGACGGACACATAAGCACAAATCTGTAAGTAGATATATACAGCCCACAGTAGATAACCCACTAAAATAAAAGCATTTCTAATAAATAAAGAGTAGTTTTAAGGGGTTAAAATTAAAAAACACCCCCAAGGAACTTTTTATATATTTCCCTAATGCATCGTTAACTCAACTGTAATAAACATAAACTCGACCAACAAAAATTGAATTTAATGTAGGGCATCATTAAGGGAATGCCTTGTTGATCTGTGATGTAAGAAACAGCCTAAAGTACAAAATAGTTGATTTGAAATGAAGGATAACCACAAGATAACAAAGTACAGTTGATATGGTCAAAATAAAACAGCCCTAGATTATGTCATCACTGATACAAAAGTATGCAGAATGGTAAAAGATGTCAAAGTAATGGACAAAGCTCTGGACACAGGGTTGAAATGGTAATAGCTGCAAAGAGTGCTGTGTATCGACAGATAAAATTAACTATAAAGAGAATAATAGTAGAAGAAAAAGAAAAATGTTAGAATGAGTTCACAGAGAAGCTTCAAGAAGATTATGTTGGAAACAAAAATCTAATCTACAAGGTTATAAACAGCAAACGTAGAACTTGTGAAAGCATTAAGAACCTTGAAAATGGAGAATGTGAGTTGGTGACTAAAGACATTGAAATCACTGAAGAAATGAAAACCATTTCAACAACCTTTTAAATAGAATTTCAGAAGATATTCATGAGGTACAAACTGTACAAGTATGCTTGCAAAAAGAGCCAACAATAACATGGTTAGAAGTGGAAAATTGTGTCAAGGCTATGAAAACTGGAAAATCAGTAGGAGTGGATGAAGTTAGTGCTGATATGATAAAAGCAGTGGGAGTGCACAGGCTTCATTGCCTTACAAGAGTATTAAACTCTATATGGCGTGAAAATAAAATTCCCCAAGACTGGAAAAGGGTGTGATTTTCCCTCTATTTAAGAAAGGTTCAAGGAAGAAGTGTGAAAACTACAGAGGTATCGCTTTGCTCTTTCATGGACTTAAGATAATAGAAAAGAGACTACGGACGGCCACTGAAAATCAACTAGAAGAACAGTATGCTTTTAGAAGTAATGGCTCAACAACATACCTGATTATACAAGTCTCTATTTCTTCTACCCTTAGACAAATTGCAAAAGATAAAACCCTAATTTTGGCATTCCTGGATATTGTTAAGTCCTACGATAGTGTACCACGAAGTAAAATATGGGAGTGCCTAAAACAAAAAAGTTGGAGAAAGCCTTATACAGAGTAAAAATGTTGTATGAAGAATGCCAAAGCTGTTTCTAGATTGGAATCAACACCTCATCCTGGTTTGAAACTAAAAGAGGATTGTTGTAACAGGGGAGTGCACTTTCTCTATTTCTATTCATTTTAGTTATGGACGAAATAATGAAACAAATAAGAAGAGTAATGCCATTAGAGTTAAGTGCCCTATTGTTTGCGTAAGATGTGATGAATTGGGATTACACAGAGCAGGATGTCCAGGAAAAACTCAATTTATCGAACAGTTTAAAGAGTTCAAACTTACAGTCAGCAAAGAAAAAAACCGTTGTAACCTTAAAACTAGGAAATCACACCCTCAAAAATGTTGAGCAATTTAACTATCTTAGAAGAACACTTGAAGTCAGCAACAGACTAAATAACGCAGCCACATTTTTCCACCAAGTCAGAAGTTTTTATGGGATGGTAAAATACCAAGAATAGCCAAATCAACAATTCATAGTTTATGCCTATTTCAACTTACAGCCTAGAAACTTGCACTCCGAATAAAAAAGACCATAGTAGAATTCAGACATCTGAAATGAAATTGTTAAGGAGATCTTGCAAAAGACCAGACGAGATGGAATCAGAAATACAGACATAAGAGACCAGTTTGGGTGTAATAGCACAGTTGGAGAAAAGATTAGAATGGCAAGATTAGGATGGTTTGGACGTGTAAGTAGAGTGAAGGAAGGAAATGTGACAAATATGTGGTTGGAAAGAGATGTTGATGGTAAGATAAGAGTTGGGAGACCACGAAAAAAAATGGATGATGGATGTCAAAAAGGAAGACATAATACTCAAAGGACAGCAGCTACACAAATTGAGGAAGACAGAATATACACGAACAGGAGAAGATGGAAGAGGCTTGTCAGCAACACACGGGAGACTGGAGTTGCTGAACCGATGATGATGTAGGGCATATTTTTTTACAGGAAGAAATAGGCTTTTAATGGTACCATGTTATCACACTGAGGTTGCAATTATTAATTTATGAGGCTTTAGGAAAAAATATTTTTGATTCATATAAAAAAATTGTGACATGAAATTTTTGAGCAGGGAAGAAGTTGTTCAATTTTGGGTTACATAAGTTTCACCACCATTAAAGTTTTGTAAGGCTGTTTAGTCAAAAAATGTTTTTATTTAGATTTCAATGTCTTTAAACCTTTCAAGATTCAATTAGACACCTTTCAAGTAGTCCTTTCATTAAATTATCTTTATAATTAATAATAAATCCTCCCAAAGATGCGAATTTGGGTTTTCTTGGTACAGTAAACATAAGAAACTATTATCACAATTATTCCCAAATTTGAAAATAGACCTTAAAAGGACTGGCCTCGTTCAACATTAATTTTAAATTACGTACATTTTACTAAAAATTAGCAAATTTGATTTTAAATCATTAATTTTGTATGATTTTAATTTGATAAGAGGAGATATTCAACATGAAAGGCATATTATGCTTTTTAATATTTATTTATTTTTTTATTTATTCTCAGGACCCAGTTGTCAAGATATGAGTGAATATGGATTTCGAATGAGTGTGATGGATGATTGTTTACTTTTACATTAATTCCCCAATTTTCAAAAGTACTTTTACCCGCATGTCGTATCACAATCCACTTGCTACGCAACGTATAGCGAGACACAGCGCCTGCAACCGCAGGATCACGCTTCAATTACTTCCTGCTATTATGATTATCAATTATACCCCTCCTATCCCAAGGTAGAGAGGGCTTAAATGAGTGTGTAGTAGTAATTCACGGTCTACAGGTACAGCCAGTGCTGCATAGCGGAATTCAGTTTTCCCTAATACCAGCCTTATTTGATCAAGGCTATTAAAAGGAAAGTTTGCACAATTTTAGTTGTTTTACTATATAGCTTAAAAATTTAAACTGCATTTCAGCACAGGGAATAAATCAAATTTGTTCCCTATTTTAAGACTGGACGAATTTGTATTCTGAAATTACATTTGGATATATCATAAGATTATAACAACCTACTTCTTTCAAATTTAAATTTGGTTCAAACTATGAGTTTTCTTTATTAAGGAGGTGTTAATGTATAAAAAGTGGGCAAGTTTGCAAACTCTGTTCTTTTCATGAGACTTTTTAGTTTAAGACAGTGAGACTAAACTAAAACAAACATTAAAATAAAATGGGTATTTAAAATAATTGTATGTTTATGGAACCTAAATACTATACAAACGTGATCTTTCAGTGATATTTTTCACACAGGATGGCACCCGCCTTTGTTACCTGTAGGGACAAGTCGATCCCACATACAATGGTTTATAATTGGCTCACTGTAGGAATTAAAATATTTAAAGGGCACATAATAGGGGTTTCAGGGTAGCCCTAACTACAATGCAATTGGTACCACTTCCATTCCAGGCACTTCAGTCCATCATATGATCAGGCATCTGACAACAAAATTATCCAGTTTAATATTGCCAAATCACAACCATTTACTTGGGACTTTGAAATCCAACTAAGCCCCACCCAAAGTTAACTTGTTATTCTAATAGGCAATGTTCTGTTTTACTATGATGTCCATTGTAATTTATAATGATGTAAATAGATATCAGCTGTTTTGACAAGTTTGCCAATGAACATTTCAACACCACAGAATCGAGCATATTAAATTGTACAATGTACCATTGATGAGACTGAAGTGCCTGGAGGATAAGTAGTGATTTCTGCCTAACCATTAGAATGCCATCATTACTTTGGAATCTGGAATAAGAAAATACAGAATATTTTATTAACAAAATAATATTATGACAAAATGCAGCAGACAAAAAATGTGATGTATTCAATGAATATAAATGCTTAGTAAGATTCTTACAAACCACTTACAGTTTTAGGTCGTCAATCAACAGAAAAGACCATGAAAACAAAGGATTGTCAGGACTTACACTAGATTGGACAGTATTCATTTGGCCATATATTCAGGTCTCCATGTTTTAACGATATTATGCTTTGAGCTGCAAATTCCAAACAATCTCTTGCTAGTATGTTGTCAAATATTATTCAACTAAAGAATCACACACATCTAGTATTGGGGTCTTGGTTTCTATAGCAAGATCTTCTAAATACTTCAGCTAATTGATCATTGATGGGCAATTGATTATTGACACAACACGCTAAATACATCAGTGATCTAACCGGACAAAGTTGTCTTGCCACCAACTAACATTTCAGATAAACTTACAACATTTTGGATAAGAGGAAACATAGATATACAGTAGAATCTCAATTATCGAAGCCCCGATCAACCGAGCTAGTTATCAGAAGATGAAAAACAAACATAAAGCTATTAATAAAAGGACAACTACAGCATGACATATCATAATTGTTTGACAAGCAATCAGTGTCTCTATTGGCTGTTAGTGCTAGGTTATTCATTATGGCGGTGCAGGACCATCACATGATGTATTCATGATACTGTACCCTACAACAAATTCTAGGAATAGTTTTCCCACCCAAATGCATTCACTAAAAACACATCAACACCTGACACCATTTGCTTAGTTGACTGCACTTATACTAAAAGTGATAATATAAATTTTAAGACAACCTTATGTTCCTACTTTCGTACAGGACTGTAACTACATTTACAATATTTTGCGTCTTTTCTTATAATAAACTAATTTTGTATTTTTTCGTGAATTTTAATACTTTTTACTACTGTATTATGAACTCTTTATGACAAGAGTTCTAATACATCTATCAGCTACCAAAACTGAGTCAGAAATAAATACTTCACTTACATTTATTACCCAACTCAAAAATCTTCATAATCAGAATTAATCTTATGGGAGTCTTTCTCATATAATATATTCAAACATACAACTCAGTAGGGTGTTCACTTACTCAGCGCTTTGCAAATCATTTTATTTAATTCTCTCACATTCACTGTTTATAAATTTAAAGTGTGCCAAGAATACAAAATTAAAATATAAGATCAAAAAAAGAAAGATATACCCAATGTTATGCCAACCAAGCAGTTTAATGTGTTGCTGTTTAACATTTTGAATATTTGAATCATATGAAACTCACTTATATTTCTCGTTCACTTACTCAATCGATAGTTTTCCTGATATTTATAAAATGTAAATTTGATTTGATTACTGGTTTTTTGAATTTGTTTGAAAATTAAATACATGAAAGACATGAATATAATGCCACTGAATATGTCTAACAAATGGGAGCTACAGTGTGAGGTAAGGTGCTCACCTCCAGTGGACTCGAGGAGTACTGGGTCCCGCATGAGAGGGGAAGTGAGAGACACAGTGACGACAATCTTGGGCTCAGTTGCCGCTGTTACGTTTACCGCTCCTTCATCTGCCTTCATTTCCACAGTGTAGGAATCCTCAGGAGCAACAATCTTTAAAATAATTTCATTAAATAAATTAATAATTGATAATTAATTTTGCTGTGCAGAAACATACAACATACAAGGAGACAAAAAAGTCTGGAATGACTTTTCCAATGACAAAAATCTAACTCAAAAAAGGTGCAAACTACATGAAACAGCAGTAGTTGAAATGGATAAAATTAAGCTGATGAAAAATTATTGAGATTTCTTCCTTTCTACAGGTTACAATAGTAAAAAAACTTTACAATTTTAGGTTAGGTTAAAGGGTACTAGGCCAGGAATTAGTATATTGGAGAGATAGGACATCAGCAAACTTATCTTAGAAGACAAGTTCACTAACACCAGATTAGTAGTAACATACACAAAAGAAACACATAATCACAGAAATTTGCATTGCCACTGGCACTTTCTTCAGGTGAATAGAGAGAGATGAAGTAAATGTTTTGTTATACTAGTTAGTGTTATATAAAGCTAGTTACAATGCCAACGCCCAGATTAATTTTGGTCAATACTAGTCTAAAATTTGTTGGCGTGGTTGCTCAGTGACTAAAGCTTCGGATAGCGCAGGGAAAATTTCCAAGGTTCCAAGTCTCCAACTGAGCTATTGATTGGTTTTTTTTTCTGAATACAGTTCACCCACTGGCCTGTAGGCCTATGTAAACTGGCAAGTGAAGATTTTATTTAAAAAAACTAACAAGAAAAATACTATTCAAAATACTACTGACCTGTGAAGAAAGCGTCAGTGGCAATGAACATTTGTGTGATTATGCGTTTCTTTTGTGTATGTTACTACTACTCTGGTGTTAGTGAACTTGTCTTCTAAGGTAAGTTTGCTGATGTCCTTATCTAACTAATATACTAATAGTAAAATACTGAAGGCTCTGGATATAACAAACAGTTTCCTAAATAAGGAGTAGCATTTACCTCCATTGAGAATTTTCTACAAGAAAGATATTATTTATTTTTATAAGCTCAATTGTGATCATTTCAATTATTGACAACATTTGAAGTAGGATTAACCTTTTAGTGTCTTATTTGTAACACAGTGTTATCCTATGAACGTTTACAGGAAGCATAACATTGTTAACAAATCAACAAAAAAATGTAACAAACTAGTACAGTTACAGAGACTACATGGTTGGACTGAAGTCAACTATGATAACGGAGTCCTCAAATTAAGATCTGGAAAATGTTGGTTGAGGACTTTACATGTAATATTAAGGTTAGGTTAAAGGGCACTGCGCCAGGAATAAGTATATTAGTATATAATATTCAGGGTAATGTTATCTAAGTAACATATATTGAAATAGTTTTTCAATTTGTAAAAAATAATCTTTAACAAAAACAGTCAGTGGTACTTTAAGGAAGTGGACTGAATAGTTGTCAATCCTCTGAATTCTTATTGACCCAATATAATTTCCCCAAATAATACCCTTGGAGATAATATTTATTATTTATTTATAAAGATTTATATTTTATTAGATATGATCAATTTCTACAATGTTTGTACAAGCACAACCTCTTTGTCAATTTGTATTCAGTTAGCAAGTAGAGATAAAAGTGCAGTAGTTTACCTTAAGTTGTTGAGGTAACAGGGCAGCCACCTTGCTAAGTAGAGTCTGTGTTGGCTTTTGTTTCTCTGTGCAAAGAACCACCAGGCTCACTTGAGTGTCACCGCTGAGCAGCAAGCCTTTGGCCAACACTCCCACTCGCATTACACCTTTCAGCACTCGCCCAGCCTCCTTCTCCTTCTGGAATGAGAACCTGGACGCACAGATCAGTTCTATTATGATTCTTAAGTGAGGAAGTTTTCTGTATTGAGTGATGACTGCACATATACTGAGCTTGCAGTTCTCACTTGTCAAACTTTGATGCAATGCATTTTACAACCCGTTTACAGCTCAATTTAAACATTTTAATCACTTGCATTTTGAACTTACTTACTGATAAATTAAGAATACAAATACTAATGTTCTGCACCAGCAAAAAATTATGTTTTAACTCTATTCCAAATTATTAGACAGTTGTAACTATAATTCAATTAAAATCAGAGAATTAATTATTATCGTGGATACTTTTTGGTATTAATTTGCAGAATGCACCCCGCACTCTGATCATAGCAAATTACTCTACTGCAGTATTGGTTGCAACTGCCACTGGCAAAAGAACATTAGATTTAAAAATTCGTAAAGAACTTTGTTGATTTATTTAGGTTTTTTTTAAATATATATTTTATAGTTGTTTATATATAATGAAGCTAATTTAATAACTTGAAAAATGAAGGTAAATGTTAATAATAACAAAACTACTAACAGATTGCCATCCCTTCCATCTTCTTTCTTCGGTGGTTCTTCTTTTTTCACAGAGGAAGGTTGTACTGGCTCCTTTTTTATAGGAGTGGCTGTAGCAGGAGGTCTGACAGGCACAGTGCCAGGTCGGGCAGGGGCCCCAGGTTTGGCAGCCTGCACTGGAGTGGTAGGCCTGACAGCAGGAGAAGGAGGTTTGGCTGCCACAGCACCAGGCTTGGTTCCTACTTGAGGGGTGGCAGGTTTTGCAGCAACTACACACCAATTAATATTAGTGTAATTTATTTTCACAAGAACGGAAATAAGCCAAGCTTTTAATTAAATCGATTTTATTTTTTACTGATATAACAGTTTTTAATTTACTAGTGGCCTAAAAGAGTGTATTTTAGTTTCAACTGGCAGTTCTATTGCTGATGAATTCAGCAATCAGTTAGATCCTAAAGTTACATGTTAGAGGTGGATTTTTCATGATTGTTAATTGGTTAGAAAATGTCCAACGCTTCTAGAGTTTAAAAACAAACATTTTCCACATAATAATATTTAAAAAGTAAAAAATTCAACTTATCTAACCGAGTTCCCTTTAATGAATGAACAAAGTGAAGGGAAAGGGACCATGAACTACTACACTCACAGACGGAACTCACCACAAACATCAATGATGAACTGGACTGAATTCCCACAACACTCTGATTCTTAAAGTGTGAGTCAAGGGCAAACTCCTAACAAACAATGCCAAAGTGGGCTGTAAAAAGGCTGGTGTGGGGGGAGGAGGGGGTTGCAGTATGTGTTACTTTTTTTTGCATGGTTTGGATGAATAATTTCTTTTGCATTCTGAAAAAAATTTCTCGATCTTATAACTTGCCTCCATGCCAGAATTCTGAGGGACAAGTATAATTCTTGTAATTGACAAGTAGAAATTTTAAACAGAGAAATTTGTGAAATCCATGAAACAAGTTGCACATTTTCCAGGTCACTGTAAAAAGAAGGAATCTATTCAATGAATAAATCCAACCGTTAAAAATTTCTGAAGGTCATCCACTGAAAACACTGCATTTCTATCCTGACCTGTAATTTATTACCAATTATTGTATTCTTAAATACTTATAAACTAAACAAAAAAATTATAAATAAACAATATATATTGGGGATGAAAACGTATTTTATTTGATTACAAAAGAAAAGAAGACAGCTATGTGAAATGACATTTCCTATTACTCCCCCTTTCCCAGTTTTATTTATTTTTTTTTTTTTCAGGGTTCCTTATCACTATATATATTGTTCAGGAACTCAGATGATCAAGGACTCCTCAAGGCCATGATAGTTGGGCTATAACTGATTCCACGAGATAATTACTACACCACTGAACCCTAAAAACATTTCACAATAATGAATTAACTAAAAACGAATATACTGTCTTCGTTTTTTTCTAGAAATGTTAGTTCATATTTATTTATATACTTCAAATATATTGGTTACAGATGTAGCCTACTATGTTAACGTTAAAAAAGATATAACTGTTGTTCTTTAGTGCTGTCATATTGTTAAAACAATAAATAATAGAAAAAAAATCATAATAATTCCTATTTCATGTATATAATAAAACTAAATCAAGAAATTTGACTTTAATTGGGATGGTTATAAGTTATTATAGTGATTAAATTTATCTGATAAAAAGGTGATAGGCTACGAATTCGGTTTGATACACAGCGCTATAAATTTGTTCTACATTATATAACATAACTATTCCAGCTTCACAAAACGCTACAAAAACTTTACTTTAAATATAACTACAAAGGAAATATTTTTAAACAAACTAATTCTTGGAAACTCGTGATATGGAAAACTCAAAATATCTCTTCGTTCATATGCCCAACTAAGATAAAATGTTCACCAAGTATGTTAACTTACACAGTCGTACTCTGGGTGAATTTATCACGTAACACTAAAACTCTGAATAAAAACTATTTACGAAAATTCATTACACTTGCCGTCTTGCCTCCCATCCACAGTCGCAGTCGTAATCGCCAACTATTTCTTGTTAACCAGGTGCACAACAAGGAATAGATTGCAAGTTTTTTCTAATGTAATGTAATATTATTTGGGGTTTATACTTCTTTAATTTTTGTATTTAATGTTATTGAAATTATTCGTGATTATATTTGTATAGTATTATTTAGGTTTCTTTTTCTTGCATATTTTCCCAGTTGCAACATATTTTGCACTTGTGCCCTAACCCAGGAACTATTCATCTGTTGGCATCTAAAGTTTAACTTAGCATAAACAAGAGGTTAAGCTTTGTTTACAGGCAAAAAATGAAATACCTAATTAAAATGCAGACAAACTATAATCCACACAGTCTCTCTCGCTCCCTCTTTACTCACCTGAAGAAAGTGCCAGTGGTACTGAAAATTTGTGTGATTTTGTGTTTCTTTTGTGTATGTTGTTACTACTACTCTGGTGTTAGTGAACTTGTCTTCTAAGGTAAGTTTGTTGATGTCCTATCTCTCCAATATACAAACTAAAATAGTAAATTAAATTATATACCTGTTGGAACATTTTTCTTCTCAAGATCTGAGAGCAATTGATCAGAGACAAATTTTAGAGCTTTTTCTGTGTGCGAAACAATTTTCTGAACAGCTTGCAGCTCCGACTCCTTAGGGTAAATAGCTGCGTGTCTTGCAATTATATGTTTATCGTCAAAGCTTTCTGGTCGGCGCATTACACCTTGAGGAGGTCCAGGAGGGTAAAAGTTCTGTAAATCAGAACAGTAATATAAAGTTAGTTGTATTTTCAAACTTGTAAAATGGTTAACATATATTTTTTTGCAATTCAACAACGTAATACTGTATCTGATACATCTGCTGATATGTTGGCAATAAAGACACCAAGAAACAATCAAGATGACTTATTTAACTGAATGACTACTTAACTAAATACTTTCAAAGTAAAAAAAACTTGGAAGTCCATAGATAACATTAGGTTAGTATAGTTAATACAGTATTAGAATTACACAATTTTTTTATAAGTGATATTCTGGACTTGTTATTAATTGCCTATCTTTTCTAGGTGTTTATTGTTCTACAATATCTACTTTTGTTAATAACAATTTTAATTACTTCACAGACCATGCTTCTTTCCATAACCATACCACAGTGTAATAGGTGCATTCATTATTATAGCAAACCTACCAAATTTATTGCATCTGTATTAAGTAAGAATTTGATCAAACATATTAAGTTTACTTTCCAATAGAAGATAGCTCAATGCTACTCATTGACCCTTGGAAATCAGTCCTACTTATTGAGAATATAATAACACCAAAGGTGTGAGTAAGTTTCACACTGACCTATTGTAGTTGTCTTGCAGTATCCTTTACACAATCATCATCCAGAGAGTATCTTTACAGTATTGATTAACTTTCTGTTTGAAAATGGATCTAAACCATTACAATTTAGTTTGTAAAATATATATATATATATATATATATATATATATATATATATATATATATTTTCTGATAATGTGCTTAGTATAACCACTGTATATACAAATACACAATAGCAAATCTCAAGCCTTACTTACAACCAAGTGATACTTGTGAACCCTGTAGTAAGGTAGTAAACAACTGGTGCGGTTATCAGCTGTTGTATTACACACAACTGTTGTTATGTCAAAAATGGTGTTATAGTACTTAATTAATATAAATATGTGACACGACCACAACGGGTATCAGCGTTGAGCCGGTTGCATTTTTCTCAAGAGTAAGTTTTGCTACTGTGTAAATTATACTGTGGTTTAACCCTTAAGTTTAGATATAATTGAATTTTGAGCAAAAGCGTCCCTAGTGTTTTAATTTAGTATATTAGAGAGATAGGACATCAGCAAACTTACCTTAAAAGATAAGTTCACTAACATCAGAGTATTAGTAACATACACAAAATAGACATAATCTCACAAATTTTCAACACCGCAGACATTTTCTTCAGGTGAGGAGGGAGAGAGAGCGCTCTCTCTCTCTTTCTTTACTCACCTGAAGAAAATGCCTGTGGTGTTGGAAAATTTGTGAGATTATGTCTATTTTGTGTTTGTGACTACTACTCTGATGTTAGTGAACTTGTCTTTTAAGGTAAGTTTGCTGATGTCCTATCTCTCTAATATGCTAATTCCTGGCCTAGTGCCCTTTAACCTAATCTATAATAGTGTTTTAATTTAAATTTTTTTTATTTAGTACAGACATTAAATACCAATAGCATAAATATTATGTACTAATACAGATGTAAATAATGTTTTTATTGTTACTATTCATACAACTAGTAAATGATTTTGGAGTTTTAAAGGTGCCATCAGCCAAATCTTTATGGAAATGATTTGTGTCAATCAAATAACAGATCTTTTGAACAATTTACAAATCTCAATCTAATAATTTACTAGATTAAATAATTTGCAATATTTCAATACTGTACTTTGACAACAGTCTAAAATGTTAAAATAAAATTATGAAATGTAGGTATGCAGTAAAGACGTCACAACATGTTTTGAATCACAAGCAAATCTTCTGTACTAAGTAGAACAGTGTTAAAACTAATACACCCCAACTCCAATATAATAAACAGGTTTCATAACTCAACTAAAGAGGCTCAGACACAGCCTGCATGAAATAGCATTGACTTATCACATCTATTGAATAAGGTGTTTGATGATTGGTCCACAATATCTTAGGTTCCATCATGGCTTAGATCAAACATTAATTTCATAAAACTCATCGGAAATAGGCCAAAAAAGGGTTATTGAATGAAAATAATTATTTCAGTTAATTGTCCGACTCTTTTTATCAACATGTTTTGCTAACAAACTAAATACAGCATACATTTTGAACACACTTATTAAACAAAGTGTTAATCAGAAGACTATGTTAGGCTACTTACAGACGGCGGGGGTGGTGGCATCATGGGAGGTCCAGGTGGTCCAAAGGGGTGGCCAGGAGGTGGGGGTGGCATTCCTCGGGGATGAGGCACAGACCTGCGGTACCACTCATAATAGTCCATTTCCTCTTCATATCTCCGCCTCTCCTCCCAGTACATGCGCTCCTCTTGTTCCATCATCCTGTAACAAATATGATATGACTTTCCACTGGTTCAATGTCCAAACACATTAATGCAACTAGTTTAGACGGTACTAGGGCAGCGGTCAACTCAATATGAAAGGTGAGCAGTCAGGAAACTTACATAAAGATGTCTCTGGCACTGAAAATCAGAGCAGTCCTACATATTTTTGTATTTATTAGATTTATCATTCCTGGTTTATGCAGTAAATTAAAGAAACTGAATTTTGAATAATATTTTTCTAACAAGAAAAAAACTAACAAGTTTTTTTAATAAAAATCTTCATTCGCCAGTTTACATAGACCTGCAGGCCAGTGCTTGAACTTTATTCAACAAAAGAAAAACCAATCAATAGCTCAGTTGGGGGCTTGAACCTTGAATCTTTTCCTTCCGCTATCTGAAGCTTTAGTCACTGAGAAACAACAATAGCAAATTTCAGACTAGGATTGACCAAAAACAAACTGGGCGTTAGCATTGTAACTGAGCTTTGTATAACACTAACTAGTATAACAAAACATTTACTTCATATAAAGTCCTTTTGCAATAAACAAAATCAAAAAAGAACTAAGCTTAATGCCAAAAACAAATTTATCAACCTTATAGATGTATCTATAAACTTTCAAAGAATGTTACAGTTTTAGTACAAAGGAACTTTAGTAACCCCAACCTCTATAGCTCAAATTGATGGATAACTGAAAGGTTTCTTGTCAGGCCCGTGAATTACTCATCATTTTCATGTATACATTGAGACTTTTCATGGATAACTCCAAAAGTTTTTGCAGTGAATATCAAAAATAAATTTGAAGTTGACAACTAAAAATGAAGTAAACAAAAGTAGTGCAGTTTGATTTAATCAATGAACAATATTTTAAGGCCTACATAGCCAAATATTAACATCCAACATAATACAATCTGGTCTAAATTTAATCAGCTGATTTCTTAATCCCATTCTCACTACGTACGACTTGCTAAGTCAAAGTTGTATTTGATCCCTCTATAAAAAAAATATCAGTCATCTGAATCCAGCAAACCTAGCATCGTTAGAATGGGGATGAGTCCATGGTAAGACGCCAGTTTCCAGTTGTGCCAGTCGTTAAACCTCAGTGACAGTGCCTTCCTGGTCGCTACCCTTGTTGTGCTTATTGTTTGTTTAGTCTGCATATTGTTGTGTTAAATTATTCTTTTTGTTGTGATTCTCAAATGTGTGTTTACTATGCTATATTGTATAGTACGTAGTAATAAATGTTCCAGTTTAATTTATTTTATTAATGTGCAAAAACACGAGTTTTGAACTGAGTACACATATGCCTATTAATTTGTTTAAACAATCATTTCAATTAACACTTTATTATATAGGTAATACATGTTCTCATTATATGTAGGCCTGCTTCAATAATCGGTCCGGTACTAGTTGTTTTCATTATTTTAGCTCTATTCTTTCAATATTTTGTACTTGAATAGAGGTCAATATTTTGTATTTGTTTTTAGCTAGCCGGTTCCTTGAGTTTTCTGTTATTTACATTACATGTTTAATTTTGCACAAAGATCTGAGGTTAAATTGTACTATTTAATGAAAAAATATTTATTTACAAAGATACAAAAATCTTATCATATGTACAAATTCTAGTAACATGGAAAAACAGAAATACCAAATATCAATTAATCAATATAGACGTTTAAAATTAGATTTTTATACTGTATGTGTTAGATATTTTATGATATCACTCCTGATTCTAAAATTTGGAGATTTGACGGAGCAAAATTTTAAAATTTCATTATCAGGTCAGTAACGTAGTGGAAGACGGACCTGTACTCATGATAGTCCAACTCCTCTTCGTACCGTCGCCTCTCCTTCCAGTACCGAGCCTCCTCAGCCCTTGACATCATCTTTGCCCTACACAACGTTAATCTTATAATATGTGTGTGTATTGTCTAAACTAACTAACTAGTTTACTTCTTTTTTAAGCGAAAACAAACAAGTCATTTTATTTGCTGTTCATTTGAACACATATTATTTATAGCCTACAACTAACTCATGTTTATAGTTTTTAACAATAACTTTGATGCTAATGATTCATTTTGTGGAGTGTTTTAGTTCCTCAGTTAACTGGCCTGGAATTGGAGCTTGATTTAAAACAACGTAAACTTTTTTACTATGGTGTTTGAGCATAAATATATATGAAACATAACATAAAATAAATAACCTATGAACTTAGTCATAAATCTAAAACAAATACATTTTTTCAGTTTAGATTTCCTCAATTTCAAAGGAGAGTTGAAAATAAAATAAACGTATTTAATTGTATTCCCAAACTCATGCACAGCATAAAATACAATATGAAAGTTTTTGTATGCTATGCAGTTAATTTTAAAAGACGTGATATACTAAGCGGTGGTAAACTGCTGTGTAGTCATTTTTGCATGTCCTGCAATCGACAGAACACTACTACTGTTATGCAAATGGTCCTTTCGCATTCAACTGTCGTCAAGCCCTTTTAAGACTTAAATTATTTATTTCTCGTTACCTTAAATTTAAACATAATTTTTTTATGCTTTAATCTATCAAACCATTCCTAAGAGATAAAACTGAAAATGTTTCTATTTCCAGATGCAAGTTTATGACTTTCTCACTATTTTGGTGATATAATTTAATACAAGTAAATGTTAGACAATTTTATTTATTTATTTATTCATAAGACGCCGTTTGTCAAGATATGGGCGAATATGGATTTCGAATGAGTGTGATGAGTGTAGATGAGTGAATGTAGTCATTGTTACAAACTAAGGCCGACTATTCCTTAGAAAGTGTCATTAATTAATAGCCCAATGACAAATGAACAGCCGGTGGTTATCAGCTGATCCTTCTCAAAATGTATTGACTCTGATTGGGATCGAACTGAGAACCATTAGCACATGAAGCTGGGATTGAACCAACTACGCTACCGACCAATTTATACCAATATACAACACAAATATATTACAATATAAGCACAAAATGCACAAATATATTACAATACAAGTACAAAATGCACAAATATTATGGTGATCGATTTCGGTGAACCACGCTCATCTTCCTCAGACCAGAGGGATTAACAAAAGAATGAAAAATGGTGTTCAACAACTCAATTTATAGGCCTATGATTACGTGACCTCATTGGCCTATAAATTGAGTTGTTGAACACCATTTTTCATTCTTTTGTGAATCCCTCTGGTCTGAGGAAGGTGAGCGTGTTTCACCGAAATCGATCACCATAATATTCGTGCATTTTGTACTTGTATTGTAATATATTTGTGCATTTTGTGCTTATATTGTAATAAATTTTTGTTGTGTGTCGTTTACTTGTACTGTATATATACCAACACGTATTAGGCTAATTAAAAAACTATATATAATTTAAATAAAATATAACCACGATAAAAAAAGTAATACACAATGAGTTTTTTCTGTGCAATTAGTACTAGTAAAAGAATATAATATTTAGTGAATTCATGTTTTTGATAAAATAAAATCTTTGTATACCACTTGTATTTAATTCTATAGATTCTAAGTTAAGATTTATGTAGAATACTGTCCACACAAATTATTTCACGATCCTTTGGAAAATTTCAATGGATCTAAAGAAAATAATGTTACAAATCTCCTTAATGTTACAAAGCTCTCCCTCTCCCTCCCCCTCCCTCTCTCCCTCCCTCCTTCTCTCTCTCTCTCTCTCTCTCTCTCTCTCTCTCTCTCTCTCTCTCTCTCTCTCTCTCTCTCCCTCCCCCTCTCTCTCTCTCTCTCCCTCCCTCCCTCTCCCTCTCCTCACCTGAAGAAAGTGCCAATGGAACTGAAAATTCGTGTGATTATGTGTTTCTTTAGTGTATGTTACTACTACTCTGGTGTTAGTGAACTTGTCTTCTAAGATAAGTTTGTTGATGTCCTATCTCTTCAATATACTAATTCCTGGCCTAGTGGCCTTTAACCTAACCTAAAATTATAAATCACCTTAAACATTTTTTAACATAACTGGCCTACAGTGAGCTTGTGCTCTTTACTTGTAATGATGTGTGATCTGTCACAGTTACCTTTCCTCCTCACGCTTCCGCATCATTGCTAATCTGGCCCTTAGTCTTTCTTCATGTAGTTTCCTGTTGCGGTTGTTGCTCTTTATGTCCACCACCAACTCAGGATTCACTTTTTTCTTAAATTGAAGTCTATGCCTTCTCCCTACACAAAAAGGACTACTAATATTGCATACATAATAACATGTACATAAACAATGTAAACTCTTGAACTGATATCTGAAACCATTCCCTGGAGGACTGTTTAAGTCAACAGATGGAACACACACGGATCTTTTCCGTTATGTGTCAGCAATCCCAATACATCGAGGCCGCCCATATACATCGTGCCGCGGCAGTTATGGTTAGGTTAGGTTATTATATTGTAGAATGAACCTGTAATTTGTAAAAACATTCTACAATAGGCTATGCTAACCTAACCTAACCATAACTGCCGCGGCGCGATGTATATGGAAATATTTTGGGATTGCTGACACATAACGGAAAAGATCCACACACACTAACTAGTGGAAAATCATAACACTAATGTGTTTGTTGCAGTCTATACATACACAAAATGTATCCTAAAAATAATTCCATAGCCAATTAGTTTCTATTTATTGCTAATTCGACTTCATTCATTTTGAAACCAATCCTACTAGAGAATTAATTATTTAATTTATATTAACTATCATTCTGTTGATGCATCAGTTTTGTACTTTTCTATTTTTATTCTATGATACATTACACCATACTAAGTTTATGCAAAGAAACAACATTTCTAGGTAAATACTTATAAATAACCAGTACAACACAAGTAAGGTTACGCCGTGTCCAACTCAACTCGCCAGCTGATACATCAACAACTGACAAAGGAAAAACTTTCCGAACACTGACAAAATAATTTACAAAGTCAAATAAATAGATATATATATATATTGGTAATTTAGAATCTCGACTACCCATACATCTAACGCAAACATCAATATCTTAGATTAGAGCCAATAAAATAAACTGTTTCTGATATCGGGAATTTCCCATACATCTAACGCAAACATCAATATCTTAGATTAGAACCAATAAAATAAACTGTTTCTGATATCGGGAATTTCTAACGATTACGCTACAGCAAGCTTTAATAGTAGTAATTTCCAATAGTCATCTCGTCAAGGGTTTAAGGTATTACCAAATTGTAAAATCATTTCATAGTTGTTACTACACAATCATAAATTGTGTAATATTTCTCTTAAGAATTCATAATTCATAGCACCTGAACTTTTAAATATTAAAAATATTTAGACAAACATGCCAACAGTTCAAATTGATATACAGTACACTCTTGATACTCCGACATTTACTAGTCCGACACGTTTGGTAGTCCGACGCCACATCAGATGACGTCACTACGCCAAAAGGGCGTTGGTCGCGGGCTTTTGTCTGTACACTGGTTCCTGGAAACGCTGTTGTGACAGATTTTATCACGGCTGATAGCGCGGAAATTCTAAGAAGGGTGTACGTAGTGCATTCAGTTTATCTTAGAAATCATAACTCTCGTGAATTACAATGGACATTTGGTAATCCGACGTTTTTGTTAATCCGACACACCGTCGGTCCCTTAACTGTCGGATTATCAAGATTAAAATGTAGTTTTTTATTTTGTCACATGTTTCGGTACAAAAATACAATCTTCAGGTGAACACAAAAAATATCTTTTTCTAGTTAATAATTAAGAGGTCTTATAAAATTATCAACACTGAAAGAATAATGAACACAATAAAATCCATCCCTGATAATGATGTAAAATATGCTACCCGAATTAATATATCAAATCAAATTAAAAAAGAATAAATAATGGCAAAGAAACTAACCTCATTCAAGAACATTAACATTAACTTTATATGAATATAAAAGTTCTTCACAAAATAAAAAATATCAGCCAACCAAGTCCTATTATGTAAATCTGATAATAGCACAGTAATTATTTACAAAAGTGACTATTAAAAGTTAAAGATTGTATTAGTCAGAATCAGAAATACTTTACTACATGAACTTTGAGAACAGTTATAGCGTCATATATTATACATTATTAGATAGTAAGATAAGTAGTCATTGTTCTATCTTGTCGATGAACTCCTGGATGGTGTAAACTGGGTTGTCAATCAGCCAGGCATGGAGTTTACGTTTCAGGAGGTCGCCTTTTAGTTGTTTGAAGTCTGCCGGGAGGATGTTGTACAGTTTACTGCCTATAGAGCTGGGCTTCTTATCATGGAGTGTTGTTCGATGTTTTTGAATTGGGATTCTTGCTTTATGTCTTGTGTTGTATGGGTGTGATCTGTTTTCCCTAGGTAGTTCAAGTCTGTCTACCTGCAGTATGGCTTCCTGAATGTAGATTGCTGTGACTGTCATGATCTTTAGCTCTTTAAAAGCAGGTCTGCAGCTGTCAAGGGGTCCCAAGCTGTCCAATGTTCTTATTGCCTTCTTTTGAATTGTCAAGACTCTCTTTATATTGAGTGCAGATGTTCCTCCCCATACAAGGATTCTGTATCTGAGATGAGTTTCCAGAAAGGCGTGGTATGCTACTTTTGCTGAGGCGGGGTTACAAATGTGCAGGATTCTTCTAATCACATAGACTGCAGAGTTGAGCTTCTCACAAAGCTTGCTGATGTGCGGACCCCAGGTTAGGTTAGCATCCAGGAGGATTCCAAGGAGCTCAGTTTCGTCTGTTTGATTAACACCAGGCAGGGGTGGGATATGGTCGCTTCTTCTTCCAAAGTTGATTTGTTTAATTTTTGATGGGTTTGCAACCAAGTCATTCGAGGAACAATAGTCAAAAGTTATGTTAAGAGCAAGTTGAGCATTTGTAATTAGGTCTTCAGGACAGTATTGTTCATCAAAAGCGTTGTGTCGTCAGCGTACATGATTGCAGTGCTGTAGTCTTTGATTGTGTCAGGAGAGTCATTCGTGAGAAGGATGAAAAGCACCCCGGCCCCAGAACCGAGCCTTGGGGGACTCCTCTTGTCAATGGTTGTAGGCCAGATCTTGCAGTGTGGAGGACTCCATTTTTTGTGTAGTTCAGTTCCACTAGTTGTCTACGGCCTGATAGGTAACTGTGGAACCAGCTATTTGCGGAGTCTTGGATACCTAGGGCCTGCAATTTGTCTAGAATGATCTCATGTCTGAGACAGTCAAAAGCTTTTGAATAGTCAAGTAGTATTGCTGAGGTGTATCTACTCTTGTCAATATGGTCTATAATGTACTCCACAAGGGCCGTGATGGCTGTGCAGGTAGATTTGCCCTTCATAAATCCATGTTGTCTTTTAGTCAGAAGCTCAAAATGTCGTTTAAATGTCGTTTAAGTGCCAATTATATTGAAATACTTCCTAATGACCCCACAAAAAATATCACAAGAAAATTATTACAATTGTGGGAATCAGTTTAACAATTTACACTTAAGAAGACCACATGTGTCGGTTGGGATAATTCAGTTATTTATTGATTATTAACTTGTCCACATGTATTTAATATTTTATTGTTTTTTTTTAACGTGTGTTTTCAGTTAGTTACCAACGTATATATTTTTGTTATATCATTTTTTTTATTGTTAACTGTTTTCATTTCCATTCTTTATTAATTAATGTTTTTATAGCCTGTTCATATTTATCTATACAACTTATCATTAAATTATATTTATGTTATTGTTCACAAACACATTCTGTTTATATTATTTTATATTTGAACACCTTCCTTCCCACCACACCAACAACAATATTAAATAAAAATTGCACTTTATTTACTTATGAATAAATAAAACATGCATTTAATGCACCCTATATCTTCATTACATTGCCTTCAAAAAGTCAGTGTTCCGATCAGACTTCTTGTTAGTTACAATACAGCACCTCCTTTTAAGTAGCAACCAAATTAGAAAGATTATTGAAAACCATATAATAATGGATAATAATTACAGTCTTAAAAACTCATATGACTTCATTGAAAAAAAACCTAAGAATTTAGAAATAAAATCAGATAATTTATTAGCTTCATTTGATGTTGTAAATTTATATTAGGGGTGTGCGAATACTCGAAACTTTGAGTATTTGATCGAATATTTTACTACTCGAACTTGGCTTGAAGCTCCTAAAACTACTCGAAGTTCGATTGAGTAGTTTTATTTCACGAAATATCAGATTTACATCTTAATTTAGTTTTAAGAGTAAACAGTTTTATAAGTTATCAATAAAAATTGTTGTGTTTAATTTTACCCTTATTCATACGTTATCAGTTTGGTACGCGTAATAATGAACTAAACAATACGCCTAAGAAGTCAAACGAACTAGTCGACGTAGTGAACGAATTCGTTCATTATGATTTGAACTAGTTCAGTTCAAAGTGATCACTGTAAATAGTTACCGTAGTAGCGATCACACATGTTGGTTGTCGAGTCTACTAGTCACTTGTAACCTAACCTAAAATAGCGTGAATAAAACAGAAGTGCTGGTTCGTGTCTTTATGACCCAAGAAAGGGGACGAGAGATCCGGTTCAAGATGCTCAAAAAGACCTGTTACCGATACAAATCTATAGTCAGTATAGTATTTTTATACCGAAGCATGTTGTGACAAAATAAAACTTGACATCAATTTGAACTGTTGACAGGTTTGTCTAAATATGTTTTATATTTCTCTTGTTTGTAAAAACACACAGCCCATTCTTTATTATCAGATCACTTACATTTTAAAAGTTCAGTCATAGAAATGTTAAAAAACAGTGATAAATTTATCACATTAAAAAAGGCAAAAAACATGTGGACACTGCACATAAGTTGTAAACATTATCAGAAGAGGTTGTGAATAAACATAAAATATATGTTGTGGTTCTAATCCAACAATATTCTGATCATTTTTTTTTTAATAAAACAAAACCACACAATAATTCAATACAGACCTTTCATGTGCATTTCTTTGGCATTGGGATCATTGAAGCGGCATTCACAAAGTTTGCAATTAAAAGACACCACTTTACCTAAAAATAAAAGTGAGGTTATAAAAACGAACAAAAAAAATAACACAAAAAGAGTAACAAATATTACAACTATGCAAACCTTTATATATTTGTTGTGATTATTCCAATTTCCCAACTAGAAACTCTTTTGGCCTAAATGACATTGTTATATTACTCTCTGGTACTGTCTTTTACTTTTTGTAGAGAATAACTTTTTACAATTATGAGATTAAAATAATCCCTTTTTCAGTGAGAAATTATTTTTTATTTATCTGATTCTGTGTACATTTGATTTTAAATATTATACATAAGAGAATGGATAAATAGTATCTTACTGTACTTTTTAATAAATCTTATATTATTTGAATCAAAGATATGTTTTGTTTTTGTAATTGTCTTGGAACTCAGCTGTTCTCCACATAATGACAATGTTTCTTATATATACTAATGACACTTAAAACCTAGTCTCTAATGTTTTCAACAAAGCTGACTTTTTGAAGTTTCATCTAGGAAAAAAAGATCAAGGATTTAATTTAGTATAAAATAAGAAACACCAACAAACTTAAAGAGCAAAATTAAGTTCATTAAATAACCAAAATGACATGAAGCCAGCAGGAATTGCAGTTGTTTTTACAGCAAAACAATATGTATGTGTCACATGAAGGCGTTTAATCCTGTAGTGGACATTTAATGGACAGGGGTGTGCGAGTAGCTCGAAATTCGAGTTTAAAAAAAACGAACTCAAGCCTAGATTTAAGAAAACTTGAAAAGATCAAGTCGAGTCCCATTTGTATAATAGATTATAAAGATAATCATTTATGTAGGCAACTATATTTAAAATATGATAATAATATCATAATCATAACCTGTACGTTCTCGCTATATATTCAGATACGTGATTCACACACACCAGTCACAAACTTTTGAGCATGGCAATTACAGCAAAAAGTATTCTCATTATTCATAAAGAAAGCAAGTTCAAATAAGCTGTTCCAAATAGCCGTCGCTAGTTATTCATACAAAACGTGGCAACTGATCTCAAAGAATCAGTTATTGAAACATTTTACAAAGAGAACATAGATATCCAGAACCTTGCTTTATTTGCCTAAGGGTAACTGAGAGTGGACTGTTAACATATTCAGTGTTAAGGCCGTATTTACGTTTTCAACATATTGTGTGGCTGCATATATTAATTAAAAACTTACCCAAATGGCTGAATTTTTTTTTTTCCAAAAAGTGTTTGTGATTGTGTAGTGTCAATTTATGACTGTCAGAAGTAGTCTGTATTTGTTGAAGGCTCAAAAAAATTAATTATTATGCATGGCCGTCTAGTCAGCTATTAAGATGGTGAACAACTTTACAAAAATTAATGTCCAAGATTTTTTTACAACTTTTTTTGCAATTATCTATTTAATAATATAATGAATTGAGTAAAACAAATGAAAAATATTAAAAAACTACTATTTATTATCAGATCCATTTCTAACATTTTTTCATAAAATAATCTAATCTTGAGATACATTTTAAAAACATGCTACAGAACACAATTTAGGTTATTAAGGGGGGTTTGTAAAATAAAAATACAGTATTTTCCACTTTCCTTCTTTGCAGTACATATTTCTAAATCTTTTGTGTTTAATTTTATTCCTAATTTCTCGGAAAAGGTAACTAAAAACAGCAATAGAAACTCCAAAACTAACCATAACCAAAAACTACGTCCTACTCGTAGGGTACCACAGAAGTGCAGGACCTACTAGTGGGCGATCCCGGCGAAGATTGATTTAATAATGTGAGTGAGGCAGTATGGCCGACTAGACGGCCATCTAGTCCAGTCAATAAATTTTCCCAAAATGAGGTGTAGAGTGCGTGAGCAGGTAACTAAGCGATTCCTTCAGAAACTTGTTCAGGGGGCTTAGGTTGTTAACATACCAAAAGTCCTGACTCCTAGGTGATGAGCGGGGGGGAGGAGGGGGGGCTAAAGGTACGAATTTTGGGTTTTTCGCTTATATCTCGAAAACGGTTCATCGGAGAGAAATATTTTTAGATAATAAAATGGAGTTCTTAAAATTATCTAAAACTTTTATATCATATGTTTTTTTTCTAATTCCTAACCCTTTTCGAGCTATACCCTCGGAAAAAGTTGAAATTTACAAAAAAATCAATTTACGTCAAAATATTTATAAACATTGCATCATATTGTCTAAACCTATTCATAAACGAAAAGTATGAATAGGAAAGAAGTTTTAGATTTTTAAATTCCCTTTTAGAATATATATACATATGCTGATTAATGTCCAATCCGCCTAAAGTTACAGCTATTTTAAAACTTGTATAGCATTTTGCAATTTTCAGAAAATTAGTTTGTATATCATATTCTTAACCCACAACCTTTGTTCGCGTATTTTGTTTAAATTACAGATAACAATATCAGCAATTTGTTAGTCAATTAAATTTAATATTGTTAGTCAATTAATTAACTTGATGCTGTTCGAGTTGGTAAAAGGGCTATGAATTCAATAGTTGACTTGACATTTGCAGACGTAAAGTTATCGCGCAAGGATCGGGCATTGCCAATATCTTCTGTCAGCTCATTGATAAAAGTTCACGATGAAAGGGTAGTAGTTACCCAACATTGCTCTTTCAGCGGATATGTATAAGCAAACGATCAGATGAGGATTTGATGACATATTTTGAGTATGAGTTGGCCCCATTTCCCTTAGCACTGTTCAATGAAAGTGGCATGAGAAAGACAAACAAATCAGTGCTGTACAACTTGTTTGAGCCAACCAAGAAAGATATTCTTCTGCCTCAAATGAACATTGTAGTCAATGGAGAATTTCTACTCCACAGAGTTATTTGGCCAAAAGATACATCGGTTGTGACTATTTGTAATAGTTATATCACCTACGTCGACCACCATTATCCTGGGACTACTCGCACTGTGGTGTTTGATGGGTACGCAAAAACAGCCAATAGCACTAAATCACAAGAACAAATGCGTCGTTACAGACTAAAAAGGTCAGCCAACATCAATTTGACATGGGACACACAAATACCTGTTAAACAGGAAGACCTTTATCAAATCCTACCAACAAAACTAACTTCATCTCCTTACTGGAGATAAAGCTGCAGGAGAAAGGGATACATACTCTTTAGGCTACCGATGACGCTGACATCCTAATCGTGAAGACTGCTGTTGAACAATCCACTCACAACTCTGTGGCTGTCGTTGGTGAGGATGTAGACCTTGCTGTCCTGTTGATTGCTTCCACTCCTGCGACCCGAGATATCTATGCTGAAACCCGGACGAGGGAAACCCAAAACAATAGTACTGTCCACCCAAGAGATGCAGCACCGTAGATTTGAACACATCCTGTTCCTTCATTCATTTACCGGATGCGACACAACTTCTGCTACTTTCAGGAGAAGCAAGGTGGGCTTCTTAAGAGATGCAGCACCGTAGATTTGAACACATCCTGTTCCTTCATTCATTTACCGGATGCGACACAACTTCTGCTACTTTCAGGAGAAGCAAGGTGGGCTTCTTTAAATTGTACTTGGAGGCAGAAATCATCCAGCAAGCAGCAATGACATTTTCTAACCCCTCCTCTACTTACGACCAGGTTGAAAAGGCTGGGAAGATGTGCTTTCTGAAGTGGTATAAGGTGCCAAAAAAACAAACCTCCCTTAACCAGTACCGCTTCCAATCGTTTACGAGGTCAGTAGCAAATATGAAGCCTGAAATTAGCTCCCTACCTCCAACAGAGAATGCAGCTAAACAGCACTCTCGGCGAACCTACCACCAAGTGCAGCAGTGGCTCGGTAATGAGCTGCCCCCTCAAGATTGGGGGTGGAAACGTATAGGAGACACCCTGGTGGCAATTACAATGGAAAATCTACCAGCACCAGAGGTTCTTCTGAAAACTATATTTTGCCGCTGCACCAAGGATTGTGTAATTGGAAAATGTGGCTGCCGAAAAGCGATGATCACCTGTTCTGCAGTGTGCCTCCACTGTCAAGGGAAGTGCCTGAACAGTGTGCCTGTTGACGATGAGGACGATGAAGACGATGTAGAGTCCATTCAGCAAGAGCCACCTGCTACTGAGGAAGAAGATGCCATGGAAGAACAATCATTGCCTGGGCCCTCAAGTTCAAAGAGGATGAAAATTTGATTACTTTTAAAGTTGAGAGTAAAACATTAGGAATATATTGAGAACAATGGGGTTTACAATTATTATTGTATTGGTGTAACGAAACTATCTGTAGAATAAAGTGTGAAATTTGTCATCATCATTATTTTTTCTACTTTATTTAATAACTTGCTTATAAGTGGCCATATATGTTATTAGATGAACGAACAAAGGTTGTGGGTTAAGAATATGATATACAAACTAATTTTCTGAAAATTGCAAAATGCATATATGCTATATGCCGAGGGTATAGCTGTAACTTTAGGCGGGTTGGACATTAATCAGCATATGTATATATATTCTAAAAGGGAATTTAAAAATCTACAACTTCTTTCCTATTCCTACTTTTCGTTTATGAATAGGTTTAGACAATATGATGCAATGTTTATAAATATTTTGACGTAAATTGATTTTTTTTGTAAATTTCAACTTTTTCCGAGGGTATAGCTCGAAAAGGGTTAGGAATTAGAAAAAAAACATATGATATAAAAGTTTTAGATAATTTTAAGAACTCCATTTTATTATCTAAAAATATTTCTCTCCGATGCACCATTTTCGAGATATAAGCGAAAAACCCAAAATTCGTACCTTTAACCCCCCCTCTCCCCCCCCCCCCCCGCTCATCACCTAGGAGTCAGGACTTTTGGTATGTCAACAACCTAAGCACCCTAAACAAGTTTCTGAAGGAATCGTTTAGTTACCTGCTCACGCACTCTACACCTCATTCCTTGACTGGACTAATCAGCCACCAGCAGTGATGACAACCGCTTGGCCGACTTTACAGCCACGTTGCACTGAATATTTTAAAGCAAGAGGATTATTTTTCATGCTTGTACTTCAAATCACTGACACTTAAACTGTGAATATGTATTAGATTATTTTGTTAGATTTCCAATCTGTTAAGGTTGGAATGAGACATTTTGAAATAATGTGACAATTTATTGTTTATGGACACAGTTTACTGACCCTCGTCATTGGTTATTTCCTCGATGTACTCCTGACCCACCGGAGTGACTTCGGGCTCAGACACCATGTCAACGTCTGACGCCTCTGACTTCTCTTCCTTGACTGTTTCACCACTAGCCGCTCCCTCCATTTTCACAGTTCCCAAGTTGCCAGCTACAACAAGAAATTTTATTTTCTAACAAACAATTAATTTTGGTCCTGTATTATTATTATTATTATTATTATTTTAAGCCATGTCAAAATATGTAAATGTATAATCAACTTTTTAAATAATTTCAGTCAGTAGTAATCTGAAATTTATGAAGAATTTGTGCAATTAATATTAATTTACAAGCTTAAAAAATAAATAACAAAATATGAATGATATATAAAATTTACTTTAAAATGACTAGATAAACAAGGTCTGTTCATAAAATATCTGGTCTTAAACTTAAATGTAAAACACAAATGATAATGAGTCTAATCCATAGATGTTAAACCAATATATATTGAACCTCACAAATATGCGCTAATTTATTACATCGTATTAAGTAGCACGTAACAAAAATACAACTTGTCACCTAAATCGTGATTTGCATGAAATTTAGCAAAATATACTGGCCATAAATATTTTATCACATTCTGTCAGACTTAAAGATTTTTTTTTTAAACTAAAACACTGGTTAGAAAATTAAACAAGCCTATTGTTATAACATTATGAACTTTAGAGATCTAGAAATTTCAAAAATTGGTTTTAAAATGGCTAACTAGAAGACAGGAAGATTGATTCTGCCTCGCCAATTAACTCATGTTCATGTATAATGAATGCTATTGATCAACTTCAAGTGTTATTTGTTTTTACTGACGGTTAGGTTAAAGGGCACTAGGCCAGGAATTTGTATATTAGGAGAGATGTACATCAGCAAACTTATCTTAGAAGACAAGCCCACCAACATTCAGTAGTAGTAAACAAATACAATAAAAACACATGTTCCACAAACTTTTATATGCCACTGGCACTTTCCTCAGGTGAGTAGAAAATTTGTGCAACATGTGTTATTACTGTATTTATTTACTACTCCTATTAAAACATGTTGCACAAATTTTCTACTCACCTGAGGATAGTGCCAGTGGCATATAAAAGTTTGTGCAACATGTGTTTTTATTGTATTTGTTTACTACTACTGAATGTTGGTGGGCTTGTCTTCTTAGGTAAGTTTCCTGATCGTCTTATCTCTCCTAATATACAAAGTGGTAAATGTTGTAACTTAATGGAAGATTAAGCAATCAGAAGAAAGGTGCTTCAATGTTTTTCAGCAAAGGCCTTAAAAACCAAAGAAAAGAAGCTGTCATAAAAATTGATTAGAACATAAATAAAACGCACCTAGAAAATAACTTCGCTGTCATGAAAGTTGAAAAAATAATTTATTTGACGACTATAATCTTTGGTAACAAATATCAAGTGCCTTGTATACACATCTAGGTGGTCAATGTTAAGGATACACCCAATGCCAAGGCTGCATGCAACTCTATAGCTCACTATAGCTATAGTATATAGCTCTATAGTACATATATAACAGTACTAATATCAGATATCTTGTGAACAGACCTGCAATGTGCATGTCATAACTCTCTAGCCTTGTGCCTGAAAATAGTACCGACTCAAAACATTTAACTGATAAAAAGTAAATTCTTCCGTTTTATGACTTTGAAAACTAAATAAGATAAAAAACATAACCAAAGAAAGAAAACCAAAACACAAACTATCCACACCTGTTTTAAAACAATAATTTCATGAGTCCTTTTTTCAATTCACTTTATGCATTATATAAACCAATATCTAAATATACATGTATATTATTCTTACTAGTTTTATAACGCACATATAATAAAATGTATGGAGATATGCAGAAAAGTTGAAGTAGGTTGTGAGAGGAAATTGTTACTCCTTAATCAAAAGAAGAAGGTAGAAGAATGTTGGATGGAGATGTTGTTGAGAAGGGGTTTAAGGAAATTGAAGAAAACTGTACTGTTATGTTATGGTATTTACAATAGTCAATCGTGACAAGCATATCATTAAAGTACATTTTTGCAAGAATTCTCAAAATCTGTATCTTAAGCCATTAATGGTGTCTTCAGTCAATATTAAACAAGTCAATATTAATCAGTTTGATTATTATTTTTGTCAGATCAATATGTATTGTTTTTAATTCATTTAGGACAAAGTTATTCTGTTATGTCACTTTAAATGCCCTCAACATATATCATATGCCCCCGATATGAAGCTGCTGTTAGAGCGTGTTAAGACAGTGTCATCAATAAACATCACTGTTCAAAAAAGTCTTGTTGGCAATCACCAAGTTCATTAGTTAAAGAGTACATTGAAAATGATTGTTCAACATAACCCAATTAATCTGCGATATGTTTCCACTCACACGGTTCCGAGCTAGGAAATTTTACTTTTATTACAAGTAGTTTTGTTTTACATAAAGCTTTTTATAAAATTGGTTTTATATTTTTTTGTGAAGAAAACAATAAACAACTGTTTATTTTATTTTCACATAAAAAAATATGTTATTTAACTATATTCAACTCAAATATATTTATATTATTTTATAGATCTAATGCATTGGTATTATCAGATTAGCCACATAATCAGACATGACAGTGTGTTAAAAAAAGATAACTGAAGCCGCTACAGAAAGGAAAAGTTGTTGTGGAATACCCTGACTGGAGTACATAAAGCAGTTACTATAGGATATGAGGTGTGATTCCTAATGCGAGTTGAAGCAAAAGGCGGACAACCGAGGGGTATGGAGAGCTGCTGCCAGTCAACCAGCCTTATGGCTGTAAACTAAAGAGAGAGGAGAATGCATGGGTGTTCAATTTTAGTTTAGACTTCCTAATTTTATAATTAGTTTTTAATCCTGTAATTAATGAAATGACAAATCTTTAAACAGTAAACAGCTTCATTTTAAATACTAATAACTGGGAAAACTATTCTTTTTTAGTTTTAGAAACGAAGAACAACTGATCCGAGTATTTCAAGCAAGCTTCAAATCTAAACAGTTAATGATGACTGTTCAGCTTGACCTTAATGCGCAAGGAGAGTTTGGCTGGGATAGTTGTGTTTTAAAAGAAAAGAAGGATACTAGGCTTGCTGTGAACATGTGTAAAACTGTAAGAGCTAAAAAGGGGGTTGTCATTTTTCCATTGGGCATGTCTTAACTCCAATCGCCATTCTCACCTTAAGATTTTTTTTTAATTAATTAATTTTTGTTTTGTTCTTTTTTAATAATATTTAAAAGTGTACATTGCAATGTTTATTGAGATATTAAGTCTGCATCTGTCAGGTTGGACATGTCAACTTCAGTGAGATAATAGATTTCTGTTTATACATCAGAGCTATAAATACAAAGAAGTGAAGATGGTTAAACCCACTGTTTTGCATGAAAAAATTAAAACTCTAATACTAAAACATATCATTACTAGCTTCTATTTATTGAACAGAATTGACGTCTAAAATACGCTAATTCATCTTCTGCAGTAGTCAGGCCCTAATACAAAAAAATGATGGATGTGTCGATATTGACCAGTCCATAGTTTTGGGCGTGTGGTACGAGCATGCGCATCAATGGATTTCCTTCCCCAACGACAGTTGTACATTCATGTTAAAAAATTAACATCTTGGACATGGTACCTACAGTAGAAAATTCTTCCACGTGATTGGTAGATTAGTTACCAGTATTTAATAGAATAATCAAACCAGCTGATCTCGTCCACATGACATTACATTCTACTCCACAGCCTTATCGTGATACCTACTGTATTTTCTAATAACCGGGTTCTTGGATTGAACAAAATCAGCTGTTTTTATTTTCTTTTAAAAGTATATTCTCATTATTTAATGATTGTTTACATATTTCTCGTGGCACGTAACCAAATAAGTTATTGTAAAATCATAATATTATAGAAAAATCACTATTGTTTTAATTATTAATTAATTGTTATATTAATTAGTTATTGTTAGTTATTACTATATCAATCTTCGTTCAGTGTTTTATCTTACAGTATAACTGTTTTAAATGTATTTATTGTTTACATATATGCACTCAAATTTCTAATACAAACCAACTCAATTATGAATTAAAAAAACATGTTCAATGATTAAATAAAACATATTATAAATCGCCAAATTTCAATAACACAACCACCATAGAGCAAAATATTTTAACATATCAGCCAACCTAAATAAGATTTTGAACACACTGTACATAATAGATGTAGGAGAAATATGATTGAGGATATTCACTATCTCGTTTGCACTACCTCTCCTACACGCCTAGAACCATGGCCCGGACTATATCAAATGTTGATTCTCAATACCACCAATTCTTGAGGAAAGTATCAGTATCGACAATCAACGGTAAAATGTCAATTCGATACCTGGTATCGACAGAATTTGCAGGTCTCATTCCAAGTTGAAGACTGAAGAAATTTGCAAAATAATAAGTTTTTTCATGTAGACTATTTAAAAATGCACTTATTGAATTATCGCAGGCAAAATAAAAGTATATAAAATCAATATTAATTAAGTTAATAATTCTTAGTAATATTAATTTTAACCTGCGGTTACTCCCGTGGTGAGAAAAAACTTCACTCTAACATATAATAGTTAATAACAATCGTTTTGGTTTGTATTTCTTTCTTAAACTCATGCATTGCCTCTAGGAGTGTGTACGTGACCTATTACACGCATTACTATTTTTAGAACGCAACAAATGTGTCGGTGGAGGGGGTAGGAAGCGAGGCGTGTCACCCCGCCAGTGCGCATCTCACCACTCGAGTAACCGCGTCGGCGCTGCAGTGGAAGGTTTCCCTCACCACGCGAGTAACAACGTCTATGTAATTTTGTAAATATTATTTTTCCGTTTATCTTATTTTTGTACAGTTATGAATATTTAAAGCCTAGTTTCAGTTGTAAATAGTTGTTTTTATTGTTTTTGCAATATATAGACCCATGAATAGTAATTAGTTATAGTGAAATGGATGACAATCAAATTATAAGTTGGTTAGAAGATGAACAATCAAGTAATTTTGGGGATGAAGTGAATCTTTCTGACTCTGACTGTGATAGTGAACATTGTATCTATTCCCCAGATACAAGGAAGCGCACAGCAGATGCAAAAACAAAATGCGATATTTGTCCTGCAAAAAAAACCGTTATACGAATAATAGGTGTGACTCGTGTGCAAGACTGTTATGCAAAGAACACGTAGGTTGTACAAAATATACGTGCCATGAGTGTGCCAATGAAGACATGGTAGTTGAGTAGGCTAGAGATTAAAATGAAAACAGAAAAACTTATATTCATGCTAATTTTTTATATTTAATAATTATTGAACCTTTTTAAAAGTAATATGTTATGCTTATTAACTTGTACTTACTAGTATATTAAGTTTAAATAAATTTATTTAAACTTTTAAGCTCTTTTACTTGGTGTTTTTCAATCCTATGCAGAGGTGAGAAAAAATCTCAGTAGGGGAGTAGCCGTGTTACAGAAAATAACGCGAGTTACCGCGGTTTAACTGATTCTTTCAGTACTAATGTTGGCCGGCCATTGAAGTTCAAATCAACTACTAAATAATATAGACGTTTAAAAAACAACATCCTGGTTGTAAATAAATTAAAACTTGTCAGAAGGTTATTATTATTATTTTTTTTTTTTAATTAAGGCCTTAAGTTACAAATATTTAAAAATACTTTCGGTTAACCTTTCGATCCCGCCGCCACAGTTACGGCGATGACGTATCGTGTTGTTTGTGCCATTTTGACTAATATTCATTTGTCACGATGAAACAACTTTGGCAATCTTCGAGACAGTTCGGCATTGTGTTACATGTGTTTTTGATTTTGCGTGAGATTTGGGACAGACGCATTTCTGGTGTTGTTTATTTACTCATCTGTCATTTGTAAGCATAAAATGGCTGAGCTATCGCATATATTACACGAAAAAGAAATTACCGAATCTTTGAGTGCATTTTGTTTCAGCACTTCAACCAAGTGTAGTGATGAAAACGAAAATGTAGAAAACTCATTTTTACTAAAATACTAGTCACAGTAGAATTGTACTTATAAATTTAGTGAACTTTTTCATATGTTTCTATGGATAATGGTTTAGGCTATATTGATCAGCTCTGTATCTGTCCCTTCAAGTAACATTAATAAACTCAGTAAAACAAACGGGCTCATTTATAATGAAATTATTATAATTTAAATTTGTTTCAAATGTTTTCTTGAGAGAACGTTTGTGTATTTGATTGTAGTTAAAAGCATTGGTATGATGACAAACATGGCTACATTGAACATTACATTCAGATTTATGTAATATTCAGTATAGGAATGATAAATTCAACTATTTTAAATTGTTTATCATAGAAACAGAGTTGTATGCGGGTCACACGCACGCGGGTTATAGCAGTGCTTGCGTGCGCAGCGGATCGGTCGCCGGCGGTGGACGGATCAATACTGGCTTGTAGGCTTCAGTGTCGCCTAGCCCTTTGGCTTAGAAGGGTCGGATTTGCGCCGCATTATAGCCTGTTTCTCGCATCACATTTCCTTGTTCTTTGTTCGTGGATCCCGCCATTTTGAGCCAGTTGGCGGGGGTTAGCGTGCCTGCGCGCGCAGCGGATCTGTTGCCGGCGGTTGATGGAGCAATGCTTGTTTGTGGAATTCAGTATGGTCTAGCCACTTGCCTTAAAACGGTCGGATTTGCGCTGCATTGTTGCCTGTGTCTCGCGTCACGTTTCGGTGTTAGCCGTTCGTGGATCGCGCCATTTTAAGCCAGTTGGCTTGCATAGGAGTTTTACCATTTTATTTTTGTGTATAATAGTGAAACATTAGTATCGTGTTGTGTTATATTGTATTGTGATTTGTGTTATATTGTAAATATATTTGTATAGTGCGTTTTATTCTTTTCTGCAATGTTCCAACCAACTCCTGGGCCATCTTCGGCTCCTGATTTGTCAATGAACCTGCATCTGGTGAAGTTGATGACCCAATCCAACATCAGATGATGGGAAATGCTTCAGGTGACTCTGATTCTTATGAATCTGATGATTCTGATATCGGAAATGATACTCCTGTATGGCGTATTTCAACTTCAGGAATGCGACCCACTGTTCTAATTGCGGCAGGCGTCTCGCGGCGCGCATGAGTTTCATTGCGATTTGCGGCTCAGTCACCGGCGGACGATCACTTCGGAAGCCCTGATCTACCAGAATTGAGGCCATAAACTGGATTTGATGTATCAACCTTGTTTCCTGACTATATAAGGTATTGTTTTGGTACAAAATATTATTTTAGTATCTGACATGTTTTTAATTAATTTTTTCAGCATCGAATGTGTTAAGGTTTATGACAAAAGGTCCTAGATTGATTCAAGGAGTTAAAAGAGTGGTTAGTATAACATTAAACAATCTTAATTTTGACTCAAATCTGTCTGCGCCTTTCCAGATAGAAAAAAACGGTTTGTTGTGTTGTTTCCTTCACTAAATATTTTAATTAATTTAATATGCATGTTTTAAAGTGAGGTCATGTTATAATTACTAGGCATAGGCATATTAGGTGTTTTTGTAAAGTGAATTAAATTAGTCCAATGTCTTCTGAAGTGTGGCAATATTTTACCAGTGACTCTGTAAATGAAAAATTTGCCAAATGTAACATATTTGAAAAAATTATTTCCCGTGGTGGTAGTGTTAGTAAATTAACTTTGAATTTAACTAAACATTTACACTTTCATAAGATAAAGTTAACATGTTTGCCGGAAAGTTCTGAAAGTACAGCAAAATGTGGCATTTGGATTTTAAGAAACAGAATGTTTAATTGTCAAAGGTTCCAGCAGTAGGCTTATGTCTAAATCTTAATTGCCGATAAGACTACCAGATTTATAAGTCAATGGCATAATTATATTCGTGCATGTAAACCTAAAATAATTTGTCTTAGAAATGATTACACTGATTTTATTTTTGTCAGGTTCTTGTTTTTATGCAACTTTTTATATCTTATTGAAACCTTGTTCTCATCATCAACATTGTTCTCTATTTGATTTGTAATGTTTTTCAAATCATCAAGTGATTAAACATATGTATAAGATTAAAGTTTCTTTTTTTCATTATAGGCCTATTTTAAAACTAAGTATCGATGGTATCAGTATCGAGAATCGATTTAGTGGTGGAATCGAAAAATGATGGTTACGACACATCCCTAGAAAAGTTAGATTTATCCTCTAACAAGGAAAATATATCACTGTACCTGTAGCTCAAAAGCAAACTGTAGAAAACCCCCCAAAGAATATGAAAAACATTATTGTTGCTTTTAGGCTATCAATAATCAAAATTTTAAAAGTGACTACAAAACGTATTCTAAATCAAAATTACAATTGTGATGTTGAGACCATTTACTTTTATTGACACTATAACTATTTCTCTCAACAGTCAACTCTGAGGAACTTCCTATATTACTCCAGGGATAAATTGTTCACGGAGAAACAAACAATTGGTTTAATATGTTAAATTACATCGCCCACATTAAATGTACTCCATATTTGACACTAACCACCCAACATTATTTTGTTGAAGTTAACAATTTTCAATATACATATTAAACCTAGATCTGTACTTCCTGTCTTGAACTGCTACATCCAGAACCAACTGCTGCTGCACACTGATTTACCAACAAAATACCCATTAGCGACAGTGCACTTTTAGTGGCCACAACGATTAAAGAGTTATAACTCACATGCTACAAAATTAATTTTAGGAGTGGATATGACAGTTTTCTTGACACCTGCGCCAGTGGTAGTGGTAGTGGTGGTTTTCACACCAGCAGTCATGGTTTTAGGAAGTCCTTTAGGGTCCGGCTGAGGGATGGGTTTACCCAGCTTAGTGTGCAACTTCACAACCTGAAAAAGAAAACATTTAAATGTAAAAAAGTCCATAAATATTGTAGATAACTATAAATTAGTTAGAGTTTGTAAACTTAAGGAAATTGTACCTTTATATGTGATTTCCAGGCAGTTTACATACCTTTTGATGTTTTGCACCACGAATGTGAGCAGTGTAAGCATCAGTGCCGGTGCAGGTGATATCACACAACTCACAACGCAGGGCTGTGCCACCACGAGGAGGCGCTGGTCCACTACCTGACAGGCTGTTCTCTTTCTTCTTGTGTTTCTGGCCTTCCAAGTGTTCACGGTAAGTCTGAAACAAAACATAGCTAAATTAAGAATGTTACACTATGTCCTATTTCGTGGGTAGAAAATCAAAATAATGATTACTAATGATTCAATGCAACTCAATTTAATGGGCACATAGGGAATTTATGGTTTTTATTAAATTTTAGAAGCTGTTGAGTAACAATAATGCCTTTTAATACAAGTACCGTATCTTACTACTATGAAGAAAGATAATTTAAAACATACATTTTTTGATCATATAAATGTTAGCTAATTTTTGTTATATGTATGAAACAAAAATATAAAAATTAACTTTATATCAAAGTAAGAAGGTAAATTAAAAATAATATGAGAAATGTAAGAAGAAGAGATACACAGGATGCAGGTAGGCCTAAAGCACAATAAATCATCACTATTAAGAAATAGAATTTTAGAGCTCAATAAATTTGTTTAGCACTAAGCATGCTTATATAATTAAGTACAAATATAGGAAGAGCTAGTAATAAAGAAACTTGATGGCTCTGTATTAAATTCGTTAAAATTAAATGCCAATTGTTGTACTTTGATGTTATGGGAGAATAACTGGACAAAATTATCAAAATTTAATTTGTTACAGTTAAAATAATATATTTCACAGACAGAAAGAAGAATGTACAAAATAAAGGAAAACACATAATTATTGTTATTCATTATCATAGTTGGGAAATGATGACAAGCCATATAACTGATTACTTTTTAACCTAGATGATTTTACTAAAATAAATATTAATTCAAAGTCACATAAGTATAAATAAATAGTGTACTATATCACAGACTTTGTTTAGAAGAAGCACAATTTTGATTTAAGTTTAGCCAATATATTGAAATTAATAAAACAATATTAACAAATGCAATACAATATAATTTATTGAATACATTAATTGAGTTTTTATATTAATTCTAATTTTAAATATTTTCCAATAAAAAGGTTGAAAATATATCTGAATAGAGTTGTTTTTAATAATTAATGTTTAATTATGCTTTTTTAAATGTAAATAATCTTGGGTAAAGTAAGTTAGAACACAGTGCCCATGGACTAACTGAATCAAAATTAACAAATGTGAATTATTGTTAAAAATGCAACAAGTTTTAATTTAAAAAAGGAAACTAGATAATACTGTGCTAGATCCAATATATTATATTGTAATTAATAAAAAGCAATCACGCTAACATGAAAAAATGTAAGGAACATAGATTCTATTGGTAATAAAATGTTCTAATGTGATCAATCAATAGTAGAGTGGTTTATTGCACTGCATCAAGACCACTTTTGAATATTGCCTTGGTTAAATTACAACATCATAGGCAACAGAACATTCAGCTGGAGTAATGCCTGAAAGAAGTTTGTGCTAACATCTCTAGTCAAGCGGAAATTGACCAAGTGACAGGAAGAACCAAGCAAAAACTGGTCGGTAGCATAAGCTAATGGACTCCTTAACTCACTTGTTGTATGTTGTGACGTTGACATCCAAAATGTCCTACATTTGGATTAAGAATTAAGCAGGTCTTTAGTATTGTCATCAATCTCTATAATAAGTGGAACACTCTAGTACAATTCAATTATATTTATCTAATAGGAGTCAATTTGTTTCTATAAAAAATAAATGTTCAACTATGAAACATATTAACACAGGTGTGCCTCAGGGTTCCATTCTTGGACCATTCTTTTTCTTGGTGTATATAAATGATCTGCCGCAAAATTTAAATGTTCATTCTATTATTTATGCCGATGACACCACTTTAATGGCCAGTCATAACAACCTTAATGCCTTGAAACAGATCACTATTGAAGCAGAAGACCAGGCTCTTTCCTGGTTTTCTTCAAATAAATTATCTTCTAATCCAGATAAAACACAATATTTAACATTAAGCCTTAAGCAAGATATTAACATTGAGTCTTGTTAAGCTACTGGGATTCCACATCGATTCAAGGTTACAATGGTCCTTGCATATTGGAACAATTTGCAAAAAAATATCAAGAGTAAATTACTTACTATGGAAGTTGAGAAACTTTACAAGTTTTGAATACTTAAGAATGTCATATTTTGGTCTTCTTCAATCACATATACTGTATGGTATTTTAGCTTGGGGCCATTCTCCTCTTATAAATGATATTATATTATTACAGAAAAAGTCAGTCCGTAATATTGCAGGAGTTGGATTACTTACTCACTGTAAACCCTTTTTTATCGAACTCAAAATTCCTACAGTTATAAATTTGTATGTTTTTCAGGTACTTTTATATACTAAATAAAATTTACAAAACTTTCCTATTAGAAACGATGTTCACCAGTATAATACTAGAGGTGGAGTTAAGCTTAACATACTTCCTCATAGATTGGCCAAAACTGGCACATCTCTCAAACTTAACTGTATTCGTTTCTTTAATAAGCTGACTGATAGTGCAAGAACTGTGAGTTTTAAACTCTTTAAAAATAATATTTATAATTGGCTAATACAGCACCCTTTTTATCATATAAATGAATTTCTCCATTGTAATTTTGATGTGAATTTTTAATATACAAACTTAAATGTCCAATTTCCGAGGCTATTTTTTGTTGGTGTTTCGTAACATTGTGATTTTTTATGAGGCGGGTTGTCAGCCCAGCGCCCAACCCCCAACCTGGAGGGCCAGGAGTTTGTGATGGTCATGAATTCGAACAAGTACCGGAATTCAAATACCTCGGAGTCACAATTTCAAATAAAAAACGCAGAAGAAATTGAGATACAGCAAAGAATAAATTCAGCCAACAGATGCATTTATGCATGCAATAGATTACTATCTTCCACGTCATTGTCACACAAAACAAAAATTAGGTTGTACAGATCAATAGTCATCCCAGTTTTGCTCTATGGATCTGAAACGTGGATACTAAATAAGAAAGAGGAAAAAAAACTAATTGTCTTCGAAAACAAAGTCTTGAGAAAGATATATGGGCCCACATATGACCAAGGGGAGTGGAGAAGGAAACATAACAGGGAGATTAGAGAGACGCATTAGAGATTATAACGACGCAGACATTGTGAGTGAGGTCAAAAGTAGAAGACTAAGGTGGGCTGGGCATGTGTTGAGAAGGAGAGAAGAGTACCAACTAAAGAAAGTTTGCAAAAATAACCCTGAGGGAAGGCGACCTCGTGGGAGGCCAAAACAAAGATGGTGGGACCAGGTTAGGCTAGATATACAGCGAGTTGGAGCCATGGAAGAGAATGCAGAGGACAGGTCAATCTGGAGAGGCTTTGTTGGTGCGGCTAAATATCACCTGCGATATAGATGGCCCTGGGAGTAAGAGTAAGAGTAAACTTAAATGTACTGTAATTTTAGGTGTTTTTAGGACTGTAGTTTTTAACTGTGTTTTTAGTTACTGTAGTTGTTTTTAGTTGTAGGAATTAAGTTGAAAATGTGTCTTAATGCATTGTTATTTGTCGTGTCCTATTTCTTTATTGTAAAGATCAATGGAATAAAGAGTTCCTATTCTTACACTGTATTCATAATCTTAATGCATGATTGGGCACAGAGACTGTTATATTTAGAGTTGCACAATAGTATGTTTTCTGATTCTGATATATACAAAATGAGCAGGTTTACTGGTATATAATTAAATTGTCTAGAGGCCTCATGATGGACTGACGCAAAACTACTATCTATATAATCGGCCTGTTTTCTATTACTTAGTTGTCTTAAAAAAGTAAAAAGTTGAATCGTCAGAAAATAAACAATTAAATTATCTAGTAAAATACCCAGACCTACTAAGTCAAAGGTCTTGGAAATATCAAACGACCTGAAGATTACATTACTTTGTTCACAGTTAATCAGTGTTACATAATGTGTTTTTTAACAAATACAAAAAGAGCGATATCTTGACTACCGTGTGATGTGTAACCAACCTGTGGTCCGGCACAGCTGATCTTGCAAGTCTCGCAGTAATGGATCTGCTGAGGCTTGGCTGGCCCTTTGGGCCTGTTCAACTTAAAGCCAAAGCCCATGGGCTTCTTGAAGTTCTGCCACGTATTGGTAGCAGGCTTCTGTTGTCCCACTGTTGGCACTGTAGTTGCGTTGGGCTGGCTTTGTTGGGCTACGTACATACTGGCTGCGTTGTACAGAGCTGCATCGTACCCAGAGTATGTTGTTGTAGCTAAACATAACAGAAACACAATTCTAACGACCAAACTTTAATGCAGACAAGTAAAGATAAATATAATTTTAAACTTAATGAATAAATCCTAAATAAGAAAACATCAGTTTTAAGTTGAAATGTATTGGTTAATAAAGAGGTATACTCTTTTAAGCTTGCACTAGATTTTTCAAATATCTTTCCTCATATTTTGCCTTTAACCCTGGATTGTGAAGTACAACATAATTTATGCTGTATACAAAATCCCTTCTAAAAGCGAGGCACGGCATAATTTATGCTGTTGCATTAAAATCAATAAAACATGTTTATCATCAAGCAATCACAACAAAGTTGATTAACCCTTAAAGCGCTGAATAAAATTTGGCCAAAGTCTCAATAGCATGCATTTAACTTTATTTTTTTAATTTTATTTTTTTCAAAAGTTTAATTTATTTTTCACTTAATGGACCTTTAAGTAATAAAAAATAGCCATTTCATAAAAATTTATTTAATTTTACATTTTGTAATATGACATAATGATTAAAACAATTTTATGGAATACGCTGCTATATATTCAGTTAGTACAATAACTTTAGTCTAAATTTAAACAATATAAAATAAAATGAAAAACAATCTCGTTATATGTTATCAAATAAACTATAATACAGTAATGGGATTAGTTAGTAGTTTTGGACAGTATGATACACTTCAAAACATCCGTCAGGGTGAAGTGTGGGATGTTCCGTGCTGGTCTTGCAATAATAAATTGTTTCCCAGCGGAGCCCTCTCTTATGGCAGACAGTACACCGATAGGTACCCTTTTCTCTTCTTCCCAAGCAATGCAGCTTTCCATCCAGTCTTTGCAGTTCTGGTCCCTGAGCTTGACGTCCTCGCTTTTTTTGCTTAGGTCGAGTTGTAGTACGTTGAGACACCAGTGACTTGACGAGTGAGAGTCAGAAAGCTCTGAGTGAGAGGTTTTTTTAGGTTCCTTTCCTGCACGCTTTTATATAATAAATAGGCATTTATAACTGCCACTTCCAAAGTCCAAAAGAATACCTTCCTATACCATTTTCGGGTACGCCTCATAAATTGGTACGATGCAATGAAATGATCACTACGATCGACCGCACCCATATGTTTCGTGTAGTCAAGCACTACATTCGGTTTCTTTGTAGGTTTGTTAGGCCACTTACTCAAAACTTCCGTTGTATCATGTTTACTACCTTTGCTGTTAGTGCTCAGCATCGTCACTACACGTTTATCTTTCCAAGATAATACCAACTTGTTTGCATTTCGAACTGAAATAATGTCCCCCTTTTTCATTTTTTGCTGATTTTTTTAGACCTTTGGGTAGTCCCTTCCGATTATTCATAACTGTACCAGTTATTTTGCATTTAATTTTCATGAGCTCGTCAGCAAGCTCTGGACTCGTGTAGTAACTGTCGGTGTACACATGCAGACCCGAAGTTGGTGCACAAGGATCCCTCATTATCACTGATTCACAAAGGACTTTCACGATTTGAGTCGTCTTTAGGAGTGAAGAATCTGGCAATAGTGTCTGTTTTCCATAGTATGGGATAAAATTGTAAATATATCCATTTTTACAATCTGATAAAACAAATATTTTTATCCCAAATTTAGAAGGCTTTAGAGGGTTATACACTCTAAAACTTATAACTCCCTTGAATGAAACAGTGCTTTCATCCACAGCAACGAAATCAGAGGGTACGTAAAATAGACTGCACATTTTTTTCATGTGATCGACTATTGGTTTTATGAGGAAATCTTTAGGCCTAGCATCACCTTGGCCTTGCTGGTGATTGAAATGGATATTCCAGAATATGTTAAGGAATTCATCCTTTGTAAAAACATCACGGAAGAAAGGGATGTTTCCTGCCACATAGTACTGAAGTATGACTCAATGCTAGGTAGAGGCATTAGGCCCATATTTATAATAGTGCCCAAAAAAGCATTAATTTCAGTTGGGGTCACATCATTCCATTTGTGAACTCGAGCTTTAGATGAAATACCAGCTTTGTTTTTTTTTTTTTACATTTGCAAACCAGTTTGTTTCATCACAAATGTAATTTACTATATCACCATTGAAAAATAGTTGAAAGTACTCTATAGGGTCTGAGCTTTCATTGAAATGTAAAGGCAAACATGGCCCAGCATTTACATTAGAAATAGGAATTACATTACTAGGCCCTGGGTCATTATTAGTTACGTTAAGCCAATTAGGTTCACCTGGGATGTGCATCGGTATTTGGGCTGCCTGTTGAATGTCCTCATCGTCAATTTCAGAGTCGGTTTCAGTTCCAGAAAGCTGATTATGTAGTATTAGGTCTTCAAGGTCACTATTGTCTGAATGTTCATTCATTGCACTTGAAAAAGTACAGTCCATCACACCAATAACAAAATCATCAAAGTCACTGTCATCAGGATTCGCCATTGCTAAAGTTTGTTGTTCACTAAATATAAAATATTTACATTTATATATAATATTTACAGTTCACCGTGAAAAATAATGCATAATAATAAAACAACAACAACGTAGAAACAAAAACTGAACAATAAAATGAAACAAACCAACCAAAGAATAACTACAACGATGTAAACAAAAGCTTAGTGATGTCAACTAGACACACTAAATATACAATATTTACATTTATATATAATATTTACAGTTCACCGTGAAAAATAATGCATAATAATAAAACAACAACAACGTAGGAACAAAAACTCAACAATAAAATGAAACAAACCAACCAAAGAATAACTACAACGATGTAAACAAAAGCTTAGTGATGTCAACTAGATACACTAAATATACAATATTTACATTTATATATAATACTAGGGGACACCCCTGCACGCTTCGCGTGCCAACCCCGACGCTCGCTACGCTCGATACACCTCGGCCTTCGGCCTCGGCATGTAACTATTCAATACAAAAATCGGTAGTCTATATTAACTATATAACGTAAAATTACAATATTACATTTCGGTACAGTATCTCACTCACACTAATTGCTTTGCCACCTATTTAGCCTATTTCAAGAGTGTTCATTTCATTTATTTTTGTTTAACAGCTGAAGATTAAACTCATAGTAAAATATTAAATAGTATAATGTCAAACATTCAAAATAGACATGTTTATTTTTTACAAAACAGCTGTTATTAATTTTCTAAAATCAACCCAATGTTATCCTTATGGACCAATCTTTTAAGGGTGCTTTATACCCCTTAGGAGTACTTTATCAAGATGAAAATACTTTAGTTGTCCTATTTAAGTTCTAAAGAAACAGTGTACAAAATTTCAGCTCTCTACCTACATGGGAAGTTGGAGAAATTTACAGTTCACCGTGAAAAATAATGCATAATAATAAAACAACAACAACGTAGAAACAAAAACTCAACAATAAAATGAAACAAACAAACCAAAGAATAACTACAACGATGTAAACAAAAGCTTAGTGATGTCAACTAGACAGACTCTTGGCTGTGACTGGCGACAATGGCACTGGCGGGCTAACTGTCTAGCGAGATCCAGTTATATCCGCATTCCGCACTATGCGTCAGTCGTCACGGCAACGAAAATAGCATAACAGCTGTTTCTAACTTCCTGTTGTGTGAAATTAAACCAGCTTGCATCCGGTTGGCTATAAATAAGCATTTAAAGGCTTTTGTGCCCATTTCCGGTTATGTAGTGTACTATTAAATAAAAATAACCTAAAAAATACATCAATACGGATATGTCAGTATGCCGCGTTTAGAGCTATTTTCATTGTACTGATATATCCGTATGCCGCGTGATAAGGGTTAATACTAATCAATGCAGAATGTTCTGTTCTAAACATTTCAGATTTTTAATGCAATTTTATAAAAGTAGGAAATAAAATTAAAACGTGCAACAAGAAACTTTCGCTCGATTCCCGCCTGGCACGGAAGTTAGGAATGGGAAAATGGCAGATGTTTGTAGCATGACTGAAGAATAACCAGAAGACAGAATAAGGCGTAGTGTCAGTCTGCAGACAATTAAATACTTTAGCCAACAAAACAAATTGCAATGTTGTAGGTGCTTTGAGTGTTTTACTACAAATATTTATTAATAGTAGTACTGTCTGTGTGATTTTCCAACAACTAGGTACAGCATAATTTATGCTGTTGATAAAAGTTGTTCAAACTTTATTTTTGGCTGTAATCTATCAATTCTTGTATATTTCTGTACATAAACATGTGTTCTATCAAGTGTTACTGTTATACGAGGTACGATCAAAAAGTTCCAGGACTTTTTACATACTATGGGAATGCAATCTCCCAGCGATGCGGTTGGCAGCATTGTATTCCCTGACTCAACAGTAACACAGCTGTGTTTTCAGATCAATCATAACATCACTGAAAGTAACATTAGCACAGATTGTTTGAGGTTAGTTTTATAGAGTTTGGCTATTTTTTTTGTTTAATGAAAATGAATGTGAAAGAAGAGCAACGTGTTTGTGTGAAGTTTTGTGTGAAACTGAATAATAACTAGATCAGGCTATAGGAGTTCTTGCAAGCCACTATTCCAGAGACTAGAGATTTTAACAATTCCATCTTTATATATGTATGTATATTTATAAAAGTGTACTATTCACTTTTAAAAATTTGAATTTTCATATTAACAATAGTCTAAATCATGGCCACCAAACAAGAAACAAGGATAAGCTGTTGCAGTTTCCTCAACATAAACTTATTATTTTTGAAAAAACACCATATTATATGGGTATAAAATTTTGGAATAAGCTGTCTCTTTCACATGTTCCAGATATAAAAATTTTTAAAAACAGTCTAAAAGAATTTTTTCTAAAAAAAAATACTATTCAATAAAGGAATTTTTGGAAGATGAGAATGTTGCATTACATTAAATTATGTTAGTTCTATTTTATTTTTAGACTATAGTTTAGACCTTAGTTTTATTGCTGACAAACCACCTGTTTACTTCAGATTACATCTGTATATTGTAAATGTTATGTGGCAATAAAGAATTTGAATTTGAAACATTTTCTGAAACCTTTTTGATGTTACAAGAGGCTTTTGGTGAAGAATGTCTAAGCCGATCATGTTGCCATCAGTGGTTCAAGAGGTTTAAAGATGGCCGAACATCCACAGACGACGATGCTCGTTCCGGACGCCCTTCAACGTCAATCAATGATGACAATGTTGCTAAAGTGAACGCTCTCGTACGATCAGACCGTGGACTAACAATCCGTGAAATGGCAGAAGAGTGTAACATTTCATTTGGGTCATGTCAGGAAATTTTAACTGAAAAACTTCAAATGCGTTGTGTTGCAGCAAAGTTTGTGCCAAAACTGTTGACTGAAGACCAAAAACAACACTGAATTCATGTTTCTGAGGAACTTCTTCAAAAGGCAAATGACGACGAAAGCTTCTTGAAACATGTCATTATGGGAGATGAGACATGGATTTTTGGTTACGATGTGGAAACAAAAGCCAATCATCACAATGGACATCAAAAGGCTCTCCAAGACCCAAGAAAGCACGTCAAATCAAATGTGAAGGTCATGCTTACGGTTTTCTTTGACTGTAAAGGTGTTGTCTACTATGAATTCCTTCCACAAGGTCAAACAATTAATCGTTTTGTTTATCTTGAAACCCTCAGAAAATTGCGTAATGTTGTGAGAAGAAAGAGACCTGAGCTGTGGCAAAGTGGTGATTGGGTCCTTCACCATGACAATGCTCCTGTTCACTCTGCATTAGTTATCCGTGACTTTTGTGTCAAAAACGCAATGACTGTCATTCCTCAGCCCCCCTACTCACCTGACCTGGCTCCAGCCGACTTTTTTCTTTTCCCGAAGCTCAAGAGACCCCTGAAAGGACGAAGATTTCAAACAGTTGACGAAATTAAAGAAAAAACGACGGAACTGCTAAACACCTTTACAAAAGAAGAGTTTACTGGGGCCTTTGATTAGTGGAAACACCGGTGGGAAAAGTGTGTAGCTTCCCAAGGGGAGTACTTTGAAGGAGACAAATTCGAATAACCTGTATGTTGTATGAATAAATGTATAAAAATTCAGTCCTGGAACTTTTTGATCACACCTCGTAAAAAGTTTCCAAAAATTACTTTATATTTTTTTAATGTTTACAATATGCAAATTTTCCAAGTGCCGTTTACACAATTTGTGCATTCTGACTTATGGTGTTTTAAGTTTTATACTTTTTGGAATATTTTTTCTTCTAGCTAACAGACAGTACTAATCTATATTTATAAAAGAGGATGTTTGTGTATATATATGTTTGAAGTTTATGCGCTGCCAAACCATCCAACCGATCGCCATGAAACTTTAGGATGTTGTCCTGTATACTCCCGAGATGGTTTCTGTGAAGTTTGATGCAGATCCGTCCACAGGGTCCCACCCCACGGGCTCCTAAAGATCCCATGTTATTCAAATGGAGAATCTGAATTGTTCACAAAAAACATATGACTGTATGGTTTAATGTAGTTTCACATACCATAAGCAGATTGAAGTTCTCACAAGAACAGTACTGTATATGTTTTGATTTATTGTAGTTCTACATTTCACCTTGAGAGTGTAGCACACACTACAACCTTTACATTTATACACCAAATAAGAAGACCAAAAATATTGTTTACCCTCTTGCACTCATTTAATAAATAATGGTTTTCTTCTATAATTGTTTTTATTGCTTTATTTTGGTATGTCAATGAAAAATGAAAGGCGAGACAACGTCCGCCGGGTTCAGCTAGTAAAGTATATAGCGAAAAGTTATAAAAAAATTAACATATATCTCCCTCATTTTTAAATTGTTATGCAATTTTTCACAGACATTTTTCATCTCCGTGGTTTTTTTTTATTTTCCCCAATAAACTAAAAATATGTCTAAGGGTACAATATGATTATTTTTCCTAAACAACTTTTTATTGTCTATTCAACAGTGATTTTTTTAATGTTTACTTGTCCTATTTGATTACCTACAATGATCATGCTGTAACTTTGCACATTTTTTTCATTTTTGCGTCTTGTGTATACAAAAAATTAAAAAAGAAAAAACCTAGTAGTTTATCTAAAATGTAAAAACATATTATTGTAGTACACTGAATTTAGCTATCTTGTAATTATTTACAAAAATGTTTTAGTGCTGTTAGGGAGGGTTATAAGTGTTAATTTACGTACAATATTTTCAAATTTGTTTCCCGATTTTTTTTTAAAATAATTATTTACTAATTCGTTATGTGAGTTTTGATGGTAGTATGTGATTGTACAGTTCTTGAGAAGAAAAACAAAATGATAAAATTTACATTTGGAGCATGTTTAGTATTTTTTATGTTTTTACAAAAAAAGCTTACAAAGCGCCGAAAAAAGTACCTAGCAGTTGGGAGTTCATAATGGTTCACCTGATGGTCACGATCTAGGGTTAATAAGCCCAATACCTGCCAATAATAAAGTATAGCCTATGCTAGACAGTGACCTTTAATTTTGTATGTCAATGCTCTTTATTCGCAATATGGCACTCAGAGAGTTCAATTAACCTAACCTAACCAGGATTTAAATATGAGTTTCAACATGGAAATCAGACATAATATAGTCATCATAGTGCCATAAGTTGCAATATTTCTTAAGTGAATAAATCAATAAAATTTGCAATAATTAACAATTTCAATCTATATTTATAAAAGAGGATGTTTGTATACAGGGTGTTCTGAAAAAAGGTGCCCATAAGGCAGGGTGTGATTCCTCACATCAAAAGAAGAAAAAAAAGTTCTAATTAACATAGGTCCGAAAATGTTTCGTTAGAGAGTTACGGCTAGCGAAAGATTTCACCTGAATTTCAGTTCCCCTGCTGAAACGAAGCCCTACGGGTATTTGTTGGCTGTTAATTAAGATATACAATTTAGCGTTCTTTATGTAAAATGAACTGAAAAATTGAATAAAACCGTTTCCAGACCTGTAGCTACAGTAGTTTTTAAGATATGTGACGAAATACGCAAAACTTGGTCCCGAAAAACAAGTTCCTTTTAGGTTTGAAGCAGATTTACTATGTTAAATGTACAATAAACCCAAATTTTTTTTACAGAACTTTTAGAAAATTTAATTTCGAAGAGAAAGATGTAAAATAAGTCTATAATAGACAAACGCAACCTTTAACCCTTTTAGTGCCACGGTGACGAAATATCGCCACCAAATAATTAGTAACAAAGTGCCACGGTGACGAAATATCGCCATCAGTTGATTGAGTGAAAAGTGCCAGGTGGCGATATATCGCCACCAATTATTTTCGATCTTATACTCGAGTTTTACGTAAATATCGATGTTCGTAATCATTTATCAGGATGACCGAACATTTATTAGTCGATTACTACTCATTCGAAAGTCTTTGGAGTAAAAACATCACTCCAAAACTAATAACAACCCAAGCGGACGACAGCTGGTCAGACGTTCGTTGTTTGTTTACTGTCACTGTCAGTCTGCCCCAGTGCGTACCCGATTCAGTCATTGTTTTGTTGTTGTGTGTTGTTTTGTTATTATTTGCTTTGTTTGTATTATAATCTGTATATATTTATTATTTCTTTACAATCTGCGTTATTATAATTATAGTTTTTTGTGAATGGTGATTGTGTATTTGTGGCAATGGGTGAAGAAATTATGAGGACAAGTGAACTGGATCGTGAGCTTGATCGAGAGTTGTCTGATGATTCTTTAGCATCTGATTATGAGATTGATGACTTATTTAGTGATGATAGTGACAATGATCCCATTATATTCCTGAAAATTAAGTAGCCCTAAGTAGGTGTAATGAGGTTATACAGTTGCCCAGTACATCATTTGGTGAACCTAGGTCTAGGTTAGGTTATTTATAAACAGTGCTAATTCGTTTATTTTATAATATAAAAACATGAAATTTGGTATACATGTTAGGAATAAAATAAGGTTCAAAATAAAATGATTTCCAACAGTAAAATTATTCTTTTTTCAGTTACTTATTTGTAATCAAATACAAAAAAATTTAATTTTTTTTATTTTTATATATTATTTTTGTTGTAATATTTTTTTTATTTAAATGTTTAACTTGTTACTATTTTTCCTTGGTTGCTATGATTATAAGAAGCAATTTGATACCAGATTTGTTATAATATGTTACATAGAAACAAAGCTATGATTTTTGTAAAACATTGTTACAAAATCGCTGTTTTCACCCTGGCATTTTTGAGCATGACTATGAGTTTAGAGACTGGCTGTACAACTTTTTGATCAGAAAATTTTGGGCGTGGCACTCAAAGGGTTAAAAAATAATCCTTAATTAGCCTACATACAAAACGCATGAAAAATAGACAAAATCTGTTAAGCTCTCTACAAATGTAATATTGAAATTAAAACAGCTGATGTAATAAAACAAATTAATGAGTTGCTAATATTTTTTATCAAGTAAACATTTTTAACATTCATAAATTATCATACATAAAAAAGTTATCTGAATTATCATTCAACAAAAAAGTTACACTTGTCCTAAAAAGCTAACCACGTCACAGTAGATTTTCAAAATGTTTCCCCTCATTCAAAATACAAGCATCCAGCCGTCTTCTCATAGACTGCCGAACTCTTTCGAAGATCCCAGGTGTCTCACGTATCCTTTGAATCCCATTAATAATCCTTGTGCGCAACTCTTCTATGGTATCCACAGGCGAGTCGTAGACAAGCGACTTTAAATGTCCCCATAAGAAAAAGTCAAGAGGATTGAGGTCAGGTGACCTTGCAGGCCATGCTACTGGGGCTCCCCGACCAATCCATCTGTTTGAATATGCTTCATTTAAAAATTCTCTTACTTGTAATGTGTAATGAGCTGGAGCTCCATCCTGCATGAACCACATTTTGTTGCGTGTGTATAGTGGCACATCTTCGAGTAACTCATTCAGATCAGTCGTCAAGAAATGTAAATAATTTTCACCATTGAGCCTATCAGGTAAAAAACGAATAAAAATTTTATCACCCAGAATAGCAGCCCATACGTTTATAGAAAACTGATATTGGTGACGGTTCTCTGAAATAGCATGTGGATTTTCAATTGCCCAAATGTGAGTATTGTGGGTGTTAAGAATAGCCATTCTTGAAAATTTTGCTTCATCAGTAAAGATAATGTTATTTAAAAAATGTGGATTTCTGCACCTTTGGATAAGCCATTGGCATAGCTGAACACGAGGAAAGTAATCTCGAGGCAAAAGAGCCTGGACCCTTTGATAGTGATAAGAATGCAACTGCTGCTCATGTAAAATCTTCCAGACAATTGAATTACTAACACCGAAATCCAAGGCTAGTTCTCTAGTACTTCTTCCAGGATGATTCTCTATTTCGTCCAACACGCCCTCCTCCAATTCAGCTGTACACATTGTACGTGGCCGTCCTGATCTACCAACTTTTCCAGGTTTAAAGGTTCCCGTCTCGCTTAGCCTTCTATGAATGGAAGAAAACATTTTATGAGTCGGTAACTGTCTACGAGGAAAGTGTTCCTGATAGTCGTCTAGCCTCACGACTGTTGCAATGTGCAAGACCGTACATTAAATGCATGTCTGCCATTTCACCATTAGTGTACATAATATTCATATTACCTGCCATGATGAATAAGATATTATTAGCTATCAAAAATTAACTGCAACGGCACTCGCACTAACTTGTATTAAAGTACAGATCAACACACGCACATAATGAGCAATGGAAAAATAGCTGCTTGTCATGTTTATTTAAATTATTATAAACAATGTTACATTGTTTAAACATATGTTTTAAATAGAAATTATTTTGTTCCTTAAATCATATGTTTTAATACAACAGCTGTTTTAATTTCAATATTACATTTGTAGAGAGCTTAACAGATTTTGTCTATTTTTCATGCGTTTTGTATGTAGGCTAATTAAGGATTATTTTTTAAAGGTTGCGTTTGTCTATTATAGACTTATTTTACATCTAGAGCTTAACAGATTTTGTCTATTTTTCATGCGTTTTGTATGTAGGCTAATTAAGGATTATTTTTTAAAGGTTGCGTTTGTCTATTATAGACTTATTTTATATCTTTATCTTCGAAATTAAATTTTCTAAAAGTTCTGTAAAAAAAATTGGGTTTATTGTACATTTAACATAGTAAATCTGCTTCAAACCTAAAAGGAACTTGTTTTTCGGGACCAAGTTTCGCGTATTTCGTCACATATCTTAAAAACTACTGCAGCTACAGGTCTGGAAACGGTTTTAATCAATTTTTCAGTTCATTTTACATAAAGAACGCTAAATTGTACATCTTAATTAACAGCCAACAAATACCCGTAGGGCTTCGTTTCTGCAGGGGAACTGAAATTCAGGCGAAATCTTTCGCTAGCCGTAACTCTCTAACGAAACATTTTCGGACCTATGTTAATTAGAACTTTTTTTCTTCTTTTGATGTGAGGAATCACACCCTGCCTTATGGGCACCTTTTTTCAGAACACCCTGTGTGTATATATATATATATATATATATGTTTGAAGTTTATGCGCTGCCAAACCATCCAACCGATCGCCATGAAACTTTAGGATGTTGTCCTGTATACTCCCGAGATGGTTTCTGTGAAGTTTGATGCAGATCTGTCCTCAGGGTCCCGCCCCACGGGCTCCTAAAGATCCCATGTTATTCAAATGGAGAATCTGAATTGTTTACAAAAAACATATGACTGTGTGGTTTAATGTAGTTTCACATGCCATAAGCAGATTGAAGTTCTCAAAACAAGAGTACTGTATATGTTTTGATTTATTGTAGTTCTACATTTCACCTTGAGAGTGTAGCACACACTACAAAAACCTTTACATTTATACACCAAATAAGAAGACCAAAAATATGTTTACCCTCTTGCACTCATTTAATAAATAATGGGTTTTTTTTTCTATAATTCTTTTTATTGCTTTATTTTGGTATGTCAATGAAAAATGAAAGGCGAGACAACGTCCGCCGGGTTCAGCTAGTAGCAAATAAAACAACTGATAATAAAACTGGTATACTTAAGAAACAATTGCTTGGTAAATAAGAAAATAAACATAATGTAAGCTGAGATGTTAAGCTTACTCAGTAGTCCACTCCATACTTCAACAGTCATTATATTTAACAGTGGACATGACAACGTTACTTAACAAAAAATTGTTGACCGTGACAGACTATGCGGCTTAGTCAAGCAATTAACATTACCAATTGTTTACTATTAAGTAACTGTACCTACTGTTACTATTACTATGTTGTTTACTATTAAGTAAATACTGAACTGTGTCTGATTCACTAACTACATAGGTACTGTAACTCAATACTAATTCAGTAGAACATACATTGTTAGAGGAATACTCTTTACTTTGGTTAAATTTTAACTATTTGGAAAGAAAATTCAGTTTGTTTTGATATAAATATTTGTTGCATGTTTACCATACATTTCTTACAGTTTAACATTTTAAACCTTGTAGTCCACAAAAGGTAGAACTAACAAGATTCTACCTATTCATCTCGCCTTTAATAGCAAAGATAAAGCAATAATTGATAGCACAAGTTTTAGTATTATATGTCAATGCTCTCTATTCACAATATGGCATTCAGAGAGAGAGTTCAAGAGTAAGTATGAGTTTCAACATGGAAATCAGACATAAAAAGGTCATCATAATGCCATAAGTTGC